>CM056049.1:29111446-29308946 GCA_029574335.1 Rana kukunoris | reverse complement strand
TGATTAACATATTTTCGGCGTTAATCAGCGGGAACGCCCCCAGCGCCATTTTTAAAATTGCAGTTGCGATGCGATGGCGAAATTCAATTACGCCGCTCGCATCGGAACTCCAACCCGGTGTTTCTTGTTTTCTGGTTACCCCTGTCTCATTTGGAGTTCCTTTACACCCTATAACCCCTTGCCGCCGCTGCACGATTATACACTTGGCAGAATGGCACAGCTGAGCATATGGACATATATATATATATACAGTGCAGAAAATAAGTATTTGAACACCCTGCTTTTTTGCAAGTTCTCCCACTTGGAAATCATGGAGGGGTCTGAAATTGTCATCGTAGGTGCATGTCCACTGTGAGAGACATAATCAAAAAAAAAAAATCCAGAAATCACAATGTATGATTTTTTTAACTATTTATTTGTATGATACAGCTGCAAATAAGTATTTGAACACCTGAGAAAATCAATGTTAATATTTGGTACAGTAGCCTTTGTTTGCAATTACAGAGGTCAAACGTTTCTTGTAGTTTTTCACCAGGTTTGCACACACTGGAGGAGGGATTTTGGCCCACTCCTCCACACAGATCTTCTCTAGATCAGTCAGGTTTCTGGGCTGTCGCTGAGAAACACGGAGTTTGAGCTCCCTCCAAAGATTCTCTATTGGGTTTAGGTCTGGAGACTGGCTAGGCCACGCCAGAACCTTGATATGCTTCTTACAGAGCCACTCCTTGGTTATCCTGGCTGTGTGCTTCGGGTCATTGTCATGTTGGAAGACCCAGCCTCGACCCATCTTCAAAGCTCTAACTGAGGGAAGGAGGTTGTTGCCCAAAATCTCGCAATACATGGCCCCGGTCATCCTCTCCTTAATACAGTGCAGTCGCCCTGTCCCATGTGCAGAAAAACACCCCCAAAGCATGATGCTACCACCCCCATGCTTCACAGTAGGGATGGTGTTCTTGGGATGGTACTCATCATTCTTCTTCCTCCAAACACGGTTAGTGGAATTATGACCAAAAAGTTCTATTTTGGTCTCGTCTGACCACATGACTTTCTCCCATGACTCCTCTGGATCATCCAAATGGTCATTGGCAAACTTAAGACGGGCCTTGACATGTGCTGGTTTAAGCAGGGGAACCTTCCGTGCCATGCATGATTTCAAACCATGACGTCTTAGTGTATTAACATCAGTAACCTTGGAAACGGTGGTCCCAGCTCTTTTCAGGTCATTGACCAGCTCCTCCCGTGTAGTCCTGGGCTGATTTCTCACTTTTCTTAGGATCATTGAGACCCCACAAGGTGAGATTTTGCATGGAGCCCCAGTCCGAGGGAGATTGACAGTCATGTTTAGCTTCTTCCATTTTCTAATGATTGCTCCAACAGTGGACCTTTTTTCACCAAACTGCTTGGCAATTTCCCCGTAGCCCTTTCCAGCCTTGTGGAGGTGTACAAATTTGTGTCTAGTGTCTTTGGACAGCTCTTTGGTCTTGGCCATGTTAGTAGTTGGATTCTTACTGATTGTATGGGGTGGACAGGTGTCTTTATGCAGCTAATGACCTCAAACAGGTGCATCTAATTTACGATAATAAATGGAGTGGAGGTGGACATTTTAAAGGCAGACTAACAGGTCTTTGAGGGTCAGAATTCTAGCTGATAGACAGGTGTTCAAATACTTCTTTGCAGCTGTATCATACAAAAAAAATAGTTAAAAAATCATAAATTGTGATTTCTGGAATTTTTTTTTTTGATTATGTCTCTCACAGTGGACATGCACCTACGATGACAATTTCAGACCCCTCCATGATTTCCAAGTGGGAGAACTTGCAAAATAGCAGGGTGTTCAAATACTTATTTTCTGCACTGTATGTCCCCTTTAAGACGTTGCATTGTGGGTGCGCGCACCCGCCGCAACCTCCATGAGTGTGACTGTGGGTCCCACAGACTCGATGTCTGCCGGGAGTCCCGCGATCGTTTTACGGAGAGGAAGAATGGAGAAATGTAAACAAGCATTTCCCCATTCTGCCTAGTGACAGGAAACTGATCACCACTCCCTGTGATCTGGAGCAGTGATCAGTTTTAAGTCACATGTAGCCCCTCCCCCACACAGTTAGAACACAGTCCTAGGACACACTTAACCCCTTCAGTGCCCCCTACAGGTTAACCCCTTCACTGCCAGTCACATTTACACAGTAATCAGTGCATTTTTATAGCACTGATCGCTGTATAAATGACAATGGTCCCAAAATGGCCCCAAAAGTGTCCGATGTGTCGGCCATAATGTCGCAGTCATGATAAAAATTGCTAATAGCCGCTTTACTAGTAAAAATAAATTATTAATAAAAATGCCATAAAACTATCCCCTATTTTGTAGACGCTATAACTTTTGCGCAAACCAATCAATAAGCGCTTTTTTTACCAAAAATATGTAGAAGAATACGTATCGGCCTAAACTGAGGAAAAAAAATGTTTTTTACTGTATATATTTTTGGGGGATATTTATTATAGCAAAAAGTAAAAAATATTGAATTTTTTTCTAAACTGTCGCTCTGTCTTTATAGCACAAAAAATTAAAACCGCAGAGGTGATCAAATACCACCAAAAGAAATCTCTATTTGTGGGGAAAAAAAGGACGTCAATTTTGTTTGGGAGCCACATCGCACGGCCGCGCAATTGTCAGTTAAAGCGACGCAGTGCGGAATCACAAAAAGTGCTCTGGTCTTTGGGCAGCCAAATGGTCCGGTGCTGAAATAGTTAAGTTGTTAAATTGACCAGGTATCTTCTTTTAAAGTCTTTAAGGCCATTTCTGGCCTTTCCTTATTATTACTATTATAATGATAAATGAATGTTATGGCAAGATAACACCATCCCACCAATAATATCATCCTTATCGCTAATAAATGTTCTTGACCCACAAATCAATGGTGCGACGCATAACACGCCAACCTCCACTATAGTATGCTAATAATAAAACGATTGTCTTTTTATCCGCTACTCGAGGCTTAGAACTGATCACTTTGACAAGGACTACCATGTTTCGTCCTACACAGCAGCGGTGTATAGTTATGATCCGCTGACAGATAATCTATTCCAATACACGTCAGCCATTTATCACAATCAAGAACAGGGATGAATGTCGGCTCCTTGGAGATCCATGATAAATATATGTTATAATTTTTATTTTTACATTCATCATTAGCTAACAGGCTTTGCAGCAGTATAATGGAGCCGATGTTACTAGGGCGTTATATATCTATCAATCAACAATTTCTCCATATTCTATGTACAGCCGCTTTACCCTTCTTCATGGTCAGAGCAATGTGTAGATTTTGGTGATGAGTTTTATTTCACAGACATGTTGAAAATTTGAATATTTCTGCAAATTTTTACTATTTTAGCAGAATGCATGAAGTCAATAAAAGTAGAGCTATGGCCTCCTCATAAAAAAAAAAAAAGAAATAATGTGCTGCAACACTTTATTTTGAACTCATCTGTACTAACCATTATTTTAGACCCCATTCACACGTATGCAATGTGCCTATGTGGCTTTGTTAGCATGTTTGTCATACAACAGCATAGGGCGGCCTATTCACTTGAATGGGCTGCTCTATGCCAGACCAATGTACCAGTGTACTGCACCTTTTTTGGACCATATGATTTGGTGCATTTGTTGCATGACACAATGCACGCCTCCTATCAGGCTGGCCATAGGGCATACCGGGCATAGGTGCGGTCCATAGGTGCAGTGCTATGTAATGTAAAGGGGTCCAAAGGTGCAGGGTGCTGTGTAATGTAAAGGGGTCCAGAGATGCAGGGTGCTGTGTAATGTAAAGGGGTCCATAGATGCAGGGTGCTGTGTAATGTAAAGGGGTCCAGAGGTGCTGTGTAATATAAAGGGGTCCAGAGGTGCAAGGTGCTGTGTAATGTAAAGGGGTCCATAGATGCAGGGTGCTGTGTAATGTAAAGGGTTCCAGAGATGCAGGGTGCTGTGTAATGTAAAGGGGTCCATAGATGCAGGGTGCTGTGTAATGTAAAGGGTTCCAGAGATGCAGGGTGCTGTGTAATGTAAAGGGGTCCATAGATGCAGGGTGCTGTGTAATGTAAAGGGGTCCAGAGGTGCTGTGTAATATAAAGGGGTCCAGAGGTGCAGGGTGCTGTGTAATGTAAAGGGGTCCAGAGGTGCAGGGTGCTGTGTAATGTAAAAGGTTCCAGAGGAGCAAGGTGCTGTGTAATGTAAAGGAGTCCAGAGGTGCAAGGTGCTGTGTAATGTAAAGGGGTCCAGAGGTGCAGGGTGCTGTGAAATGTAAAGGGGTCTAGGGTGCTGTGTAATATAAAGAGGTCCAGAGGTGCAGGGTGTTGTCAAATGTAAAGGGGTCAAGAGGTACAAGGTGCTGGAACCCCACATCCCATCATTAACAGCTGCCACGTAGAACCGCCACGACCCCCACCCAGGGCTGCTCAGTCTAAAATGCCTGAGCCTATTTTTTGTCCCAGTCCGGGCCTACCTCCTATCCACATTTGGGTTGTCATTATAGAGTAGCCACCCTGGTGGTATGATTATGTCAGATTTTTGCGTTTCGAAGCAGTACCCTGAGACCGAGTGTGGCTCAGGTTTACCACTAATGGTTTAACCTCAAGCCACATTCGGGAATACTGCTAGGGATGTTAAGGTAGAAGCAGGGTCCAAGCTCATTTGGCCATACTTCTCCTGGGGATCAGAGGAGTGCACTTTGTTCTGCACTACTTTGGCACATATTTAGCCAATAGTGGGCTGAAGGCTGATGTCTGTTGACGTCACTCAGCCGGCTCAGCCTCTCAGCGAGCCGCCAAGAACATGAACCAACCACTCTTGCACAGCCTTGCACTCCAGTGAGCACTGGAGGGGCAAAGAGGTGAGCCTTTGACTGACAGTCACTGGCTCTCTGTTCGAGAATGGGTGGGGGTACAATATAGCCCATATCCATTCACATGGGGGGGCAGGATCTGGGTGCCCCCCTTGTTAAAGGAGGCTTTCAGATTCCGATAAGCTCCCCACCTGTGGACCCCCACCACCACCGGGTAAGCGTTGTGGGGATGAGGCCCTTGACTCCAAAGCACCCTCCACATGTTGAGGGTATGTGGTCTAGTGCGGTTCAGTCCCTCCCCTTTTCCTGCCATGCGGCGATGGTGGGATAAGCCTGAGGAGTGCCAGTATGCGTCTGGCCGATGAGACCGAGGTCTTCCTAAGGTATCCAATAAAAAAGACAAGGTTATGTAGGGGAAGTGTAAAAGTGTAAGAGCAAGGAAAGGGATTCCTGGACAGTCAGCCAGAACCACCTAGCGAGGAGAGCGTAAATGCTCCTGGAGGTGTGTGCGTTTTCTTTACCTTAAAAAGATCCACAGAAAAAAAGGTTCCCATACTTATCTGGCGCATATAGGACTCCATCCTGCAGGAGAGCATGAACCTGCAATGGTCACACCATATGTCGGTGAGGTAGGACTGATGCGTGATCCTGCGGAGATGAGGACAGAAAAAAGAAAAAAGAAAAAAGAACGACTCCTTTTTTATAAGAGAGTTAAGTGGTCTTGTGGGTCGGTCGGGGACGGAGCCATGACCATTGGTATTCATCCTCAGTCCATCCTTGCTAAACATGTACACTGGATCAAAATCCACATTAGCATATGTTTAACTCCCATAACTGAAAGACCGCTAGATATTCTGCCCAATAGTGTTAACCTCATTCTGTGTCATTAGAAAATGGTCATGTATAATTTTGATACTGCATAATGGATATGTGGACCTTTTATTGGAATTGTACTGTTGAACAAAATATGTAATACTTTACTTACTTTGCATTTGTCAAAGCTTTAATAAAAATTATTGAACAAGAAACAGATGTAATGCAAGAATATGTATAAATATTTAATATTTTAATATCCAGGTAGATGATGGAGCTCCATTCTATTCTCATCCTCTCCCTAGCTGCTTTTTAAAACTTTTTTTTTATAGGATTTAAAAGATTTAGGCGAAGTCAAGTGATTATGGTTTGATTCCTGGCTACGTTTTTGCCCACTGGTCCCATGGCCCTGTCAACGTAACTGCATCCGTGGCAGGCCTGTCACTACAGGACAGGCAAAACAAACAATTGCTTGAGGCCCCCGAGCTGGTCTGGGGCCCCCAACTTCCCCTTCCCAGGCTGTAGCGTGGCCGATCTCCTCTTCCTTCCTCCTGGAGTCCTGTCAGTCCAGCTGGGTACCGCGCGAGGTACAGGAGATTCAGTTTCCTGTTCCCGGCCAGACTGACAGGAAGTGCACACTGAGTGCTCACTTCCTTTCAGTCCGACCAGGAACAAATGAAACTGAATCTCCTGTACCGAGCAGTACCCAGTCCGGTCCGTGCACTATCTGATAAGGGACTGGGAACCCATAATGATAGAACACTGGACTGACAGGAGGAAGAGGAGCTTGGCCACACTACAGCGGCAGCCTACAGGGAAGAAGGGGAGGTGAGAATAGAAAAACATAGGGACTAGGGAGGGGGAGTAAGAACATGGGTGTAAACGTAACACCTCTAATGTAGGCTTTGCGTGGGGGCCCCCAAATTCCTTCAAATGGCCCTGATCAGTGGCCAGTATGAGTACTTTCATTGTGAGGGGGTCTGTAGTCTATAGAGTTGAACCATGCAGTTCGGGAACGCCAGGCCCCACTAACACATGAAATCTAAAAAAAAGTCAGAGGAAAGGCTTTATTGGGGGGGGGGGGGTAATAAAGGTAATCGCAGACTAGGTGTGATGTCTGATCTAAGCAGAACTTTAGGGAGATTTACAAAAACTAGAAAGTGCAAAATCTGGTCAGCTTCTGACTTTTGCTCATTCAATTAAGCTTTGACAAAACAAAAAAAAATGGAAGCTGATTGGTTTCTCTGCAGAGCTTCACCGGATTTTCCACTCGCAAGATTTAGTAAATTAGCCCTTTTGTCTTATGCCGTGTACACACGACCGTTTATCATGTCGTGGAAAAAAAGTTTTTCTCTACGTAATTTCTCTCAAGCCTGCCTTGCATACACACGATCATGATAAAAAATGCTCGAGCAAAGCACGGTGACGTACAACACGTACGACGGCACTATAAAGGGGAAGTTCCATTCCAATGGCGCCACCCTTTGGGCTGATTATGCAAATTTCCCTTCTCATAACTTGCTTCTGAGCATACGTATTTTTTCCCCTACGTAAAAGCGTACACACGACCGCTTTTTATGACGAGAAAAACGATGACGTGAAAAACAACGACGTGAAAAACGATATCAGTCCCTTTAAGCGGGATAGCAGGCATGCGCGCGCTGCACTACGGGCGTCCCGATGCGTGTGGCCAGCGGTTGCGATGACCGCTGGCCACGCGTGATTGCAGGCAAGAGAGGCAGAACAGAGAGATGTGTGTGTAAACACACACATCCCTGTTCTGTGAGGAGAGGAAAACAAGATTGTGAGTTCCTACAAGCTGGGAACCACGATCTGTCAATTCCTCCAGTCACTTCCATCCCCCATACAATTAGAACACACACTAGGGAACACAATTAACCCCTTGATCACCCCCTAGTGTTAACCCCTTCCCTGCCAGTGACATTCACACAGTCATCACTGCATTTTTAGCACTGATCGCTGTATAAAGGTCAATGGTCCCAAAATGGTGTCAAAAGTGTTGGATGTGTCCACCATAATGTCACAGTCCCGATAAAAAAACGCAGATCGCTGCCATTACTAGTAAAAGAAAAATAATAATAATAAAAATACCACAAATCTATCCCCTATTTTGTAGACGCTATAACTTATGCACAAACCACTCAATATACGATTATTGGGATTTTTATTATCAAAAATGTGTATACGAATACTTATTGACCTAAACCAAAAAAAATGGGGGTATTTATTATAGCAAAAAGTACAAAATATTGTGTTTTATTTTAAATAGTCGCTTTTTTTGTTTATAGCGCAAAAAATAAAAACCGCAGAGATGATCAAATACCACCAAAATCTATTTGTGGGAAAAAAAGAACATCAATTTTGTTTGGGTACAACGTCACTCGACCGCACAATTGTCAGTTAAAGCGACATGTGCCGAATCGCAAAAAATGGCCCGGTCATTGAGCAGCCAAATCTTCCGGGGCTGAAGTGGTTAATGAGACACTTAATTTGCCCAATTAGGGGTGGGCTATAATGCGGCATTGTGCTGAATGGCCAGGTGACAGTATCTAAAACTCCAAATCTATAAAGCATGTGTAAGGGATCTGCTGCCCTCTACTGTCTGTAGTTGTAAATAGCTGTTGATTGTTAGCTACCACAGAGTTAGCTGGCTATAGAGGGGTACTTCCTTTATCTGCCAGCTGTGTCAGAACCCCAGTTGAAGGATTGTGATATAATATAAAGTGGAGTTTCCAGGCGGTAGACACAGAATTGGACCACATGATGATTATCCATGCAGGGGCTGCTGTATCTTACCCAGACCAGAAGCACAGACTATTAGGTCATTGTTTTTTGTGTTCTGGCAGTTTAAAGTAGTTGTAATCCCTGCTTGGTTATTTTTACCTACAGGTAGGCCACTAATAAGGCTTACCTGTAGTGAAAATTAATTTTTCTTAAACGTGCACCGTTTAGGAGATATTCACCCTGCATGCAGCCAGTGACATCACTGGTGCATGCATGCAGAAGATCCAGCATATCTTGCCGGAACTTCAGAGCTTTGTTCCGGGACCGTGGGCCCCCACGGTCATGCGTGGGAGTGACGTCATTGTTGTTGTGACAAGAAGGCCCAAACCTGGAAAAAAGTCATTGAGGGAACGTGTCAGTCAACTCAGCGGTAACATTACAGCGCTGGAAAGGCTTCGTTCCAAGGTGAGTATTTCATAATGTGCTAGTATTATGTCATTGCTTTGCAGTTTGTTTGTTTTTGCACGATCTGTGGTTTACAAACGCTTTAACTGTAGCTGCCATAACTTCTTGATCTGAGTCCTAGTGACTAACAAGTCTCTGCACTATTGTTATTATATCACATGCACAGTGACAGACAGCTAGGTCCATGTAGTGTAGTGTTCCCCTTCCAACATATTAGTAGGTGGCAGGGCTGTCTTAATAAGAGGGCACACCAGGGCACTGCCCAGGGGCCCCAGCTGCATGGAGGCCCTGGCCCTTTGCCCAAAGCAGCTGGTCCTTGAGCCTGGCTGTCCCTCTACATCCCAGATATCCCCCCAGCACTCTGACCCCTCTACACCCCAGATATCCCACCAGCACTCTTACCCCTCTACACCCCAGATATCCCCCAGCACTCTGATCCCTCTACATCCCAGATATCCCCCCAGAACTCTGACCCCTCTACATCCCAGATATCCCCCCAGAACTCTGACCCCTCTACACCCCAGATATCCCCCCAGCACTCTGAACCCTCTACATCCCAGATATCCCCCCAGAACTCTTACCCCTTTACATCCCAGATATCCCCCTAGCACTCTGACCCCTCTACATCCCAGATATCCCCCCCAGCACTCTGACCCCTCTACACTCCAGATATCCCCCCCAGCACTCTGACCCCTCTACACCCCTGAAATCCTCTACCTCCTACCTACTTCTGTTTACCTGCACTGTCTCTATTGTAGGGGCACCAGAAGCATTACTTTGCCCAGGGGCCCATGATGCTATTAAGACGGCCCTGGTAGGTGGACCTGTTTACCTGTTTATATGCCGCTCATGTTATTCTAGGTATAGTGATATTGAAGCTTTGTTTTTTATGGAATAAAATAATAAACATGTTATACTTACCTGCTTTGTGTAATGGTATTTCACAGAGCAGCCCCGATCTTCTTCTTCTGTGGTCTATCTACAGAGCTCCTGGCTCCTCCTCGATATATCAATTTTCTCAATGAGTAGGGAGAGAGCCGAAAGAGCCACTGCTCTCGTTCACAGTGCTTAAATAAAATGAGGCTCAGGTAAGTACAGTGCCTTGATAAAGTATTCATACCCCTTGACATTGTCCACATTTTGTCATGTTAGAACCAAAAACGTAAATGTATTTTGTGGTATTTTATGTGATAGACCAACCAACACAAAGTGACACATAGGGCCAGATTCAGGTAGATGAGAGTATCTTTCCTCTGGAGTAACGCTTCTCATTTACGTTACTCTGAAGACCCTTTCAGCGCAAGTCCTGTAATTCACATAGCAGTTGCGCGTAAACTTGCGCCAGAGTAACGATAATGCGCTGGCGTAACCCGACGCAAGTGGAAGTGGGTGTGATCATATGTAAATGATGGGCGGAGCCCAGCGCAGAGGCTTACGTTCAGCGCATCAACCACGGAGCATGCCCAGTGAGTGAGGCTCCACTCGCCCCCTTTGTGCGCATGCTCACAACTTCCGTCGGCACCACTGCACGGGAAACGTCAGCGCAATGCCTTCCGTTGGGCGTGTAAATGCGCCCGTAGAAGCGCCATTCCGGCACTAAAGTATATCCTGCTCCCCCTCCCCGCAGTGATGTTACTTTTGTTCTGAGATGGCTGCTCCCGTTCCCCGCAAACACACAGGAGAAAGCTGAACTTTAATGGCCAGGAGCTGTCAGCCATCATCTCGGCTATGGAGACCTATGATGTCTTCCTCCATGGCTGTAAAATTTGACAGACAAGCATGGACAGAGGTGTTGTCCTGCAAGTTGGGGTGCTCAGCTAGCTCTTATCGTTGGTAACGCTGCTGTAGCTGCTCTCCTGCTGACCTGAGGCCATCTGGAGTAAAGATAAAGCAGCCTTTTGTAGAAATAACTTTGCGCCGGACGGACGAGATACGCGCGGCGCATGTAGCCAGCGTATGGTGCTAATCCGTTCGTGAATTGGGAAAAATCCCTCATTTGCATATTTGCAGGGGAAATCAATGGGCGCGACTGATGCGCCCAGCGAAAATAAGCGCTGACGATACTCTGGCGTCGGAACGTTCCGCCGGTCGCAAATGACCCGTTATTGGGCGCATCTAGTTTGGTGGGTACGGGCACATAGAAACGACGGCGCATCATCACAGTTACGCGGCGCATATCCAAATACTCCAGCGCAAGTGTTCGTGAATCTGGCCCATAATTGTGACGTGGAGGGAAAATGATAAATGGTTTTAATTTTTTTTTTACAAAAGGAGAAAAACAAGAAAACAAATATTCTGAACCAACTGATGTATTAAAATATTTACAAGGGGTATGAATACCTTTTCAAGGCACTGTATAAGGAAGGCTGGGGGCGATCCTGGAGCACAGAATATATTTGACCGTAAAGGGGTTGTAAAGATACAATTTTTTCCCTAAATAGCTTCCTTTACCTTAGTGCAGTCCTCCTTCACTTACCTCATCCTTCCATTTTGCTTTGAAATGTCCTTATTTCTTCTGAGAAATCCTCACTTCCTGTTCTTCTGTCTGTAACTCCACACAGTAATGCAAGGCTTTCTACCTGGTGTGGGGAAAGCCTCTTGAGGGGGGAGGGGGCGAGCAGGTGGGTCAGGACACTCTACTTTGCAGATAGAGAAAGGAGCTGTGTGTTAGTGGGCGTCCTGACACTCCTGCTCGCCCCCTTCCCCCTCCTACTCTTGTGAGTATGTACATCTATATTGCTCATTAAAATCATTCAATTTACTACGTTTAAGAGTGGCTCCTTTGTGCTTCTCCCTCATGTATTTCCAAGTGTGTGCTAATGAAACGACAGGATAATTCGGTTGGTAGCAGACTGGTTGGTCAGTTGAGCTGGTAGTTTTCTTTGTTTTTCTCTTTGCTAATATTGGGCCAGATTCTCAAAAGAGATACGACGGTGTATCGCAGGAAACACCGTTGTATCTCAGTTTTTTTCAATGGGTATCTATGCCTGTGATTCATAGAATCACTTACGCATAGATACACTAAAGTTCCGACAAGTGTAAAACAATTACACTGTCGGATCGTAGATGTAATGACATCGCTGGCCGCTAGGTGGCCTTTACGATGATTTCTCATTTGCCTATGCAAATGAGCCTAATCCGACGATTCCTGAACGTTTTTACGCCGCCCCGTCGTAGTTTACGTCGTTTCCGTACGCGTAAGGCTACCCCTGCTATATGAGGGGTAACCTTACGAAGGTCCGTCGTATGCCATGTTAAGTATGGCGTCGGGTCAGCGTCGTCTTTTTCCGTTGGTTACGTTGTTTTACTAAGTCGTTCGCGAATAGAGATTTACGTAAACGACGCTCACGTCGGTTTCATTCACTTTTTCCGACGTGAGCTGGAGCATGTGCACTGGGCTATTTTTGAGGCCGGCGCATTCGCAGTTCGATCGACGTAGGGGGCGCGCTTAATTTAAATACAAGCCGCCCCCTTTGAATTACGCGGGGATACGTAGAGCCATTTACACCACGCCGCCGCAATTTACGGAGCAAGTGCTTTTGGAATACTGCACTTGCTCTGTTAAATTGCGGTGGCGTAGTGTAAATGGCTTACGCTACGCCAGCGGGGATTCTACGGGAATCTGGCCCAATATCTGTTTGTATAGTGGGTGAATCTACAATTACAGATCTTTTATTATATAAAGGTCTTATTATTTATAAACTGGTGTGCATCAAAATATATTTATAGTTTATGTATGGTTAATATGCTTATGGTAACCTACCTTCAATAAAGAGTGAAAGTGCAGCACTGTGACATTAACCTCTCAAACATACTGTATATACAATATACATCCTAAATATCAAAAATCAAAAAGTGTTGTTAACCTAGTGACAGTGACTTAACAATTTTAGCAATATACAAGGATGACCATTTTCACAACGGATCAAAAAACAGATTCAGGTAGTTTGCCCCATCTCTCCGGCGGTGTAGCGTATCTCATTTACACTACGCCGCCGTAACTTAGTGCGGCAGGTCCCGTATTCACAAAGAACTTGCGCCCTAAGTGACGGCGGCGTAGTGTAAATGGGCCGGCGTAACCGTGCGTAATTCAAAGTAGGCTGGTAGTGGGCGTGTTGTATGTTAATGAATGGTGACCCCACGTAAATGACGCGCCGAACGAACTGCGCATGCGCCGCCCGTGGACATATCCCAGTGCGCATGCTCAAAATCACGTCGCAAATAGTCAATGCTTTCGCAACCTACGCCCAGCCCTATTCTGAATCGGCTTACGCAAACGACGTAAACGATGTACAATACGACGCTGTTCCGACGTCCAAACATAACCTCCCTGGCGGTATGATTCTTTCTGATTTTAGGTGCTAAAAGCGGTACCATTATTTGCAAGGAAATTCTGCGTTTTATACTGTAATTCTTAGGAATAACTCACTTAAATCTGACCAAACAAGAGTCTAATAGGCATCCTGGGTGTGTGAATCGAGTGAGCACCCGCTCGCTCACACAGCGGGGATGCATCGCTGGATCCACGGACAAGGTAAGCCGGCGCGCTGCAGGTTCTGCATAGCTACCCCTAGCGTGACTCGGGGATGCCGATCCTAGCATAAAAAAAACACCCCGAGTCACGCTCGGGAATACCGCTAAGGGGGTTAACATGGGTTGCGCCTCATATAGAAGGGGTAACTTTACGCTGGTCCGACGCCTTACGTAAACGATGCAAATAGATATGCCGGGCGCAACTACGTTCGTGAATCGGCGTATCTACCTAATTTGCATATTCAACGCGTAAATCTACGGAAGCGCCACCTAGCGGCCAGCGTAAATATGCAACTAAGATACGAAGGCGTAAGAGACTTACGCCGCTCGTATCTTAGCAAAATTCCGGCGTATCTTGCTTTCTGAATACAGAAAAAAGATACACCGGCGCATCCTAGAACTTACACGGGGTATCAACAGATACGCCGACTTAAGTTGTTTCTGAATCTGGCCCAATGAGTCTATCTCATATATTAGTTTCACCTTTTAAGTTGCATTAGTGAAATAAATGAACTTTTGCATGATATTCTTATTTTTTCGAGTATCACCTGTATCAACAACCAGAGCCATATGTCAAAACTCCAATAAAGTCTTGCAAATCTCCAAAAGTCCCTTTATCTTATTCTGGTGAAAAATCCAGGAGATAAATGTTGCATCCCAGCAGTGACAAAAGATGGTGATCAATGAAATTCAATGCATAAATATGGTGTTATGTATGGTCTATCATTAGGCAGTGCTCCCCTCAGAGAATTGCACTCACCAGATAAGGCTGGCCAACGCAAAAAAATATATATTATTAAACAGTGTTTTGTATCATCCACCTCTCCCTCATCCATAAGGATTGCGTCTCAGGAAATTAAAAACAAAAAGAGATTCTCATTGCATAAACCATTTAAAATCTTAATTAAATTATAAAAAAAACACCAAACAGATTATTGGGTGGGGCTGGGGAGGACCCAGCTGTCATGGTACACGTTGGCACCAATGACAAAGTCATAGGAAGGTGGAGAGTTTAACATTTTTTATTTCAGGGACTTAGGAAATAGATTGAGAAGAAGGACCTCCAATGTGGTTTTCTCTGAAATACTACCTGTGCCTCAAGCCACACCAGAGAGGCAGCAGGAGATTAGGGAACTGAACAAGTGTCTGAGGAACTGGTGGTAGCAAAGAGGGGTACAGACTTCTGGAGAACTGGGCTGACTTTTCAGTCGGTTACCAGCTCTTTAGTAAGGACGGGCTACACCTAAATGGGGATGTACAGCTCTATTGGGAAGAAAAATTACCACAAAGTTGAAGGGGCTTTTAAACTAGGTGTTGGTGGGAGGGTTTAGAGGTAGCGATAACCGGCAATGAGCATAGGACAGAGGGGAAAAGTGGAGACACTAGGGATATTATACCCATGACATCTAATCTCAGGGTTAATGAGTCACCAAAAATGAAGCATGAGAAATCATATGGAAAAAAAATATGCACCAATACAAAACTAAGGGGAATGTTCACAAATGCCAGGAGCCTGGTCAATAAAATGGAGGAACTGGAGCCGCTATTACACAAGTAGGGTGTGGACTTCATGGGAATAACAGAAACTTGGTTTGACAGCTCAGATGACTGGCTGCAAGTGTATATTCCTTGTATCAAAGTGATAGGGAGGGTAGAAGATAGGGAGGGGTGTGTCTATATATCAGGAATGATTTACAGGTAGAAGAGCGGAATGACATCAGTGATGGGGCAAGGGGGAGGTGGAGTCTGATGGGTGGAACTCCAAAGGGTGGAATTAAGCAGGAAATTACCAGTGGTGGTATGTTACAGGCCCCCTAACCTGAGGAAAAAAGAAGGAGTTGTATCTCCTTTCGCAGTTAGAAATGGCAGCAAGGCAGGGAAATGTCATCACAATGGGGGACTTCAAATATCTCGACATTGACTGGGCAGAAGGGACAGCCCACTCATTAAAGGCCCGCCATTCCTTAAATGTTCTATAGGACAACTTCATGTCCCAATTGGTGGATTCCCTGACTCATGGGCGGATACAGAGTCTAGTCTCGGGAGGGACACTGCCAGAAAATATTTTGCAATTTATCGGGGAAATGGCTAGTGTTGGCGCTTCAATCATCCTGGCACCATGGTTGTTATGGTGTCAGGATGATTGAAGCACATTATTTCTATTAATACATTGTAATATAAAATGAAATGGTTCAACTCACCATAATGCAGAAAACGTCACAGGATCTACCCTTGTGGCTAACAGAGGCTGGAGTCTGGAAAGGATTAGAGAAGCTTAACATAAATAAATCACCAATACCAGATGGCTTACACCCGAGATTCCTCAAAGTACTCTGTCAAGTTTTAGCCAGACCTCTATTTCTAATCTTCATGGACAAAAATTATAGGATTGGTACAAGCTGATTGGCAAAAGGCCCACGTGGTACCAATATTCAAAAAGGGGAACTAGAGGCCTGTCGGTCTAAAGTCGGTAGTTTGTAAACTATATGACGGGATGATAAGGGACCAAATCCAAGGATTTGCTGATGAAAACAGCATCATTAGCAATAATTAACACACTTTTACGAAAGGTTCCTGTTTCTCCTGCTAAGACCCCATTGGCCAGGGGGTGCGAAGACCTGATTGGCTTGGAGGAGAAGCAGCGACTGCCGTGACATGGAGGAGACAGAGGGGGAACCCGCAGCCATGACCTAAATGGGGTAAGTGACCAGGGGGGATTGGTGTGGGGTGGCGATCTGGAGCGACGGTAGGGTAGATGTCTCAGGTTTGTTTGCTGCCCTGGACTGATGGAGCACCAGCCGCCACTAGGGAGGAATAGTGCCTCAAGGGCTGGATATATTTGGAGACCACTGTAGTAGATGATGCTGAATGTCCTCCAGCCAGGAAATGAGACAGGCTCTATCTGACTTACTGAAGCTTCCAGGGTCCTTTATTGGATGGTTTCCATGTGGTTGATCTCTTATAATTTGGAGATCAATACAGTGGCGTATCTAGGGTATGGTAGCCATGGCAAGTGCCATGGGCGCCATATGAAGGTGGCGCTGTTGAGTGGCTGGGCAGCAAGGAACTTACCAGGGTCTGAGGCAGTGGCGTATCTAGGGTATGGTAGCCATGGCAAGTGCCATGGGCGCCATATGAAGGTGGCGCTGTTGAGTGGCTGGGCAGCAAGGAACTTACCAGGGTCTGAGGGTCTCTTCTTTCCTTCTCCCGAGCATAGGCAGGATCTCCTATTCAGCAGCTTTGCTAATGGACAATGGCAGCGCTATCCCTGCTGCGTTCAGCCACAGCCCTCCCCTGTTCTCCCAGGCTCTCCCATTCCATCTGGTCGGATTGGCAGCGCACAAAGAAGAAGAAGGAACATCAGTTTCTCCCTCTACTCTGTGAAAACTGAGGCCTTAAGTGATGAAGATTTCATCACTTCCAGTATTGGTTCTGCATTTACCTGGCCTTGGAGGGCAGAGGAGGGATCAGGGGTCTAATAAACCCCCGATTTCTCCATAAAGAGGATATGTCACTACCTAAGGTATCACAAGGGATGATAAATATCACTAGTTTTGTTAGCTGTTTTTTTTTTTTTTTTTGTTAAAGTTATCTGAAAGATGTTTTTTAAATGTTTCGACAGGGGCGCAGTTTCAGTGCTTGCCATAGGCGCTATTTTCACTAGATACGCCTCTGGATCAATACCATTGGGTAAGGGAACTGACACACTTGAATTCAAGGTGATTTGGCACTATTGAGCATAGATTTTCACTTATTTTCAAGATTTCACAAGACTTGAATAAATGTTTTTTTGAAGTATATTCTTTTATCATGCACTTATAACGAAAGACTAGTTTCATGTTCTGTGATGGACACTTTACCATGTATTTTGCCCTTGTGTCCAGAATATATAAGTGCGTCATCTCCCTTTTGCACTAAGCGCACAATTCTGGTTTTAACTCCTTCAATACCAGGCAGAGCTGTGTAAATCTCAGGAAAAGAACACAAATCCCTTTTCTAGGTAATACAGATTGGGCCAGATTCAGGTACCGCGGCGTACTTTGTGTGGGCACAGCATATCTTCTTTGCGCTGCGCCGCCGCCGCAACTTAGAGAGGCAAGTGCTGTATTCACAAAGCACTTGCTCCGTAAGTTGCGGCGGCGTAGCGTAAAGTGGCCGGTGTAAGCCCGCCTAATTCGAAGTAGGAAGGAGGTGGGCGGCATCTATTTAAATCAAGCTTGACCCCATGTAAATGAATGGCCGGTCGAACTGGGCATGCGCGCACATGCTCAGAATCACGTCGCATAAACTCCCTAAGATACGTTGGCGTAAATGCCTATGACGTGAACGTAACTTACGCACAGCCCCATTCACGTACGACTTACGTAAACGACGTAAAAACAACGGCTGTTCCGACATCCATACCTTTGCATGGGATGCGCCACCTTTTTGGTGGTTTATCTTTACACCGCGTATCTTCGTGTTCGTGTATCTTGCTCATTTGCATATTTACATTGGAACGCCAAATGCGTCTAGCGTAACTATGCACCCATGATATGCCGGCATAGGCAAGTTACGTTGGACGGCTGAAGCCATGTTTTTCGGCGTATGTTGCTTTGTGAATCGGCGCAACGATGCGACGGCGCACATTTGAAATTACAGCGGCGTATCTGTAGATACGCCTGACATAAGTCTTTCTGAATCTGGCCCATTGTTTATATTCCGTTACAAGGTGCTCCCATTAACAGCAATGAAAGAAAGAAAGCAGATGCAATCTGAGTAAAACAGGCTGCATTGAAAAAAGTGCAATGCATAGTGAAGGCTGCCAAAAATTCCAGTCTACACTACCCTTTAAGAGTCATTTCATGTTTCAACAGCTGCTCTTGACATGCTTCCAAAATGTGTTCCAAAAGTTCATGTACACAAGCCCAGATCTTGTCTATGCATTTATCCCGTGTGTCTTGAATGTCTGACATATCTGCCCAGCCCACGTTCATCTGGATCCCCAAGCCATACTCTTGAGTATTTTATCTCCTCCTCTAGTGATAGATGAAGCATTATGTGATCATCTTCTGCTCTATAGGGCTGAGCCTGTAATTGCTAGTTAATTGTTCCTATTGTCTTGTTTTTTGTTATGTCCTTCTCCTGCCCTATGACCACTTGTCTCAGCCAAGCTCTATTTTCTTCATGTACATACCCTCAGCTTTTCCTATACACATAGGAGTACCCCTGACTTACAGCTGTCTGTCAATCAGTGGCTGTGCGTCCATAGTGGGCAGGACGCCCCCTCTCTGCTGCACCCATCACTTAACAATACATAGATGGGTGCATTACATGAATCTATGTATTGTCACCGCTGCCGCCCACTATTCAGGTGGTCGGCCCCCTGTTTAGCGCCGGCCATTTGAATAACAGCGATGGGTGTGTTTTGGAAGTGTCTATCAGAGCCAGTGGATAGGCTTCCCGATTACAGCCTGTGGGCTCTAATCGGCCTCCAAATGGTTAACCAGAGAGTGCACAGGGTGTGCGTTCCCTGGTTAACACTGACACGCGTCTCAGCCAATCGGGTTCACCCAGTCTAGTTACCGGTCACCTGATTGGGTGAAGCGACAACTAGGGCAGAAGAAGACATAAAGCAGGGGTGGCAAACACAAGGCCCACGGGCCGAATCCAGCCCTCCAGGCCATTTCATGTGGCCCTCGCACCTCTCCTGCAGCTACAGGAGAGCTCCAGCCCTCCTCCAGATACTTACTTTCTGCAATGCAACAAGCTTTTTCCCAGCAGCAGCATAAGGAAACCGGGGTACAATGTGATGTAAGGGAGATAGGGGACTCAACTTCTGATCGTGGGGTGGCTCTTGACATCTAATGTAAGGGGAGGGGATGCGCTGGACATCTAATCTTACAGATACAACTGGCCCTTTTAAGGAAATTCATAATGCTGATGCGGCCCACGATTAAATTGAGTTTGACACCCCTGGGAGCGTGGAGGAGGATGGCTGACCCAAGAAAGGTAGGTGCCGGACGAGGGGCAAACTATGGGTATTTGATGGGGCAATCTGACGACATTTTACTGGGGAAACTGACTGCATTTTACGGGGAAAACTGGCGGCATTTTATGGGGCCAACTGGCGGTATTTGAGGCGGGCAAACTGGTGGCAATTGATGAGCACAGTGGCGATAATTGATGGCACAGTGGCTGTGTTTTATGGCACAGTGGTGACAATTGATGGGCACAGTGGCTGCGTTTGATGGCACAGTGGCAACGATTAATGTCACTTGTAGCCCACAGTTAGAATCACTCACTAGGACACACTTAACCCCTCCATCGCCCTTAGTGTTTAACCTATTCCCTGCCAGCCCCATTTATACAGTAATCAGTGCATTTTTATATCACTGATCGCGGTATAAATAACAATGGTCCTAAAATAGCATCAAAAGTGTCTGATGTGCCCTCCATAATGTCGCAGTCACAATACAAATAGCTGATCGCCACCATTACTAGTAAAACATAAATTACTAATAAAAATGCCATAAAACTATCCCCTATTTTGTAGACGCTATGGCCCGGATTCACAAAGCACTTACGCCAACGTATCTCGAGATGCGCCGTGTAAGTGTAAATATGCGCCGTCGTATCTATGTGCCAAAAAACTGATATTTACGCTGGACGCATTTGGAACTCCCATTGATTTTCGATGCAAATGAGGGAGATACGCCGATTCACGAAGGTACTTGCGCAAGCGATTTGCGTAAGGGTTACATCCGGAGTAAAGTTATTCCCCATATAGGAGGCGCAACTCATGCAGAGGTATGGACCAGGGAACGAACGCCGTCGAAATTTACGTTGTTTACATCGTTTACGTAGTACGTAAAAAGGGCTGGTCGTAGGTTACGTTCAAGTCGTAGGCAGTGATTCGACGTATCTTTGGCAGTTATTTTGACGTGACTGTGAGCATGCGCACTGGGATGTGTCCAAGGTACGATGCATGCGCCGTTCGTTTTTAGTACTTGTTTGAAGCTCAGGCCATCATTTGCATGGGGTCACACTTGATTTAAATGTATCACACCCACTTCCAGCCCACTTCCACCTACTTTGACTTACGTCGGCTTACGCCGACGACTATACGATACACCGGTGCAACGTTGGGAGCATTTCCTTTGTGAATTCCATGCTTGCCTCTCAGCGTTGCGCCGGCGTAGCGTAAATAAGAAACGCTACGCCGGCATAAAGATGCGCCAATGTATGTGAATCCGGCTTTATAACTTTTGCTCAAACCAATCAATAAATGTGTATTGTGTTTTTTTTTCACCAAAAATATGAGGAAGAATACGTATCACCCTAAACTGAGGAAAAATCTATACTTTTTATATATTTTTGGGGATATTTATTATAGCAAAAAGTTAAAAATCTTTTTTTTTTTTCAAAATTGTCGCTCTTTTTTTGTTTATAGCGCAAAATATAAAAACCGCAGAGGTAATCAAATACCACCAACAGAAAGCTTTATTTGTAGGGAAAAAAGGACGTAAATTTGGTTTGGGTACAACGTCGCACGACCGTGAAATTGTCAGTTAAAACGACACAGTGCCGAATCCCAAAAAATGTCCCAGTCATTGGGCAGCCAAATCCTCTGGTGCTGAAGTGGTTAAACTTACCTAAAGTCTAATTCAATTTGTAGACATTTTCTATTCCAAGTACAAAGACTTCACTGATCTAATATTTATTTATTCAAATAATGTTGTATGTGTTGGAAAGCCTGTGCCCTTTTCTAA
This sequence comes from Rana kukunoris, assembly GCA_029574335.1. Lineage (NCBI taxonomy): Eukaryota > Metazoa > Chordata > Amphibia > Anura > Ranidae > Rana > Rana kukunoris. The sequence goes on along the minus strand of CM056049.1, from coordinate 29,287,804 downwards.
AGCCATTGACTTCATTTGGCAACACTGACCTTTTCATTTATTTTCCCTAAAAAAATAAAAATAAATAAAAAAAAGTACAGTTGATTATTTTTTTCCACTTAGCTATTTAATAAAATGGAAATATAACTGATATCTGTTTTATGCCTCCATGTCAATAAAATATGTAATTGTTTATCTTTGGTCCAGCTGCATATGTTTTACTTTTTTTTATCCATAAAATATTTTTGTTATGATGGGGGACACATGGGAAAAAAAAACACCAAAACATGTTCTTTTGATGTCCCCATATAAAGTTCGGGTTCTGCCAAGTTTCAATACACTCGGTGATGTTTGCCAGATTTCTTACTTAAGCAGTAAATGCTCAAAATAAAATAAAAGGAAAAAAATAATATTTTATAAGTACATCTTAAACTTGCATTTTAATTGTGTGAGGTCTTGTGCAAGAGAAACAAGAAAATAAAAAAATAAAAAACGTTGACAACAAACTTCACAGGATAAAAATTGGTAGTTTGTTTCAGGACGGCACCGAGTTTGTCCAAGTTGGCATGTCAATGAAATGTTGCACCTTGGACAGAATTGCGATGTTCCAACCGGGTTAAAATAAAGAATAAATGAGCTGTTTTAAAAAAAATAAATAAATAATAATCTTTACTTGTTTTCTACATACTGAAAAAAGGCAACAGATGCCTTACTCTAAAAAAGGACTACCCCAAATTTCCCCCCCAGGGAAAGGTTCTAACAATGTGGTCTTATGCCAAAGTCTAGTAGTTTTATGGATCTAGAGAATGTTTTCTGTCTCCTATTACCTCTGCACATCTCCTCTTCCACCTAGCACCCAGTGTTCTTATTCTAGACCAGGGGTGTCCAAACTTTTTTCAAAGAGGGCCAAATTTGATGAAGTGAACATGCGTGAGGGCCGACTATTTTGCCTGACATTCTTTGAACCATTAAAATTTGGTCTAAGTGTGTTCCTCCGAGCAACTAATACACTGCCCAACAAGAATGATCTTACCATTGTGGCTGTGTGTGGTAAAGAGATGAGCCTGGGCATGTTATTTGGATATACTGTATACATTTCTTTTGTGGCCCCAATGAATCCCAGAGCGTTGCTCAGGACTAAGGATGAGCTTGGGCGTGTTATATGGATATACCTTATTTATCGCAGTATAACACGCACAGGCTTACCATTGCCATGAATGCAGCCTCACCATTGCCATGAATGCAGCCTCACCACTGCCATAAATGTATCCTCACATCTGCAATGAATGCAGCCTCACATGTGGCATAAATGCAGCCTCACATGTGGCATAAATGCAGCCTCATGTGCCATGAATGCAGCCTTACCATTGCCATCAGTGCAGCCTGATCGATGCCCATCTGCAGCCTCGGAAGGCAGAGGGAGGGGGGCAAGACGAGTGCTGACAGATTACAAACAGGAGAATCTCTTGTTTACTCTATGGCCTCTTTAATACAAAGTCCTGCCTCCTATGATAGACAGAACAGTTGTCCAATGGCATCCCAGGAGACGGGTCTTCTGATACAGACGCTGCTGAGTAAACAGAAGAATTCTCTGTGTAATCTGACGGTGCTCATCCTGCCCCCTCCCTGTCCCCTTCAATGCAGCGCCGATAAATACAGTGTATATCTTTTGTGGCCACAAACAATACATATATCCAAATCCCCAGGGGGCCATATTAAATCAACAGGGGGCCGCATTTGGCCCACGGGCCGGACTTTGGACATGCCTGTTCTAGACCAAAGGAATATTTCCTCCAACCAAATAAATGGACCTCAGTTACACAGTATGATGGGAGAAAAAGGGCCATAATGCTATAGGTAGACATGTGAGGTTCATTTTGTTCCAAATTGAAATTCTGACTAATTTTTCATTATTTGGAAATGTGATGTATCGTATATACTCGAGTATAAGCCGAATTTTTCAGCACATTGTTTTTGTGCTGAAAATCACCCCCCCCCCCCCCGGCTTATACTCAAGTCACCTTTTTGCGCCTGATCTCCCGGACTTTAGGAACCTGGTACCAGACGGCTGTAGGTCTCCTGGACCACAAACATGGCAAACATATAACCCCACTCTTTCTCTATAAGTGTGCACAATTTGTTGTCTGGGGAACCTACGGCTGGGAGCACTGATTTTTCAAAGCCGGGCACCCCTTCCATAGACTCCCATGTTAAACGGTAATTTCTCCGGTGAATTTGGGGACCCAGTCCTGGCCAGTCGTAGGTCCCCTGGACCCAGAACTTGGCACACGTGTAGCCCGATTTCTCCTCTACAAGTGTGCAAAGTTTGTTGTCAGGGGACCTACGGCTGGGGAGCACCGATTTTTCAAAGCCAGGCAACCCTTCCATAGACTCCCATGTTAAACGTCAGTCTAGTCATGGGCACAGTGAGGCAAAGTGAGGCAAAGTGAGGCATGCAGATGGACACCCTAGGCTTATACTCGAGTCAATACATTTTCCCATTTTTTTGTGGTAAAATTAGGTGCTTTGCTTATACTCGAGTATATATACGATATACACTTTTCTGAATTACAATAGTAACAAATTTAAATGAATCCAAAATAACAAAACAAAATTTCGGACAAAATTCAATCTTATTATTATGTTTTTGAAGTCGATTTGAATTCAAATTGTTTTTTAAATTTGATTCAAATTCAAATGTCCAAATAGTATAAAATAGAATTGAAAATAAAGGAATAGAAAAGAAAAGAAAAGGACAGAAGTTAATAGAAAAATAGAATAGAAAATAAAGGAATAAAAAAGAATAGATTAGAAAAGAAAAGAACCGAAGAGAATAGAAAAATAGAATAGAAAATAAAGGAATAGAAAAAAATATGATGGAAAATAAAATAGTAAAATATAATAAAAAAAAGTAATAGAAAACAAAGGAATAGAAAAAAATAGAACCAAAGAGAATAGAATAAAAAATAAAAGAATAGAATACAAAATAAAAAATAGAACAGAACAAAATAGAACAGAAAATAAAGGCATACAATAGAATAAAATAGAAAGAATATAACCATCATTCAAAATTCGAATTTTGAATAGAATAAATTTGGATTCGAATGGAATTAATTCACATTTGAATAGAATGGTAAATAAAAGAAAATATAAAAAAACAAAAGAATTGAATAGAATAGAATAGAATAGAATGAATATAACCAGTTCCCAAAATTCGAATAGAATAAATTGAATTTCAAATAGAATAGAAAATAATATATTACAAAAGAATAGAAAAAATAATAGAATAGTATAAAATAGAAAGAATATAACTATCAGAATACATTTGAATTTAAATAGCATAGAATATAAAAGAATATATTAGGCCTTGTACACACGATCGAATGGGTCTGTTCAAATCGGTCGGACCGACCGATTTGAACAGATCTGTCTGCTGGCATTTTGGTTTGCTCGCGTGTACACACGAGCAAACCAAAATCCCCGCCAGCAGACAGCGCGCTGACGTGTCGGTGACGTGGCGGTGACGTTGATGCCGCCACGTCACCGCACCAGGAAGTAAAACACTTCCGCGCATGCGTCGAAACCATTTGGCGCGTGTGCGAGAAGACATGTCTGCTGGTTAGTGTACTAACCAGCAGACATGTCGGGCGGACGGGTTCCCAGCCGACAGATTTCAAAGCATGCTTTGAAATCTGTCGGGTGGCCAAATCCATCTGTTTGCCCGTACACACGATCGAATCTGTCTGCTAAAACGGTCTAGCAGACCGTTTCCAGCAGACAGATTTGATCGTGTGTACGAGGCCTTTGAGTAGAAAAGAATAAAACTATATAGAAAAAAACAATAGAACAGAATAAATAAGAAAGAATATACTGTATTTATTGGCGTATAGCACTCACTTTTTTACCCTGAAAATAAATTGTAAACTGCCTGCGTGTTATGTGCAAGGGGCTGTGGAAATTTGGTCAAATTTAGTTCAATTTGATCAAATTCCCCAAATTGTAATCAAATTTATATTTGAATAAATTAAACAAATTCCAAAAACGAATTAACTACTTGAGATCCGCGCTATAGCTGAATGACGGCTTTAGCGCGGATCTAAATTACCAACAAGCCGTCAATTGACGGCTTGTCACTAGCAGCTTCCCTTGGACACAGCCAATCACAGATCGCCATGAACGGCCAATCAGAGTGGCCGTTTGCGATGCGATCTGTGCGGCCAATGAGAGATGATCTCATATGTAAACATATGAGATCATCTCTCATTGCCGTTTTACACAGAGACAGCGTCTGTGCTGTCTCTGGAGAGAAGGAGAGCGATCTGTGACTCTTGTACATAGAGACACAGATCGGTCACCTCCCCAGTCACCCCCCCTCCCCCCACAGTTAGAACACTATACAGGGAATACATTTAACCCCTTCCTCACCCCCTAGTGTTAACCCCTTCAATGCCAATCACATTTATACAGTAATTAGTGCATTTTTATAGCACTGATCGCAGTATGAATGTGAATGACGCCAAAAATGTGTCAAAAGTGTCCGATGTGTCCGCCATAACGTCGAAGTCCCAATAAAAAAATCGCAGATCGCCGCCATTTCTAGTAAACAAATAAATAAAAAATAATAATTCTGTCCCCTATTTTGTAGGCACTATACATTTTGCGCAAACCAGACGCTTATTGCGATTATTATTATTTTTTTTTACCAAAAATATGTAGAAGAATACGTATCGCCCTAAACTGAGAAAAAAAAAGTGTTTTTGTTTTTTAAATTGGGATATTTATTATAGCAACAAGTAAAAAATATTGTATTTTTTTTTCAAAATTGTCGCTCATTTTTGTTTATAGCGCAAAAAATAAAAATCGCAGAGGTGACCAAATACCACCAAAAGAAAGCTCTACTTGTGGGGAAAAAAGGACATACATTTTGTTTGGGAGCCCTATCGCACGACCGCGCAATTGTCAGTTAAAGCAACGCAGTGCCGGAAGCTGAAATATCACCTGGGCAGGAGGGGGGTATAAGTGCCCAGTAAGCAAGTGGTTAAAGGGGTTGTAAAGGAATTCTTTTTTTTTTCATAATAAGCATCCTTTACCTGCAGACATTCCTCATTGTTCGTTCACTTCCTGCTTGTCTGATTGTTACTCACCACCGCAAAGGGAGACTTTACTGCGGTGGTCAGTGACGTGCTCGCCCCCTCCTGGGAACTACATCTGTGCGGCAGGACGCTCTCTACGTGTTAGAGGCCTCAAGGAGGTGTGAATTACTGGGCGTGCCGCAATGCATACTGGGAAATGTAGTTCTTACATGAACGAGCGCCGCAAACCAGGAAGTGAATGAGAGAACAGAAACTAGAATGCCGGAGGTGATATTGTGGATGGGGATTGGGGGGTTGCTCGTCCTGAGTGCAGTACCATACATGTCCTTTTGTTTGTTACTTACTCCTGACCCTTACACTCTATAGACTATGCTGTCCGTTACATAGTACTGGCAAAGTGCTCAATGTTACAAACAGTTGCTGATCTTTAATGAAGTTTTTCTTTAACCACCTGCCGCAGAATCGCCTACATGTACGTGATTGTTTTCAAGTGATTATACCGGGGTCATGGCTACAACCCTGGTATTTTTTTTAACTGGTAATGCTCTTACTTCTAAAAGCAATCCTAATGGTTCATTAGCCACTGGATTGCTTTTACAGTCGGTGGGAGGGGACATTAACCCCCCCCCTCCCCCGCCGCCTACTTGTGCCTCTCTAGGCTCTCCCATGTGATTGGGGAGCCCAGTACCCAATCTGGCGGTGCCTCCAGGTTATCATAGACCTGGCAGAGGACCAGAAGGTCCCTTGGCCATCTCCATGGCCTAGGAGGCCTGAAGTGACATCACTTCCGGTTAGGGTCAATGTAAACACAGTTTATTTTGGAAAGCATAAGATCATTTTTATTTATTTTTGTATCTCATGCTTTCTAGTGTAGAGGAGATACCTGGGGTCATATAGACCTCAGATGTCTCCATAAAGAGGACCTTTCATGCCTTATTTCTATCACAAGCGATGTCTATACAGTATGAGCCAGATTCAGGTACACTTACGATGGCGTATCTACAGTCTGAATGTCCACCGTCGTATCCCGGCGCCTGATTCAAAGAATCAGATATGCCGGGATTGAGCTAAGATACGAGCGGCGTAAGTCTCTTACGCCGTCGTATCTTAGTTGCATATTTACGCTGGCTGCTAGGTGGCGCTTCCGTTGATTTACACGTCGAATATGTATATTAGCTAGATACGCCGATTCACGAACGTACGCACGCCCGTCGCAGTAAGATACACCGTTTACGTAAGGCCTTTTTCAGGTGTAAAGATAAAAGATGGCGCAGCCAATGTTAAGTATGGACGTCGGAACAGCCGTCAAATCAATTTGACGCATGTGCGGGATTTCGGTCCGATGGTTGGGCGTACTAACCATCGGACATGTCCGACGGACAGGTTTCCAGCGGACAAGTTTCTAAGCATGCTTAGAAACTTTTGTCCGCTGGAAACCTGTCCGCTAGGCCGTACACACAATCGAACATGTCCGCAGAAACTGGTCTGCAGACCAGTTTCAGCGGACATGTCTCCTCGTGTGTACGCGGCCTTGGGGCTGTGAAAATTTGGTCAAACTGAGTTCAATTCAACCAAATTCCCCAAATTTTAATCAAATTTATATTTGAATGAATTAAACAAATTCCAAAAACAAATTAACTTAATTTAATAAAGTTAACAGTCTGTGACCCCTCAAAGCACCATGTCCCCATGTTGATGGGGACAAGGGCCTCATCCCCACAACCCTTCCCCGGTGGTTGTGGGGGTCTGTGGGTGGGGGGCTTAACGGAATCTGGAAGACCCCTTTAACAAAGGGGACCTCCAGATCCCACCCCCCTATGTGAATTGGTAATGCAGTACATTGTACCCCTACCATTTCACAAAGAAAGTGTAATAAATTGTAAATAAAAACACAGACACTGTTGGGGAAGTCCTTTATTAAAAAAAAAAAGATTCCAGCGGTGGTAAGCCACTCTTGGTCTTAGCTCCAATGCTGTCGGTATCCTGCGATGGGTGATCTCCTCTCCGGGGTCCAGCGATGAGAAGATCTCCTCTTCATCCAGGTCCAGTATCCAGCAATGAGATGTCCACAGCGCAGCGCATCACCTGTCTCCACCGGAGACACTCCGGGAATGATGCGGCGGGAGCCAGTGGCAGCTCTTATGTAGGTGAGGGCGGGGCCACCCGTCACCTGACCCCGTCCCCCTCTGACGCAAGGGAAAACCCATGCTTTCCCAGTAATTTGCAGGTGACACTTTGTGCAGGGACAGTTCTAAGCACTGTAAAACAAGCGCTACTTCACAGGCATACTATACACCCCCCCCTCCCCAGGTATGAAATTGTAATATTATTTTAATATTTAATATTTTATTTAATATTAAATTAAATACAATTTAATATTTCACTTTTATTGTTTCACTTTAAGCATTATTAAAATCACTGCAAAAAATGGTTCCTTTACAACTTCTTTTTCTGGGGTTCTAAACTTTTGGTCTGTTCCCAAGTTCTGGTGCGAACCGAATGGGGGGGGGGGGGGGGGGTGATGTTCAGCTCATCCCTAGTAATGACCTGTTTTTGTTTTTAGCTGAACATGAACTTGAAGCATAATAACTATTAAAGTATGCCCCTGATGTCAAACTGTTGGCACATGTAAAGTCTAATGCCGCGTACACACGATCACTTTTTGTGATGAAAAAAAACGTTGTTTTATCTCGCGAAACAAAACAACGTTTTTCAAACTTCATTTTAAAAAACGACGTTCCCTACACACCATCGTTTTCTGAAAATGCTCTTGCAAAGCGCGGTTACGTACACCACGTTTGACGGCACTCTGTTCCATTGAAGCTCCCGTCTCATAACTTGCTTCTGAGCATGCGCGGGTTTAAAAACGTTGTTTTGCCCACACACGATCATTTTAAATGACACAAAAAACGGCACAAAAAATTCAAGCATGTTCGAATTTTTTTTTGGTCGTTTTTCAGAAGACATAAAACGACGTTTTGCCCACACACGATCATTTTAAATGACGTTTTTTTAAAACGTCGTTTTTTTTCATCACAAAAAACGACCGTGTGTACGCGGCATTAGTCTTAGCAGGTTGAAGAGCACTTCCACATTTTGTGATGTGTAACTGAAGGCGCTAGATTTCTGTCCAGAGACTCAAACTAGCATTACAATAATGGTAGAGGAAGCCCCCACAGTTCATGCAGATTTAAACAAAAAGCTTTATAGGTATAATTTCCAAATTTTTCTGACGAGGGGGGAAAAATTCTTAAAAAGAACCGTAAAGAAGCAAATGAGATAGAAACAAATATTTACCAGATGAACCTCCTGTAATGGATTGACCACTGAGATCATTTGTATTTAAATGTTTACATTGAATGTTAAATTTGGAAGACATCATGCGACAAATAATGCAAACAAGATTGTGTTTAGGCATGCAATGTGGAATAAATAAAGATGAAAACATATGTACTCTTTGAAGTAAAAGAAACGTCAGCCGCAAGTTGCGAAACCTGAATTCCTCTCTGTGCATTGTGCTAGGAGTTTGACATAAAGCAGAATTTGTAAAACATTTTTTCTAAAACAGAAATTTAATTGTATGTAAACCTTAACAAAGAACTTATCTTATTTGCTCCCCTTTGATCTGTTAAATATACAGTAACACTGAAATTGTTTTGCTTTATTTGTTCAATAGGCGCAAAAAATATACAGAAACATTTCAATAATGGATGGGAGTGTTTTGCACCACAATTATACAGGGCAAAAACAAAAGTGAAATTTAAAAAGTTATTTTTAAATAACCAACCAAGACAGGAGCTTTTGGAGGGGTAACCTCTAGCCTACTGACTGTGGGCCCTGGCTTTATAGGGGGCTCTATTCTTGGGAGGTGTGTGTCTGGGGGACCCTTGGAGTGGTCTTGCTTCAAATTCAAGTCCATGTCCTCCTGCTCTCTAGCTCTCTCGTCACCTGCTCCCATGATCATCTCCAGGACTTTTCCAGAGCCTCTTCAAGCCTATGGAACTCCTTACCCCAATCCGTCCATCTATCTCCTTCTCTATTAGCTTTAGGCCTCGTACACACGAGGGGATATGTCCGCTGAAAACGGTCCGATGGACCGTTTCAGCAGACATCTCCGCTCGTGTGTATGGGCTAGCGGACAGATTTCTCCACCCGACAGATTTCAAAGCATGCTTTGAAATCTATCCGGTGGGAATCTGTCCGCCCGACATGTCTGCTGGTTAGTACACTTACCAGCAGACATGTCGTCCCCCACCGCCGCCGCGCCGCCGCCGAATGGATTCGGCGCATGCGCGGAAGTGTTTAACTTCCTGGTGCGGTGACGTGGCGGTGACGTGGCGGCGTCAACGTCACCGCGCCGTCCGGCAGTGGGGAATTTGATCTGATGGTGTGTACACGCCATCGGATCAAACTCCCGATCGGACATATCCGATGGAAATGGTCCGCGGACCGTTTTCATCGGATATGTCCGATAGTGTGTACGAGGCCTTACTCTCCTCTTCAGAGAAGCCTATCCTACCCACACCTAACAACTGTATTTTCCTTTTGTCCATCTGATCATCCCCCACAGCTACTACCCTTTGTCCCACTTGACTCTCCCTTCTAGATTGTAAACTCTAACGAGCAGGGCCCTCTGATCTCTCCTGTATTGAATTGTATTGTAACTGTACTGTTTTCTCTGATGTTGTAAAGCACTGCGCAAACTGTTGACGCTATATAAATCCTGTATAATAATAATGTCTCCCCAAAACACACAGACTCTGTGAATCTTGGACCTGCATACATAATTGGAGCCTTTGTCCCCAAACCAGCAATGACTGCTTTAGACTGTAATGTCCTGCACACACGATAGGATTTCACGTCAAAAAAAGTTGGATGTGAGCTTTTGGTCAGATATTCCGACCGTGTGTATGCTCCATCCAACATTTTCTGTCAGAATTTCTGCCAGCAAAAGATTGAGAGCAGGTTCTCTATTTTTCCGACGGATAAAGTTCTTGTCGAAAATTCCGCTCGTCTCTATGCAATTCCGACGTGCAAAAAAAAAAACGCATGCTCAGAATCAAGCACAAGAGCCAAACTGCCCATTGAACTTCATTGATCTTGGCTCGTCGTACATCTTGTACATCACCGCATTCTTGATGGTCGGAATTTCAGACAAGATTTGTGTGACCGTGTGTGTGCAACACAAGTTTGAGCCAACATTCCGACAGAAAAAATCCACGGTTTCCTTGTTGGAATTTTATGTGTACGGGGCATAAGACTCAGAGTAGATGTTACTATTATATATGTGCACACTGAAATATTTTGTTTCGGAATTTCATTTTCGTCCGAAAATACATTTATTTAGTTACTCCCGAAATTTGTTTTTATTTATTTCGTTTTTCGTATAAAAAAATACATTTGTCCGAAAATCCGAATGAATTAAGGTCGAATCTGTCATTGGAGGCTTAATAATTATATTTATTAATTATTATTACTAGTCAAACAACATTAGAATTCTATAGCCTATGGGCCGAGCATTTGACCATAAATGTCCGCTTGCTGCGATCGTATGTTTTTAGCTACTTCGTCGAATCTTCATGTCTCTCTATGTCGAATCTTTTCTCTCTATGCCAAATCTTTTCTCTTTATGTAGAATAATATTGGACTCGTAGAGTTAAGGTTAGGCACATTCGACCACAATGAAAATGAAAATAAAACATTTGTTTATGTCGGATCTTTCGTTTTTCGTTTTCTGTGCTTTCGTTATCGTTTGTTAAAACAAATGCACATGTCTAGTTACTATCACCTCCTCAAACCAACCTGATACTGGGGTCTCCTGATATACTCTGTATAAGGTGTTATGTGTGCCTCCTAGGTGTGAATTCCCATTGTTAATTGAGTCACTAATTGTTTCTGTCAGTCTGCTCATCTCTTGGAGGTGTGATTAACATTGTGTCCACTTTACTTTGTTATCGAACAATTGTGGGTCGTTATGTGTTTATGCTTATGATAATTTGCAATGTACTTTGTGTATCCAGGGTTGTGGGCTTGGTGTCGAACGGTCTGGGCACCTAGGCTTGTTTAAGTGACAAGTTGTTTAATTAGCTTAATGTTTACTGTATGTTTATTATGTTGGCTGTTCCTTAACCATGTTAAATATATTCCTGTTTGCAGTTTGCATTGCATGCAATGTGATTAGGTTCACCTTATCCTGTGTGCTATATATTCTGTGTGAATTTACAATAAAGAGTTCCAGTTCCAGGTTGCACCTAAGCTAGTGCTGTCTAGTCCTTGGGTGATCAGCGATAATACATGGTTCCTGGTTTGAGACTGGAGGAAGCTGTATATTGACGGAAGCACCCAAGCTGGGAGCTGGACGTTTTGTCACACATGCCCTGGGGGTTTCTCTAAATAGAAGGGGTCCTTGAAATCCTCTGTGTGGAGTTGAAGAATTTCATTGATTTTTTTTTTATATGGTTTGGTATGATGACTTATCTAATCTCTGTGACCTTGGGTCAATATTTAATAAATACATGTATAATTGCATTTGAATTTTTACTTTATTTTTCCTATTTTTTTAGGAATGTGTCATCTAGGACTTTTATATGCATGTAGTTGCATACAATATCTGATGATGCTGCTAGACTTCTTGGGAGGTGATAACTTTCTTTACTTTTTGCCTGTTTTGACTGCTATCCGTTACATTGTTCTCACCTATCTCTAAGGACTACAGAACAATTTCTCTCCATGTAATGAAGGTGAGGGGGCTGTTTGTAGTTTAAATTAGGAGAGCAGCACAGGGTGACAACACTTCTTTTTCACAGATTCAGCGCAGAATGTTGTAACAGGGGGTTAGTTTCATTATTTTTACGGTACATCACTTTTGTGAGTTTTACTTTTTCCGGGGGCTTACTGTTATCCACTGAAATCTGGAGGATCTTAACCATTGATGTTGGTGGCAGTTCCAGTTTAAAGGCCCTGGCTGGGATTTCAGCCGCAAGCCCTATATGCTTGCCTTCTGGTAAGCGTGCATTTCTTATGGTGCTCCCTACTGGTGCTGGTCTTTTCCATTTTTTGCTTCACTGGTTTAAACTCAAATTAACCAAGAATATTGGAATTTTTGGACTTTATTGCTTGCCTCAATTAGCACTAGACTATGTTTATCAATTTCACTTTTATATGAATTATCACATATTATCATTTATTTAGCGCAACTACATTTTCTTTTTCTTCTGGTTATGAAAGACTCCAGTCTGTGGTAGTGAAATGACCACCTATTTTCCCCTCTGCTGTCCCCTGCTTAAGACCTATGAATTATCCCTCCAGGTAGTCCTGGGACAAGATCATCCAGTGCCCAGGGCAAAGATGCCAAACTATGCCCCCCCCTTTCATGATGTGTAAGCTTAGGGGATCCTACACCCAAGAGTCTCTTGCTTGTCAAAATCACTGCCTCTGTCACTACTTCTGTCAGTCTTGTAACAGAAGGAAGGCACCCATATGTGTGTGTGCACAGGGTGTGTCGGGGGGCCTGGGCACACCCTACGCACCCTGTGTAGTGCATTTTCCCCCTGCTGCCCAGGCCCTGCCCTTCCACAGAGTTGCTATCTTTTCTCCTCTCCTCTCCTGTCGGCTGCTGTTGCAGGCACAAGGGGGGATGTTTCAGAATAGAGAGCAGGGGGAAGGGGCCATTAAATATTTTATTTACAGGCCCCTTCCATAAAAGTGAACTTGCGGCGAATCCTCTGCTAAAACCATTTTATCTGAAACCCGACCGTCCGCTAAAGAAGAGGATAGTGGGGTTATGGCAGCCAGCTGCTGCCATACCAATGGTATTCCTCTTCAAACAGACGCCGTATAATAAAGTGGTTAACCATATATAGTTGGCACAAACTTTTTTTTTTTTACAAAAGTGGTCCTGTAATTGGTGACATTGTAGTACCTTTCAAAACTATAGTCAACCCAAAAAAAAATATATTTTTTGGTTGAAGTCATCATTCAAAGATATATTTTTGTTAAGTGATATCTCTAACGATCTTCGCAGGGTCAATCAGATGTAGTCGATTATGGAAACATGAATAAAAAAGAGAACTAAAATAAATATACAGCCTTACAAACTCTGTCTGAGGGATTTGGGTTATTTTATCACAGTGACCATAAACCATTTCACATTTGGCTTCCACCAGCTGTGTTTATTTAGTATTTCCTTTTTTTTCAGCCTCCTTCATAAAAAACATGACAACCGCATGAGTAACTGGAGCAGAGTGCAAAAAAAAATAAGGATTTTAAATGGAGTCATAATTTATGTGCAAAGCACAATGACTTTTCTCTTTATTAATGTAAAACAATTTTGCTAAAAAACATGCTACAACAAAATGACATATGCAATGAGTTGTGTGCTATATAAAAAATACTTAGGGATGATTCAGCCTGGATTCAGGTCAAAAAAGGTTGCATGGATTTTCCTGTAAGCTTGGAAATTTTGCAACAAATGCTATTTACGTCTACGGGGGAAGGGAGGGAGCGTCTTATGTAGGGCTGACAACTAAGCTATTCTCAGCCAAAATACTTGGGAAGCTGGGCACTGCCATGGGGGGTGCACCAATGCCAAAATAACAAAAAAAAAGAGTTATTCCTTGCATAGCTCCATGTCTGCTTGAGCTCACTCTTTTAGGGGGCTGGGTTATGCATTCCTTAAAATTATTGGCTCTGGCAACCAGTACCAGGATCGGTTCACCCATCACCTAGGGTACTGCTATTTTATGACGTAGAATGGGTGTACCATCCATTCTATGCCCCTTTGCTTCCGTTGCCAACGGTTGGCATTGGGTGTGCACTGCACATGCATGGCCAATTGCTTGCTTGCTTTCGAGCAGCTAGAAGGTAGTTGTGCATGTATGGTGTGCTTTTCTTGTCAGTTGTGAGCAGATAGGATGGAGATTGGGCATGTTCGAGCAGGGTATGACAACAGTAGTTTTCAGAGCATTCCAATGACTGCTGGTTGTCTGCCACTGATCTGGAACGTGTGATAAGGGGTCCCCCCCTTCACCCCTGCAACCAAGGCTCCTCATGCCCACCTCTTGCCCCAGCCCTGCCTGTGACTTGGCTGACCAGGAGTAACAGAGGGTTGCTCTGTTGTTGAACCTCAAAAGTTTTGGGCTAAAAGTTTGCAATTCATAAACAAACCCATTGTAGCAGCGAACCAAAACCTCATCCCTAAACTCGCTTTGTAGAAAATTTGCCAGGAACATCATGTCAGCCATCAGAGTGTCACGTACCTGGTAGGAGAAATTATGAGGTCATGAGGTCAGCCTCTCTTGTATTTCCAGCCAAAGCCCCACTGGAGGTGCAACAGATGGTGGCTAGGGTCAGGAGGAACATGAGTGGCTGTAAGTGTTGCATGAAGAACTTGTAAGTGGAGTTGCAGGCTTGGAGGTGCAGGCAGAGCATCCGGTAAGGAGCTGGATCCAGGGAAGCTGAGATGGACAGCCAGCAGAGGTACTTAGAGACAGCATTGAGCCAAGCAGAAGACAGGAGCAAGGTCACACAAGGATAGTCAGGTTCAGTAGCAGGTGGGCAAAGAGGTAACAAGACTTACAGTAAGCAGAAGCAAGGTCAGATGGAAAGCCAGGATCAGGAACCAGAAATCGGGGTAATCAGAGTCCAAAAGCAAGTTCAGCAACATGTATCAAGCAAGGCATAACATGATTCAGGATATCAGGACACAGCTGAAGACCAGTCACCACTGTTCAGAAGTCAGGGCACCCTTTAAATAGGCCGTCTGGTGCCAATTGTGGTTGTGGGCACGCTATTGCACGTGCACACATTGTGATGCACACACGCATGTGCATTGGTGCATGCGGGAATCTGCCGTTGCCTGTGAGTGTGCACATGCGCGCCGGGCACATTCTAACAGTTCTACTACACAGAGATCAAGCCAACATTTTCACACATGACAGCCTAACAGAGTGTAAGAATGTGCTCACACATCTACCAAAGATACAGACATGTAGTGGACTATTTAAACCTGGGCCTTGCATGGGACCATTGATGGATGGTCTTTCAGCTTCTACCTCTGTTATCCCTGGTTCTAAATCCTGCTTGACTCAGGTATTGACCCAGCTTTTGTCTAACCTGCCTCAGGATTACCCCTGACTGTTTTTGTCGGCAAATTACCTGGTTTACTGACCTTGGACTTGACTCTTGACCAAGATTTTGCCTATTGATTCTGTACCATCGCTGCCTGCAAGCTGCCAACCTCTACTTGTCTCTGACCTTGATCCTGCTCTTGATATGTTGCCTTCCTGCTCGAGTTCTACTAAAAGTGGCTTGTGACTCAGCTCAGCTCTGTCCCACATGGGACGTCGCGTACAATGACGTCACCACACTTAACGTGAAGGATGAAGGGCTCCTAAAGCTCTGGTCGGCATTTGTTTTTCCATGCTTTTATGAATTTATGTTTGTAAGTACAATCTTCTACTTTTTAATAAATTTGCTCAATTGTTATTACGCCATGGTCTGCTCTTTTTTTTTTTTTTGACCCACGGACTGCATATATGACAAGGGTGCAGCATTTCCTGACCGGAGGTTACACTGTGGAAGCTCCTGTTAAACCAGCATCTAACCTGTGGACGAATACGGTATATACGGTATATACGGTATATAACACTGCTGGTTTTACCTGTCCATTTACAGTTTGGGGGCGGGACAAGACCTGTAAGTGTTACTAAACTGCAGCAGAGAATAATTAAGTCTTCTACTTTACCATACAGGGCTGTGTTGTATGACAGAACTGTGTAAATCTCAGGACTGCATGGAGAGAAATACAAATCCTTTGGTAGATCTCATGCATGCTTGCTTGAACTTAGTTGTTTGCTTTATGATAATAATTACAAACTGAATTATGAATATTGACTAATCGGTTCCATTTATTATATTGTATGGCCAGTTAATATATTGACTTATAATTATGTTGAATAATACTTTAGTGATGGTGATGGTGCCAAATTGGTATGATGACTGGTAATGAATGACGACATCCAGACATGATGAATGGTTATGACTAATTCTAATTGTAGGTTATGGCCAACTTTAATGTTTTCTCTAGTTGATCATGATGATTGATAATGATAACTGACCATTATTATCTAAGAGATTTGTAAAATAGGGGAAACAGAAACAGAGGCCAATGTTACACTATGGGTTTAATTTCCGAATGGCGAATAGACTCTTCACTATGCAAGGGAGGTTACATTTTGCAAGGGAATTTATCCCAGAGCAACTGTGAGGATCTGGCACTAGCATGCAGCAAAACCCACCTCCACCATCAGGTGAAGACAGGGACGGACTGACCATTCGGGCACTCGGGCACTGCCCGAGGGCCACATGCCACTAGGGAGCTCCATCAGGGTTGCCAGCCTCAGTAAAATCAGGGACAGTATGTAAAAATCTGTTTTAAAAAAAAAATCCCAATATTATAGCTGCCCCGCCTCTAAAGTACCCTTTCAGTGTGTGTGTGTATTCTGTGTGTGTGTATATTGTGTGTGTGTGTGTGTGTGTATACTGTGTATGTATACTGTATGTGTGTGTGTGTGTATACTGTGTCATACTTCATATTCCCATCGCACACTTTCCTGGATCCGCTCTTGGGTTTGGGTGCTCATAGCCACAACCAGCTGGGTACTGGTGCACGTTACAGTAGAAATATTTGCCAGCACACCATGGAACGACGTAAATAGCGTCCAAATGGATGATTTATTGCATGATCACAACACAAAGAGAGTGCAACGTTTCAGAGCCACGCAGGGCCCCTTCGTCAGGCATGTTAAGGGGCCCAGCGTGGCTCCGAAAAGTTGCACTCTCTTTGTGTATACTGCGTGGCCCCATAATCTATTGCCTGGGGGCTCCATAATATGCTATTGCCCAGGGGTCCCATAATCTCCTATTGCCGGGGGCTCCATAAATTGTTAGTCCGCCCCTGGGTGAAGACCAGTTAGTGCTTAGACCCCTTGTCTTGGGTGAGTCTGCATTACACGCTAGAGTAATCTGCTTGTGCATTTATCCTGCTGGTTTCTGTGTGAGCCTGTCCACTTCTATAGCCACTGGCCTCTGAGACTGACCCCTGATTGTGAAAGTAACAAGGGACATAACTGCAGCAGTGCATAGGCAAGCTAGTTTTCTTATCAGTACACAACTAGACATGTACAATTTGTTTCATTCCAAATTAGTTTTTCGCCAAAATTAACGGCTTGGTACCAGAAACCACAGCATACTTTCAGAGGTCTGGTGGAGTAAATGCCTCGATGGGTTATGTTGGGTGGACATTATGTTATACAGAGCTCAAGTCCTGCGGGAACGTGTAGGAACGGCGTCCCTGTACTTTTTTTACAGCAGGAACGCAGTTCCCCTTGCAGGACTAGAGCAGCCAAGCCGCCCAAACCAATCCTTCACTAAGCGGCAATGCCCAGCTTGAGTCACTGTCAGGGGCAGGCGAACCTTAGTAATCCTTTATGTTACTGACCGCATCCTCTATATGGATTCATCGGGTAGTGTGCGGGTATTCCGTCACTTCCTTGATACCGCATTGTCTCCTGGGAGCTTTTGTCATTGTTCCCAGGAGACATTGCGGAGGTCTACCGTGAGTTATCGCGGGATTTTGAAAGTAAGCAAGTTCTTTCAAAATCCCACGATAACTCGCGGCAGACTTCTGCAATGTCTCCTGGGAACAATGACAAAAGCTCCCAGGAGACATTACGGCATCGAGGAAGTGACGGAATACCCACACACTACCCGATGAATCCATATAGAGGAAGCGGCCAGTAACATTACTAAGGTACAGTGGATCGAAAAAAATAAAAACATGCGGTTAAGTAATTATGCATATGAGCGTATAATGTTTATTTTTTTTGGTGGGGGAGTGGATCATGGGTGGGAGTTTCCACACTTTTTTCCCCAGGACTTGAACCCTGATGTTATAGATGATCTGTGTATATTTATTTAAAGGAAGGATTTGCGCAAACAAGATATAAATAATAAACCAGCAGTGTAATATTGAATACAATAACACATCAATAAATAAAGTGCAAAACTACGCAGCTGACCCGTTATGCAAAACCTAACAGGTCATAAAGTGCAGAAAGTGTGCAAAAGTGCTAAAATTCTCATAGACCATAAAACCATAAAAAATTCTCAGATACACCGTCGTATCGCAGTTTTTTTCAATGGGTATCTATGCGAGTGATTCTTAAAGCAATTACACCGTCGGATCTTAGATGTAATGACAATGCCGGCCGCTAGGTGGCCTTTACGTTGTTTTCTCATTTGCCTATGCAAATGAGCCTAATATGCCGATTCCCGAACGTTTTTGCGACGCGGCGACGTAGTTTACGTAGGTTGCGTACGCGTAAGGTTACCCCTGCTATATGAGGGGTATGTTTCCGAAGTTCCATCGTTGCCATGTTAAGTATGGCGTCGGGTCAGCGTCGTCTTTTTCCGTCGGTTACGTCGTTTTACTAAGTCGTTCGCGAATAGGGAATTGCGTAAGTGATGATCACGTCATTTCAACGACGCTTTCCGACGTGAGCTGGAGCATGCGCACTGGGATTTTTTCCCGGCCGGCGCATGCGCACTTCGTTTGATGCGGGGGCGCGCTTAATTTAAATACAGCACGCCCCCTCCTTCACTATTTGAATTACGCGGCCTTACGACGCCGCATTTACGCTACGCCGCCGAAAATTACGGAGCAAGTGCTTTGAGAATATGGCACTTGCTCCAGTAATTTGCGTACGCGTAGTGTAAATGTGATACAATACGATACTCTACGCCGCCAGATACGCCATTTTTTGAGAATCTGGCCCTTTTAGTCCAAGTGTGGAGCGGAGTGATGGGGTGTCACTAGTGGAGGAAGGTAAAGATATCCCACAGCAGGCTCACAGAACTCTCACCTCACCAACAGAGATCTCAAATGTAGAGTTAGATATGAGATGATCCACCTCCATACAGCCACAGCACTTGCTATAATGTCTCCTCCCGTCTCTCCGTCCTGTCCCTCTTCTGCTGTGTCAATAAGCCCTTGGGCTATACCTAAAGGAATCCTTAGCTCCCGGGGAGAGACAAAAACAGAGAGCCTCCAATGGTGTAGTAGTTGAAAGAAGTTTTTTTTTTTAATAAGGAAAAACCTATGCTTACAGCAATAAAACAATGAAAAGCAATAAAAACAAAACAGTGGCGTCCTACGTCACTCCAGGTGCACTTCACGTCCGTCCTCCTCCCTACGCGTTACGACACTGTCACATGTCTTCATCTGGGGAACCTGATTGGTCGTGGTGCTGATGAGGTAAAATGCTGCTATCTGTCCTCAGATCTTCATTAGGGATGAGCTTCGCATTCGATGCGAACACATGTTCGCATCGAACATCGGCTGTTCGATCGTTCGGAGAAAACGAACAAATCGGGTCGTTCGCGCCAAATTCGAATGACGCGCAACGGCCCATAATTCACTGCGGCGTTGCGCGCTGATGATTGGCCAAGCATGCACCATGACCCCGCATGCTTGGCCAATCACAGCGCCCAAAAAACGAAGAGACCTAATTGGCCAAAGCCTGGGTGCTTTGGCCAATTAGGGCTCAGGGCTTTAGCACACGCCCCACACTATAAAAGGCCGCCTCCCGGGCGGCCTCGTGTAGTGTGTTCCGGCTTTCTTTGAGAGAAGTCAGACAGACAGAGAGAGAGAGAGAGAGAGATAGATAGATAGATAGATAGAGACACAGGGCCAGATTCAGGTAGAGTTAGGCTGGAGTATACTCCAGCCTAACTCTCACTTTGAGAAGGCGTTTCTGTTTTCAGTAAGCAGAAAACATGAAACGCCGGGTTGGAGTTACTATTCGAGCGGCGTAATTGTATTTCGCCGTCGTATCATAACTTCAAGTTTAAAAATGGCGTGCGCGGCGTTCCCGCCGATTAACGCCGAGAATATGTTAATCAGCGGGAATCGGAAATTCACGATCGTATTCGGGCCCGACGCAGTGACTTTCCGACGTTTCCGTAAGAGATACGCGGCGCAAAGATAAAGCAGCCCCCTAGTGGAGTATCCTATGTTAAGTATGGCCTTCGTCATCGCGTCGAAAAAAAAAAATGGGGATTGACGTCATTGACGTTCCCTGAAAGAATTTGGAGCATGCGCACTGACAGTCGACGCATGCGCAGTACGTTCGCCGCGGGATCGCGCATAGTTAACATAATACACGCCCCCTACCCGCCCAATTTGAATTCCGCCGGCTCATTTTCGCTACGCCGCCGCAACTTTAGGAGCAAGTGCTTTGTGAATAACAGTACTTGCTCCTAAAGTTACGGCGGAGTAACGTAAATGAGAAACGTTACTCCAGATTAAAAATTCGCCCATCTACCTGAATCTGGCCCACAGTGTCTTTTCAGATAGATAGATAGATAGATAGATCAGGGAGGCTACTAGTTAGTATAGTTAAATGTACAGTTTGTAGAGAATATATTGACATCCCTAGGAGTTGTCAATATATTTATAAACTGTATAGCTTAGCTAGTTCTGCTATTAGTATCTGTCAGGCAGTAGATTGTGCTTGATGCTCTAACGTGTTAGTGTACACGTGTTAGTTAATTGCACATAGACGCATTAACTGTTACTGCACGTGTGCTATTTATTTGCACAGAAAGGCAGTTGCTGTTAATGCAAGTGGGCTATTGAATTGCACAGTAACGCAGTCGCTCTGACTGTGCGTGTGCTGTTTAATACCACCTTAGCGCATTTGGGGTCACCGCACGTGTGTTGTTACATACCACCTGAGCGCATTTGGGGTCACCGCACGTGTACTGGTATATACCACCTGAGCACAGATAGTGCCACTGTACGTGTGCTGGTATATACCACCTGAGCACAGATAGTGCCACTGTACGTGTGCTGGTATATACCACCTGAGCACAGATAGTGCCACTGTACGTGTGCTGGTATATACCACCTGAGCACAGATAGTGCCACTGTACGTGTGCTGGTATATACCACCTGAGCGCAGTTAGTGCCACTGTACGTCTGCTGCTATATACCACCTGAGCACAGATAGTGCCACTGTACGTGTGCTGGTATATACCACCTGAGCACAGATAGTGCCACTGTACGTGTGCTCCTATATACCACCTGAGCACAGATAGTGCCACTGTACGTGTGCTCCTATATACCACCTGAGCACAGATAGTGCCACTGTACGTGTGCTGGTATATACCACCTGAGCGCAGTTAGTGCCACTGTACGTCTGCTGCTATATACCACCTGAGCACAGATAGTGCCACTGTACGTGTGCTGGTATATACCACCTGAGCACAGATAGTGCCACTGTACGTATGCTCCTATATACCACCTGAGCACAGATAGTTCCACTGTACGTGTGCTCCTATATACCACCTGAGCACAGATAGTGCCACTGTACGTGTGCTCCTATATACCACCTGAGCACAGATAGTGCCACTGTACGTGTGCTGGTATATACCACCTGAGTGCAGTTAGTGCCATTGTACGTGTGCTGCTATATACCACCTGAGCACAGATAGTGCCACTGTACGTGTGCTGGTATATACCACCTGAGCACAGATAGTGCCACTGTACGTGTGCTCCTATATACCACCTGAGCACAGATAGTGCCACTGTACGTGTGCTCCTATATACCACCTGAGCACAGACAGTGCCACTGTACGTGTGCTCCTATATACCACCTGAGCACAGATAGTGCCACTGTACGTGTGCTCCTATATACCACCTGAGCACAGATAGTGCCAATGTACGTGTGCTGGTATATACCACCTGAGCGCAGTTAGTGCCACTGTACGTGTGCTCCTATATACCACCTGAGCACAGATAGTGCCACTGTACGTGTGCTCCTATATACCACCTGAGCACAGATAGTGCCACTGTACGTGTGCTCCTATATACCACCTGAGCACAGATAGTGCCACTGTATGTGTGCTCCTATATACCACCTGAGCACAGATAGTGCCACTGTACGTGTGCTGGTATATACCACCTGAGCACAGATAGTGCCACTGTACATGTGCTCCTATATACCACCTGAGCACAGATAGTGCCACTGTACGTGTGCTCCTATATACCACCTGAGCACAGATAGTGCCACTGTACGTGTGCTCCTATATACCACCTGAGCGCAGTTAGTGCCACTGTACGTGTGCTGCTATATACCACCTGAGCACAGATAGTGCCACTGTACGTGTGCTCCTATATACCACCTGAGCACAGATAGTGCCACTGTACGTGTGCTCCTATATACCACCTGAGCACAGATAGTGCCACTGTACGTGTGCTCCTATATACCACCTGAGCGCAGTTAGTGCCACTGTACGTGTGCTGCTATATACCACCTGAGCACAGATAGTGCCACTGTACGTGTGCTCCTATATACCACCTGAGCGCAGTTAGTGCCACTGTACGTGTGCTGCTATATACCACCTGAGCACAGTTAGTGCCACTGTACGTGTGCTGGTATATACCACCTGAGCGCAGTTAGTGCCACTGTACGTGTGCTCCTATATACCACCTGAGCACAGATAGTGCCACTGTACGTGTGCTCCTATATACCACCTGAGCACAGATAGTGCCGCTGTACGTGTGCTCCTATATACACCTGAGCACAGATAGTGCCAATGTACGTGTGCTGGTATATACCACCTGAGCGCAGTTAGTGCCACTGTACGTGTGCTGCTATATACCACCTGAGCACAGATAGTGCCACTGTACGTGTGCTCCTATATACCACCTGAGCACAGATAGTGCCACTGTACGTGTGCTCCTATATACCACCTGAGCACAGATAGTGCCACTGTACGTGTGCTGGTATATACCACCTGAGCACAGATAGTGCCACTGTACGCGTGCTCCTATATACCACCTGAGCACAGATAGTGCCACTGTACGTGTGCTCCTATATACCACCTGAGCACAGATAGTGCCACTGTACGTGTGCTCCTATATACCACCTGAGCACAGATAGTGCCACTGTACGTGTGCTCCTATATACCACCTGAGCGCAGTTAGTGCCACTGTACGTGTGCTGCTATATACTACCTGAGCACAGATAGTGCCACTGTACGTGTGCTCCTATATACCACCTGAGCACAGATAGTGCCACTGTATGTGTGCTCCTATATACCACCTGAGCACAGATAGTGCCACTGTACGTGTGCTCCTATATACCACCTGAGCACAGATAGTGCCACTGTACGTGTGCTGGTATATACCACCTGAGCGCAGTTAGTGCCACTGTACGTGTGCTGGTATATACCACCTGAGCGCAGTTAGTGCCACTGTACATGTGCTGCTATATACCACCTGAGCGCAGTTAGTGCCACTGTACGTGTGCTGCTATATACCACCTGAGCGCAGGTAGTGCCACTGTACGTGTGCTGTTATATATCACCTGAGCGCATTTGGTGTCACTCCGCTTGTGCTGTTACATACCACCTGAGCACTTCAATATGTCTGGAAGGAGAACAAAGAGAGGCAGAGAGTCACGAGGGCAAGCAGGCTCTGCATGTAGAGGTAACGCTGGTAGTGGATGTGGTGCATCCTCCTCAGCCCGAGGCCGTGGCCGTGGCCGCTCGTCCTTCTTTTCGGGAGCTGGCCGTGTTGAACCTCAACATGCAGAGGAATTAGTAGAGTGGATGACCAAGCCGTCCTCATCCTCCTCATCCTCTCTCATACAGACAGATCAAAGTTTATCTGGCAAAGCAGCTGCCAAGGCGTCCTCTTCCCTCTGCACAATGGCTTCACACAATACTTCCCTAGTACCACCATGTCCTCCTTAGGAGTCCCCCGAACTGTTTCAACACAGTGTGGGGTACATGCTGCAGGAAGATACGCAGCATTTTGAAGACTCCGATGACGGAACACTGATAGAGGAAGGCATTGATGTGAGCCCAGGGAGAGGGGGTGGCCGAGAGGGACAGCAATTTGTCAGTGATGATGTTCCCCCAGCTGGAGCATACTGCCAGGTTGTTGACCGTGATGAGGAGGGAGGGGGTGATGAGGTCACTGACTCTACCTGGGTGCCTGATAGGAGAGAGGAGGAGGAGGAGGAGGAGGAGGACGAGGCACAGGCACATCTCCAAAGAGGCAGGATGCCCTCCAGGGGTTAGCTTAAGGTCACACCCACTGCATTACAGCGCACATCTACGGCGCTTGTGCATGGCGCTGCTGTGTCTGACCGGTACAGCAAAAGTTCTTTGGTGTTGGCCTTTTTTGAAACATGTCCACAAGATCGTACCTTTGCTATTTGCAACTTATGTCGCAAGCGTATCTCGCGTGGCCAAAACATCAACCCCCTGCGTACCACATGCTTGTCCAGACATATGTCGACCTGCCATGCAGCTCGTTGGCAAGCACACCAGAAAGTCCCACACCAAAGACAACAGTGTACCCCCCCTTGCCCTTCTGTGACCTTCAACCCCAGTAGACCCCCAGTCCTCTCTGAAGCCTGCAGTGAAGGTGTAGAAATAGGTGTGTCACAAGCTAGCAGTAGCGGTCAATCTACTGATAGTACCAGGCAAATTTCCCTGCCCCAGCTGCTGCAGCGCCGAAAGAAGTACAATCCCAGCCATCCACATGCCCAGCAGTTGAATGCTAGCTTAGCGAAATTGCTAGCACTTCAACTACTACCTTTTCAGTTGGTAGATTCTGCCCCCTTCCGTGAGTTTGTGCAATGTGCAGTACCTCAGTGGCAAGTACCAAAACGCCACTTTTTCTCACGGAAGGCTATTCCGGCTCTCTACCGGCATGTGGAAGGCAATGTCCATGCCTCGCTGGACAGGGCGGTTAGTGGTAAGGTGCATCTTACCGCCGACTCATGGTCCAGCAGGCATGGACAGGGACGTTACCTGTCTTTTACGGCGCATTGGGTGACTCTGCTGGCAGTTGGGAAGGACGCAGTAGTTTCGGAGGTTGTTCCCGCCACCACGCCTCCAAAGCACTACTACTGTTTGTGACACACCTCTCTCCTCCACCCCCTCCTCTTCTTCTTCCTCTGTGGCCTCTTCCTGTGGTGACCTTTTTTCCGAACCAGCCGTGCTCCGTAGGCTTACGAGGGGCTACGCAGGAATGCAGGCCAGGAGATGCCATGCGGTGCTAGAGCTGGTGTGCTTGGGAGACAGGAGCCACACTGGGGAAGAGGTTTTGTCAGCTCTGCAGGGTCAGGCTGAGAGGTGGTTGACGCCACGCCAGCTGAAGCCTGGAATGGTGGTCAGCGATAATGGCACCAACCTCCTCTCTGCCCTGCGACAGGGAAAACTCACCCACGTGCCCTGTTTTGCGCATGTCCTCAATTTGGTGGTGCAGCGGTTCTTGGGCAGGTACCCGGGATTGCAGGATGTCCTGAAGCAGGCCAGGAAAGTCTGTGTGCATTTCCGGAGGTCATATAATGCCACGGCTCGGCTGACTGACTTCCAAAGGGAATACAAACTGCCCAAGAACCGCCTAATTTGTGACATGCCCACCAGATGGAACTCAACGTTGGCCATGCTGCAGCGGCTGCACACGCAGCAACGGGCCATCAATGAGTACCTGTGCCAATATGGCAGCAGAACTGGGTCAGGGGAGCTAGGTTTTTTTTCCCCACGCCAGTGGGCCTTGATCAGGGATGCATGCACTGTCCTGTCACCATTTGAGTAGGCCACGAATATGGTGAGCAGTGACAGTGCATGCATCAGTGAGACTGTCCCTCTTATTCACATGTTGGAGCACACGCTACGTGGAATAATGGACAGGGCCCTTGAGGCAGAACAGAGGGAGGAAGAGGAGGACTTCCTTACCTCTCAAGGCCCCCTTTACCCAGACAGTGGTCCTGCTTGCCCAACTAGCACACAGGAAGAGGATGAGGAGGAGGAGAAGGAGGAGGAGGAGGAGGATTGTATCAGCAGCATGGAGGTGGAGCCTAGCACTCAGCAGCAGCAGTCTTCAAGGGATCATTTACAGTCCCAAGGAGCACGTGGAGTTTTACGTGGCTGGGATGAGGTGCCTGTGGATCCTGTCATCCTCAGTGACCCAGAGGACTGTGGCCCGAAATGCCTCAGCAAACCTACGCTGCATGGCCTCCCTGATTCTGCAAAGCCTGCGTAAGGATCCTCGTGTACGTGCTATTAAGGAGAGGGATCATTACTGGCTGGCGACTCTCCTTGATCCACGTTACAAGAGTAAGGTTGCGGACCTTATGTTGCCATCGCAGAGGGAGCAGAAGATGAAACTTCTGCGGGAGGCCTTGCAGAAGGGTCTGTGCAATGCGTTCCCAGAACCGGGGGATTACCAAAACCTGGCTCTGGACAACGTCTTGCTGAGGCTTCGGTGAGTCACAGAAGGGGCGGTGGAGAAGGTGGTCGTCTGACCGATGCGTTCAGGCAGTTTTTTAGTCCGCAGCCCCAAGATCTGACCGGTTCCAGCAACCATCGCCAGCGTCTGCTTTACATGGTCCGGGAATACCTAGGGGCAAGATCCGACTTGGACACCTTCCCCACCGAAAATCCTCTGGCTTACTGGGTCTTGAGGATGGATCACTGGCCAGAGCTTGCCCAGTACGCAATTGAGCTACTGGCTTGCCCTGCATCCAGTGTTCTTTCAGAACGGACATTCAGTGCTGCTGGAGGCTTTGTCACTGATCACAGGGTGCGCCTCTCCGCCAGCTCTGTTGATCGACTGACCTTCATCAAAATGAATCAGGCTTGGATCAACACCAGCTACCAAGCACCTGATGCTGATATTAATGAATAATATATTTTTTGTTGAAATGTCGGATCCCTTTTAGACTGCTGATGCTGAGTGACTGTCCTCTTATGCTGCTGATGGAATATCCTTCTCCTCCTCACTTTTCTTGCTGATAGATAGTAAGAAATGTTGTGTTTCTGGGCTCCGCCACCAGTGCCTAAGGCACAATTTTTCAGCCCCTGTTTAACAGGGGCGCCTAATAACAATTTTTGTTGCAAAAATTTGCACGTGGCTCCTTGTTGCTCTCCAATTGGAGTTATTGGGAGGGGTTGCAAGTGTTGTGTTGTGCCCAAGGCACAATTTTTCAGCCCCTGTTTAACAGGGGCGCCTAAAAACAATTTTTGATGCAATAATTTGCACGTGGCTCCTTGTTGCGCTCCAATTGGAGTTATTGGGAGGGGTTGCAAGTGTTGTGTTGTGCCCAATGCACAATTTTTCTGCCCCTGTTTAACAGGGGCGCCTAATAACAATTTTTGATGCAATACTTTGCACGTGGCTCCTTGTTGCGCTCCAATTACAGTATGTTTGAGGGTGCCCTTTTTTCCAAAAAAATTCTTTCACACAACAATAATGGCCCCCCACCACCGCTAAAATATTCGACATAATGTTGCCACACAGAACTTGCGCAAGTAGCATTAATTACTTTTTTTTTGGTCCTTTCATGTTGTGCAGGGACATTTCTAAACACGTGCCACTACTATAGACACCCAGCAGGTGTGATATTTAAAGGAATTTTTATTTATTTTTCACTTTAAGCATCATTAAAATTGCTGCTCCGCAAAAAAAAATTAAAAATTTATTTTCCATTGATACATGGGGCAAGACCCGGGTTCTGAACGACGTTTTCCAACATTTAATTGAATTTTGGTCTTTAAAATGACCGTTTTTGAATTCGAACGTTCGGGTCCCATAGACTTCAATGGGGTTCGAAATGTTCGTGCGAACCCACGGTCTGTTCGAACGTTCTGATGCGAACCGAACCCGGGGGTGTTCGGCTCATCCCTATTCTTCATCATCCCCAGGGAGAGCTGTGCTGTGTGCTGGACAGGAGAGATAATATTCACTGTGTATATTATGACATCCTATTATTATATTATTATAAATCCCCAAATGTTCGTATGTCTACAGTTACGTCTGTAACGGATTCTGGATCTCACCTAATAGGCAAAACATCATGACATTGGCCACCCAAACTGATCCACTAGGGGTTGATTTACTAAAACTAAAGAGTACAAAATCTGGTGCAGCTCTGCATGGTAGCTAATCAGCTTCTAACTTTAGCGTGTTCAATTAAGCTTTGAACAAAACATTTTTACTGGAAGCTGATTGGTTTCAATATAGAGCCGTACCAGATGAACCCCACTGTGCCATTTAAACCTCTGGATGGCACTATTGTTTGGTTGACTTTCTTTACTCTCTAATGCTGCGTACACACGGTCAGATTTTCTGATGGTAAAAGTCCGATGGGAGCTTTTCATTGGATATTCCGACCGTGTGTAAGCCCCATCAGACTTTTTCCGTCGGAATATCCAACAGGCTTAGATAAAGAACATGTTCTCTATTTTTCCGACGAATCGGAAAATCGATTTGTCTGTATGGAATTCCGACGCACTAAAAACCATGCATGCTCGGAATCAAGTGGACGCATTCTCGGAACCATTGAACTTATTTTTTTGCGGATCGTCGTAGTGTTGTACGTCACCGCGTTCAAGACGGGCGGAATTTGGTGTGAGCGTGTGTTTGCAAGACAGCTTGAGCGGAATTCTGTCAGAAAAAACATCAGAGTTTATTCTGACGGAAAAAACGGTTGCTTGTACAGGGCATAAGAGGTACAGTTTGGGGAGCCAATGAAGGAGGGGGAAGAAATCTGCAAGCCTAAATCACTGTCTTAGGTTGACAACGCTGCTCCTCCATAGATAAAGTGTAGTGAGTGAGCATTGTCACAATTGAATAAGTAGTGGCTTACTGGCTGGATCAGCAGATAAAATTATGCACTTGTCGACCAGCCGTCATCATTATACTGCGGCAGGTCGGCATGATCGCCATAGGTGTACGTTGGCACCTTTAAGGGCAAAAGCGGCAAAAGTGGACGTGCGCGTGCCCACCCGATCGCAGGCAAGAGAGCCAGAATGGGGATGTGTGTGTGTGTGAAAAAACACACAACTCCCCATTCTGACAAGAGAGGAGAGACAGATCGTCTGTTCCTAGTAATTAGGAACCGCAATTGGTCTCCTCCCCAAGTGACTCCCACTCCCCCACAGTTAGAAACACTCATAAGGGAACACATTTAACCCCTTGATCGCCCCCTGGTGTTAACCTCTTCCCTGCCAGAGACATTTATACAGTAATCAGTGCATTTTTATAGCACTGATCGCTGTATAATTGTCAATGATTCCAAGAAAGTGTCAAAACTGTCCAAACTGTCCGCTGCAATGCTGCAGTCCCGCTAAAAATCGCTGATCACTGCCATTACTAGTAAAAAACTATAATAATAATAAAAATTCCATAAATCTATTCCCTTTTTTGTACGCTATAATTCCCTATTTTGATGCTATAACTTTTGTGCAAACCAATCAATATACGCTTATTGTGATTCTTTTTTACCAAAAATATGTAGAAAAATATATATTTTGATGAAAACCGGTGAAGAAATTAGTTTTTTATATATATATATATATATATATATATATATATATATATATATATATATATATATATACAGTGCAGAAAATAAGTATTTGTACACCCTGCTAGT
This sequence comes from Rana kukunoris, assembly GCA_029574335.1. NCBI lineage: Eukaryota > Metazoa > Chordata > Amphibia > Anura > Ranidae > Rana > Rana kukunoris. The sequence continues at coordinate 29,258,214 of CM056049.1, read as the reverse complement.
TTGCAAGTTCTCCCACTTGGAAATCATAGAGGGGTCTGAAATTGTCATCGTAGGTGCATGTCCACTGTGAGAGACATAATCAAAAAAAAAAATTCCAGAAATCACAATGTATGATTTTTTTAACTATTTATTTGTATGATACAGCTGCAAAGAAGTATTTGAACACCTGAGAAAATCAATGTTAATATTTGGTACAGTAGCCTTTGTTTGCAATTACAGAGGTCAAACGTTTCTTGTAGTTTTTCACCAGGTTTGCACACACTGGAGGAGGGATTTTGGCCCACTCCTCCACACAGATCTTCTCTAGATCAGTCAGGTTTCTGGGCTGTCGCTGAGAAACACAGAGTTTCAGCTCCCTCCAAAGATTCTCTATTGGGTTTAGGTCTGGAGACTGGCTAGGCCACGCCAGAACCTTGATATGCTTCTTACAGAGCCACTCCTTGGTTATCCTGGCTGTGTGCTTCGGGTCATTGTCATGTTGGAAGACCCAGCCTCGACCCATCTTCAAAGCTCTAACTGAGGGAAGGAGGTTGTTGCCCCAAATCTCGCAATACATGGCCCCGGTCATCCTCTCCTTAATACAGTGCAGTCGCCCTGTCCCATGTGCAGAAAAACACCCCCAAAGCATGATGCTACCACCCCCATGCTTCACAGTAGGGATGGTGTTCTTGGGATGGTACTCATCATTCTTCTTCCTCCAAACACGGTTAGTGGAATTATAACCAAAAAGTTCTATTTTGGTCTCAACTGACCACATGACTTTCTCCCATGACTCCTCTGGATCATCCAAATGGTCATTGGCAAACTTAAGACGGGCCTTCACATGTGCTGGTTTAAGCAGGGGAACCCACTGTGCCATGCATGATTTCAAACCATGACGTCTTAGTGTATTACCAACAGTAACCTTGGAAACGGTGGTCCCAGCTCTTTTCAGGTCATTGACCAGCTCCTCCCGTGTAGTCCTGGGCTGATTTCTCACCTTTCTTAGGATCATTGAGATACAATGTCGCATGAACGAACAATTGTCAGTTAAAGCGTCGCAGTGCCGTATCGCAAAAAATGGCCTGCTTATTAAGGGGGTAAATCCTTCCACCGGCAGACAGCACGGTGACGTGGCGGTGACGTTGACGCCGCCACGTCACCGCACCAGGAAGTAAAAAACTTCCATGCATGCGTCCATCCATTTGACGCATGTGCGGGCAGATATGTCCGCTGGTTAGTGTACTAACCAGCAGACATGTCAGACGGACGGGTTCCCAGCAGACAGATTTTAAAGCATGCTTTAAAATTTGTCTGCTGGAAAAACCTGTCTGTCCGCCCATACACACGATCGAATCTGTCTGCTGAAACGGTCCGTCGGACCGTTTCCAGCAGATAAATTTGATCGTGTGTACGCGGCCTAAGAGGTATGATACCATTGATTCAATGACACAGTTTGGGGAGCCAATAAAGGCGGGGGGAGGAAATCAGGAGGAAATTTCTAGTCTTAGGTTGACAACGTTGCTCCTCCGTAGGTACAGTGTAGTGAGTGAGCGTTGTCACAATTGGATAAGAAGTGGGTTACTGGCTGGATCAGCAGATAAAATTAAAATAAACAAATCCTGAAAAAAAAAAAAAAAAACAAGCAGTCACAATTTTATGGAAGAGCCCTGGGGCCATCATAAAAAAAAATACAAAATTCTAAATTTTAAAGTCAGAATTCTGACTTTTAATCTCAGAATTCTAACTTTGAAACTAAGAATTCTGACTTTGAATCTCAGAATTCTGACTTTGAATCTCAGAATTCTGACTTTAATACTCAGAATTCTGACTTTGAAACTCAGAATTCTGACTTTGAATCTCAGAATTCTGACTTTGAATCTCAGGATTCTGATTTTGAATCTCAGAATTCTGACTTTTAATCTCAGAATTTTGACTTTGAAACTCCGATTTTTTTTTTATGATTGCCCCAGGGCTCTTCCATACAATTCCTAAAAAGTAGTAAGCTGCAATATATTTCTGCTCTTGATACACTTTAGATTAAATTGAGTGGACTTAGGCACAGTTGCAGAGTTGGTTGAATGGCATTAACATTTCAGTGTCTGGTTCCACTTGTTGCCTTTTAAAAAAAATGTTTTTATCTAATAAAGAATAGGAAACTAACTGCCTACACATCATCAGCACAACAAACGAGACATAATATAACCGTTGCTAGCAGCATCCAAATAAATACATTTTTTTTTTTTGGGTAGGATTCAATATCCTTCTATAATTGCATATCTCTCTTAAATCGACTACATTCTCACATAAAGGTCTCAGCCTGATTCTTGTCCAAAATACTTTTAAATCCCCAGGTTTATTCAAGCAAATGCAGATGTTAAAAGCAGGCCAAGACAGCTTAATGGGCATATGAATTTAATTAGATCCATACCAATTTAAAAGTTAATGTTTACAATTCATACAAAAATGTTATAGATTTTTCCTTTAGCCTGATTGTCTGGGGTAAACTCCTTGCATTTAATAATTTTCCTTGGACCGAAGCCATTAACTACAGTAATTGAAAACTTGTCAAGCTCAGGCTGTATCTGTCTAGCTAGCTGTCCATAATTTAGCATGCGTAGAATAGGTGAGAACTAGCTTTGGAGGGCGAGATGAATGGAAATTTAGAACGAAGAGCCAGATGTTAGCTTAGAAATTATTTTTCAAGATGTAAAAACATTTCAAAATAAATTTTCTGCGAAAAGGGTCGCTTTTAATGATATTTCAATAAGGAAAGCTATTAGCGTTCTAAGTTAAAGAGATCAAAGTCAGCAAGGTGGAACAGTTATACAAAGTAAAATAAGACATAAAATAATTTGACAGGCTAAATGAAAATTTAACAATTTATGTATATCTCCCGAACATATGTCTAAAAATTCAACCCAACTTTTTTTTATTTTTTATTTATATATATGTAAAAATGTAAAAATAAAAAATAAACGTTGGGTTGAATTTTTAGACATATGTTCAGGAGATAAAATAAATTGTTAAATTGTTTAAAAATATATATATATTTTTTTTTCTGACACTTTGTTGACCTCAAAGGTTGGACTTGTTGCCAGTTATTTTCAGAGTCCATATTTCTTTTTACGTTCCTTAGCATGTACAGTCACACATTATTCGTTTACAGTGTTCTCCCCGCTTTTGCAACACAAAACAACTTCTCCTTCTGGGAATATGTTGGCAAGGGCTTTGGGCAGCTGGAAATGATCAGGAGTGTAATTATTTCCTGTGTTGATGCACATCTGGAAAATCAATCTTGGAGACGATTTGAAACGGCGTTAAACATGCCTGGGAAGAGTAGAGAGGTGATCTTAACGGGATCAAAGGGGGGGGGGGGACTCTTATATAAGCTGGCATGATAGCTAGGAAACACTGGATAAAAAAAAAAACCACTACATTTTATTTAAATGTTTAGTCACAATTTCTCGGTATTAGAAATTAATAAAAAAAAAAAATAACGACAACAATAATTAATAATACTAATAATAACAACAACAACAACTATTATGAAAGTGAGGGCTTTAAAATAAAGATTGATACTATTCAATATAGAATTTTTATTTCTTTTTTCATGCATTTATATTTAATGTGATAATTTTATTTTAGACTCAATAGATTAATAATTTAGTTTTATTTCTCTGGTATTTATAGTTTTTTTTCCATAGTGAGAAGCTGTCTAGCAAAAGTTGACTTTGGTTGGAACTAGACATGTGCAATTGGTTTCATTACGAATTAATGTTCCTAATGAATTTCAACAGATTTTTTAATTCGTAAATATCTGAATTAACGAAAACCCATTTAATGATTTTTTTTCTGAATATTCATAAATTCGAATTATCGAAAATTCGTAAATTCGAAATTTGAAAATCCGAAAACCCAAAAATTCCAAATATTGAAATAATAACTATTTAATAATAACTTAAAGGGGTTATAAAGGTTTGTTTTTTTATTTTCGAAATAGGTTCCTTTAAGCTTGTGTATTGTTGGTTTACTTACCTTTTCTTTAGATTTCCCTTCTAAATGTTTTTTTCTTTGTTTTCTTTGTCTGAATTTCTCACTTCCTGTTCCTCCTCAGTAAGGTGTTCTGGCTGACTAACCCCCAGCAAGATGATGGAGGCAAGCTTACTGAAGAGGAACAGGAAGTGAGAAATTCAGACAAAGAAAAAAAACATTTAGAAGGGAAATGGAAGGAAAAGGTAAATGAACCAACAATGCACTAGCTTTAAGGAACCAATTTAGAAAATAAAAAACAAACCTTTACAACCCCTTTAACTATTATGCCGTCCCCAGGAGGGATGTGCTGGAACAGGAGAGACTCCAGAGAAGGGCAACAAAGCTAATTAAGGGAAGATCTCAGCTATGGGGAAAGACTACAAGCATTGAACTTACTCTCTCTGGAGAAGAGACGCTTGAGAGGGGATATGATATCAACGTACAAATACCGTTATGGTGACCCTAGCATAGGGAAAAAACTTTTCAGGGAATTCACAAAAATTAGAAGAGAAGTGGTTTAACCTTAAACTGCGTAGAGGGTTCTTTACTGTCAAAGCGAGGAGCATCGATAATTTAAAAAAACTATTAGATGGGTACCTTGACGACCACAACATACAGGGGTATATAATGTACTATTAACATAAAACGCACACACACACAGGTTGAACTGGATGGACTTGCATCTTTTTTCCATCTCACCAACTATGTAACATAACAATCACTCAGGTGCTGATAGGGGAAAACTCCTGCGGATATTGGGAGCGATGGTCTTCCTCCGACCAACCTCCACAAACATCATAGATAGGAGTATGAAAGAAAAAATGCTCCAATAGTGTAAAACCTTACAAGGTGTTTTATTAAGTTAAAATTGCACTTACACAGCTGTATAGATAAAAACGGAAAACACTGTACAGTAATCCCTCAAGCAGCACATCCAAACCTGCACTTACGGGATTGGTAGGGACACAGTGACGTCAGCACACATCTCTGACCTACGCGTTTCATCATAGATGACGTCTTCCAGGGCACTGGAATATAGAATAGGAACAGGAAGTATTTAGTAAGAAGTCAATTGGGTATAGAAGGAGGAGCCTTCACCACACAGCCTAGCCCTTGATAGCACCCTGGGGAAGGGGCGAAACACATCAGCTGACAGCTGGTGATGACGTAACTTCCAGCCGCTGAGGCACACACCGATGTGAACTTCCGGTTTGGCATTTTGCTCACATTTTCTTATTTACAAGTGAGTGTAATTGCTTTTAAGCATACATTTTTAATAAACAAAATTACGCTATTTGGATCTCTTCTGCTATCTTCTCAATGCTCGTTTATGAGTAAAAATATAATGCAATTGTGAGATATAATCACCAAGGAGGACCACAAGCTCCAGCATAGCAAGGACCATCACTAAGCTCTTATAATATAGAAGTCCTTAGCAGTTGATGAGTGGGCACAGAGACAGCACCTGGCACAGTTAAGAACCGCATTAGCGATTGTCACAATAAGAATGCATGGTGAAACACAAGGCTATGGACTAATTTATACTTGTCACATGTTTTATATTATCCAAATTGTTCATTGTTTATTAGTTTTGGGCGAACAGTTTAAACAGTTCGAGCCAAGTGTAAGTTCAGCCCGAATATTGGCTGTTGGCCCATTTTGTGAACACCTGAAACTGACCGGTTGTTCGGCTGAACGCCCCACAATGCACTGCACGCTGAACAGTGCATTGGAAGCCCTGATTGGCTGATGTAAAGAAGCTTTTGCCAAATCAGGGCACATAGCACTGCCAGAGCCATGTCTGGACACAGTCATGATGACTCTCTCCAATCATGACTCATTGCTTATAGACCTACCCCACACTTCCCAGAGCAGTCATTTGCAGTGTGATATTAGATTGGAGAGAAATATAGCAGGGCTCTGTTCATCACTGCTAGCAAGATAGGGCCAGATTCTCGTAAGAGATACGACGTTGTATCTCTGTTTTTTCCGCCTGGGTATCTATGCGACTGATTCTTCAAATCAGTTATGCATAGATTTTGCTTAGATCCAACTTGCGTAAGTCACTTACACCGTCGGATCTAAGTTGCAATGTTACGCTGGCCAATAGGTGGCGAATATGCAAATGAGCCTGATACGCCGATTCCCGAACATATTTGAGCCCAGTCGTAGTTTACGTCGTTTGCGTAAGCGTAAGGTTACCCCTGCTATATGAGGGGTAACCTTGCATAGGTCCGGCGTACGCCATGTTAAGTATGAACGTCGGGACAGCGTCGTGTTTTTCCGTTGTTTACGTCATTTACGTAACTCATCGCGAATAGGGCTGTGTGTTAATTACGTTCACGTTGAAACCAATATTTGCGCCGTACTATGAAGCATGCGCACTTGGCTACGTTTACGGCCGGCGCGTGCGCAGTTCGTTTGGCGCGGGGGCGAGCTTAATTTAAATACAAGCCGCCCCCTTTGAATTACACGGGGATACGCCAGGCCATTTACACTACGCCGCCGCAAATTACGGAGCAAGTGCTTGGAGAATACGGCACTTGCTCCTGTAAGTTGCAGCGGCGTAGTGTAAATAAGATACGCCGCAATATACGAGAACCTGGCCCATAGTGTGCTATTGTAATGCTATTGTGAGTGTAAAGTATCAGTGTAGTGTGAAAATATAGTGAGTGTAGTACGACCATTCATTTTTACTGTAGTGTCATTGTAGCGTGTCAGGGCAGTTTTACTGAATTATATTGTAGTGCGTCAGGGCAGTTTTATTGCAGTATATTGTAAGGCGGCGTACACACGACCGAGGTTCTCGCTAGAAACCAGCAAGCTCCTCGCTGGGAGCTGCATTCCAGCGAGAACCTCGGCCGTGTGTACGCTCCTGGCTCGCCCCGCCCGTCGGGAATCCCGTCGAGCGAATAGAGAGCAGGCTCTCTATTTGCTCGACGGCCCGCCTGGATGAATGGCTGGTTGCCATTCCCGACGGGCGGGTCACCAATTTCGACGGCCGGCCGAGAGCCTCGACGGGCGGAACGATGTGTTCCGCCCGTCGAGGTTCTCGTACGTGTGTACGCCGCCTAATGCCTTAGTGCACTTTTACTGCAGTATTTTGAAGTGCATCAGTGCAGTAAATTGAATCGTGTTAGTGCATTTCTACTGTAGTATATTGAAGTGAGTCAGTGCAGTTTTACTGTTGCACTCAGACCTAGGAGCTGACTGCGCAGGCGCCGTATATATCCGAGTCCAATGGCTATGGCGCTTCAAGCCGAAATAGGACTCGGATATATACGGCGCCTGCGCAGTCAGCTCCTAGGTCTGTGCGCAGGCGCCGTATAGCGCCGGGAATACCCGAGTGCTAGTCGGCTATTTTCGGAAGCCGTGACGCTCCATAGACGCTCCATTCACCCGCGGTAGGCACAATATAAAATTATCAATTAAACAGTAAGTACAAAGATAAAAAAAAAAAAAAAAAAAACAGCATACTGGCGCTGATGCCAGTATGCTGGATGGGATGACACAGAGTTGTTTTAAGGGTGAACCCCCGCTTTAATGATGCACAGGCATAACTTGATTCTGATGTTGGTTCTGAGGTTGAGAAAGGTAGGAACATGAGCCTACAGAGAGGGAAGAACAGTCATGTTCCCCCAGACGCAGCGTATTGCCAAGTTGGCTCCAGTGATTATGAGGATGGAGGGGAGGATGATGATGAGGTCACTGATGTGACTTTGGAAGCTGGATAGAACCGAGGAGGAAAAAGAGGGTGAGGCACAACCCCAATGAGGCAGCCATCATGGAACAGTAGAGAACAGCCACTCTATTCCATCACATTGTGGAGCTGTTATCGCTGGCCCACTTCCCACAGCTTAGCTGTCTGAGCCTTTTTTTTAGCACATGTGCAGCCAATCACACTGTTGCAATTTGCCTGAAGTAGATCAAGCGTGGCAAAAACACCAGCCAATTGGGTACCATATGCGTGACAAGACATTTAACCACCACTAAGCCTGTTGGCAAGAGCACCTAAAATCCACACAAAAGGGATGCAGTTCTGCTCCTCACTCCTAACCTTTCAGGTCTTCCCCTGCTATATCTCATGACCTCTCAGCAGCCTCCACTAACAGGGATGATGGTACAGTGAGGGGGGTCACAGGTCCTTGCAGCATGTCTGCCAGCAGCACACCACCATCTGTAGAGTATAGCAGGCAAACTTCTCTCCAGCTGCTGCAGCGAAAAAAAATATACTGCCACCCACATGCCCAGCATCTAAATTCCAGCTTGCCAAAGCTGCTGGCTCTACAACTCCTGCCTTTCCGTCTGGTGGATTCTGACCCCTTCCATACATTTTCAGAATGTGCTGTACCACAATGGCAGGTTCCCAGTCACTATTTCTTTGAATGAAAGGCCATTCTAGCTCTGTACCATCACGTGGAAGGCAATGTTGTGGCATCATTGAGTAAGGCAGTGAGCCACGAAGTTCACATTACTGCTGACATGTGGTCAAACAAGCATGGTCAGGGACAATATATTTCATTCACAGCACACTGGGTAACTCTGCTTGAAACTTGGAAGGATGAAGGACAGGGCTCAGTGCTGCAGCTTGTTTTTCCGCCATTTCTCACATACAGTTGGTGGTGATGATGCAAGATTTGTCAGCTCCAACCCCTCCTCCTCTTCCTCCATGCTCTCCTCTGCTGAATTGTCCGATGAACCACCAGTACCCCCTGTTCAAGGGGCTATTCAATAAATCAGACTAAAATGTGCCATGCAATGCTTTAGCCGGGGTGTCTAGGGGACAGGAACCACACAGGAGCAGAGAATCTTGCAGCTCTGCAGGGGCAGGCCCAGGTGGGGGTCCATGGTACGCCAGCTTAAGCCAGGAATGGTGGTGTGCGATAATGCGGCTAACCTCCTGACTGCCCTTCGACAGGCAAAGTTGACACATGTGTCATGCCTGGTGGGGCAGTGTTTCTTAAACAGGTACCCAGGGTTGGAAGATCTGCTAAAGCGGGCCTGAAGAGTCTGTAGCCATTTCAGGAGGTTAAATACAGTGTGTGCTCGGTTGGCTGAAATTCCGTGGGAATTCCACCTGCCCGTAACATGCCTACAAGGTGAAACTCAACCAGTGCTGCAGTGGCTGCACATGCAGCAGAGGGCTGTTAACGAGTACCTGTGTGAGTACGGCACAATGACAGTTTAGGGTGGCTCTCCTTTTTTTCCCCCATGCCAATAGCTGCTGATAAAGGATGCATGCACTGTACTGTCACCATTTGAGAAGCCAACAAGGATGGTGAAATGTGACAATGCATGCATCAGTGACACAATTCCTCTTGTGTTCCTGCTAGAGCAGAGTCTGCATGGCATTATGGACAGGGCACTTAAGGCAGAGCAACAGAAGAAAGATGAGGACTTCCTTTCCTCTCAGGGCCCACATTATGCAAACACAATTTTTGTGACTTCACAGAACACACAAGAGGAGAGAGGGGAGTTTTGAAGGCAGCAAAGCAGAAGATATACATCAAACCTTAAGAGATGGTTTTCCATCCCCAGAACCCGTGGGAGTAATACATGGCTGGGAGGAGGCAGTTCCAGATACTGTAATCCTCAGTGACTACAAGGACTCTGCTTCTCATACCTCTGTAAACATGCAGTGCATGGGCTCCCTCTTTCTTCAAAGTCTGGGAAAGGACCCAAGAATTCATGGTTTAAAAGGTGAATATAATTTAAATTTTTGACAGCAAGGCCAATTCTTGATTTCATCAGGTATACCTTTGTATGGTTATGGTGGGAAGGCACCATCAATACCCAAAGCCCAATTTTTCCACACCTGTTTGACCAGGCCATATCATCTAATTTTAGACAGCAAGGTCAATTCTTGCTTTCATTAAATGTACCTCTATAGGGTTACGGTGTGTGAAGGCTCCACCAACACCCAAAGCCCAATTTTTCCTCACCTGTTTTTTCTATCCAAAGTCTATGACACAAGAATTTATCCAAAAAGTCTCTAATCCTGTTCCAAGTGCATTAAATTGTGGCCTTATTATACACATTGGCTACCCAAGCTGTGGTTTATAAATAAAAAAAAGAAAGCTTGCAGAGAAAATTTAATTTTTTAGCTTTATAAATGTAATTTTTTGCTGCAGCAGGTTGTATACATAGTACAGGTGTGCTACTTTACAGACAGACTATGGGGACCCCCCCAGGCACTAAATTTAAATATATTTTGTATTTGTATTGTTTCAGTTTAAGCATGAGTAAACCTTTTTTTTCATTGATACATATTACCCAGGGCAGTACTCTGTCCCCCATACCCTTTGTATGGCCAATAACATTGCATATAAGCCTTCAAAATGGGCACTTTTGATATTTCCAGTTCAGGTCCCATAGATTTCAATGGGGTTAGTTGGTCAGCTCTGAACTTTTGCTATGTTCTAAATTTCTGGCGCGAACACCAGTGGGGTGTTCGACCCATCTCTATTGTTTACTGACCTTATTTTTTTTTACGGTTGTATTTATGTTGGTATTTGTATGACAAATATTGTATTCCATTTTGTATGCTTTGCCTATGTATTGCACACTGCACTCATTGGGCCAGATTCAGGTAGATGGGAGCATCTTTGCTCTGGAGTAACGCTTCTCATTTACGTTACTCTGGCGAAATTTTAGGAGCAAGTGCTGTTATTCATGAAGCACTTGCTCCTAAAGTTGCGGCAGCGCATCGCAAATGAGCCGGCGGAATTCAAATTGGGCGGGTACGGGGCGTGTATTATTAAAACTAAGCGCGATCCCGTGGCGAACGTACTGCGCATGCGTCGAGTGTCAATGCATCCCAGTGCGCATGCTCCAAATTCTGTCAGTGAACGTCAATGACGTCACATCCCCATTCATGAACGTTTTACGCAAGCGACGCGATTATTATTTTTTCCGACGCGATGACGACGCCTATACTTAACATAGGATACTCCACTAGGGGGCTGCTTTATCTTTTTATGTCGCGTATCGCTTCCGGAAACGTCGTAAAGTCACTGCGTCGCGCCCGAAAAAGATCGTGAATTTCCGACTCCCGCTGATTAACATATTTTTTCAGCGTTAATCAGCGGGAACGCCCCCGGCGCCATTTTTAAGTTGAAGTAACGATGCGATGTCGAAATTCAATTGCGCCGATCGCATCGGAACTCCAACCCGGCGTTTCTTGTTTTCTGGTTACAGAAAACAGAAACGCCGGCTTAAAGTGACAGTTAGGCTGGCGGATCAATGGATACTCCAGCCTAACTCTACCTGAATCTGGCCCATTGTGTACACAGCACCAATAATGTTTTCATTCTTTAAAGTCCTGATTAGCATTTAGTCTGCCTATGTTACAACCTTGTTACCATAAAAACTACAGTTGTAATATTAATGTGGTATCTTTGTAATCATGTGTATAAAAACGTCAACTGCGTTGCATAAACAGAACATTTATGTTTTCAAAGATGCTGAGTGTATCTTTTGTGTCTGTTACCTACTGCAGTAGTTATTATTATTTGGAACCACCAATCAATATGAGTATAGGAGTTGCCCATCTATAACATTTCCAGAACACACCTATGAGATCAGGCAGCGCGTAAACCAGTATAAAGTCAATAGGCAGTGACAGATACTCTTTACTGAGACATCTGGGGTCTAATAAACCCCAGAACTCTACTCTGCCCTTAAAAGCTTTGTATCATACCACGATCGGTATGATCCGATTGCTTTTTCAAACCAAAATGGTTTGTTTACAACCAACAAAACTGGAAGTGATGTTTCGGTCTGGTCAGCTCTATGGTCAGCCAGCTGCAGTCCCGGGTTCCCCAGTAAAACAGGAGAGCCCGGGAAGGCAACAGGAGGTGGCGGTAGGGGGGACCCTCTCCCGTCTCTTGTAAAAGCAATCCAGTGGCTAGGAAAGTGCTCCACTGGCTCTAAAAAACAAAACAAACAGCTTCAGGCAACCTCCTAAAATAACCACTAAAAGTCAGGTGACGTACAGGTGTGTCGCACTGCGGCAAGTGTTAACATACAAGCATAATTGTGAATTCATAAAGTGCACAGGGATACAATTTATCATAAGTGTTATATAACAGACCTATAAGTACATATAAAGAAAAAAAATGAACTTCATATACAAATTGTGTGTTTTCTTTGTCCAAAAAATGTCAGATGTCTCTTCATTTTGTAGATGTCGCACAAAATATTTTCCTCTTAAATTTATATGAACACCATATGATTGAGCTGTTAAAGGTATTCACTACAAGCAAATATATTCTTTTACTTAAGATATGCTGTGTCGTTTTAAAGCCTAGGGGAAAAAAAAGAACTTATAATATTGAAGCGAATCCTATAAAAACAAATTTCTGGTTTTATTTTGATGTGAGAAGGGAAGTGTCTGGGAAAGTCTTGTGTAAATAAAGTCGTGTTAGTGGACATCGAGCTCTTTGGTGAATATTTTCTGTAGGTGTGACCTGAGTACAACTTGTTAAATAGAGAAGCTTGTCTGCTTAAATTTGATCCGTGTAATAATGGGGATTTTAGAATACTTGGTGAAAGTCAACATTATACAGTCCAGAATGTATACGTGCCTCCCGTTTATCTTTGGCATATCTGAAGGATGCAAATATAGAATAAATCTTTGTGTTGGCCAAGTGCCAGTGGCTATGGATCTCCCGTAAAACACTCAGTTATTTAGCTTGTCTGAATTCCCAGAATTTTACTCATGGGCAAGATGGAGTTTCCCAAACGAGATTAGGGACGGGTGCAACACTATAGTGAATCTGATTTCAATGCAAAATGAATGGTTTCAAAAATTCCACAGAACTTGTCTGCTTGTTTTGTGTAGTACAAAATAAAATAAAAAATAAACAATATATATATATATATATATATACGTTGCGGGTTTGCAAGTGGTTTACGGGGGTTAGGGCTGAAGCTATTTTTTCAGCCGTCGACTGGCTTTCTCATTAAATCAGTCCAAGCGGTTCACGAGCCACTGGAATGCATTCAGAAGCAGCGGAAGGGGACTTAACCCTCCTCCGGCCATACCATATTTAAGGAGAAACTATACGACAGTCCGGCCAGCTGATCATAGAGGCGATCAAAGACCAGATAGTCTCTGATCGCCTCTATGGCCTTGGATGACCAGTGTGACGTCATCAAGTCCAGGGTGAAAATTTTTATTTTATTTTTTTAAACAAAAGATCCCTTTTTTTTGATCTTTTGCTTTTTATATTCCAATTATGTTTATTGGAAAAATATATTATAACAAACAAAAGCATCTCAAGAGATTTAGAGAGTGTTAGCAAACGCCATCAAGGTCCACATATCAAATACATAGTGCAATGCAGTATTTAACAGAAATATTGAAATAAGAAAATTAGGGAAAACTCCAGGGTACAGCACAAGGTGTAATCTAGTATAAAAAACATAAATAATCAACGCTAACCCTAGGAATCCCGAGACCTACCGGCCAAGGGTGCCTGATCATGAAATCCTAAACCCATCTCACTGCTAAGGCTACAACCTAGACGGGAGGATCCGTGTTTAAGTGCTTCTGTAAGGAAGGTAGAGGTGAAAAGGAAAAAGAAGAAACAAAGATGAAAGAAAAGAGAGGAATAAAAAAAGACAGATAAGAGAGCAACTGACCAGCACCCTGAAATTGTTCGGATAGGACCGTATCTACATCGCCAGCGATCTTAGATCGTTAGTTAGATATACAAGCCATGGGTCCCAAACCTTATGAATCATCTTCATCTTGTCCTGAACCAGTGCCGTCAGTCTCTCATTCAACATCAACCATGACAATTTCCTTTTAAGGTGTTCGAATGGCAGGGAGGCGGAGCGCCAATTCCTAGCTATCGTAATCTTCGCTGATATAAATATAAGAGTAAGCAGCCGCCTTTGGTCTCTAGAGGCCTCAGCCACCCTGTCACCCAAAAGATCCTGTTTCGCAGATTTAACCATATTCAACTGAGTTAATGAGTAAATAAAATTATTAACCCTAATCCAGAATCTCCTGACCTTTGGGCATGACCACCAAATATGGTAGGTAGTTCCTATCTGGCCACATCCCCTGAAACACTGATCTTTTGCTTTTAAAGGTAAAGGAGAGATTTAGGGTCTTTTTGACCCAAAAATATCTTCATAGAGAGGACCTGTTGTCCTTATGTCCTTAAATAGATGTAAAGGGTGCTACCTAGTCAGCAAAAAAATATGTGTAGTTAATGACCATATAAATATTTACATGTGCAATAAATGTGTAATAATCATAACATTTCATGTATATACATCTATAAAATCAGTGAAAATTCATGAATAAAAGTCCAAATAATATGAAACAATTCTTCAGTTTGATATTTTCACTTCAACACCGAGCTTGAGATGATAAACGTGCTCCAAATGCCAATTAGTGACTTTTCACCCTAAGTGACAACAAAATGTGCTCAACAGATGGCTGTGGCCAACAAGTGACCATAAAGCATAACGGTTCCATAGACATAACACCTTCAAGGATCTCCTTCCAATCAATCTTCAATATGCATGGTGTAACTTCAATCGGGTAAATGGAATATATAAACTTGCTCCAATGGTATGTATTAGGGATGTCCCGATACCGAGCATTTCCCAAGTACTTGTACTCGGGGGGAAATGCTCTGATCCTTCACCCGATACCTGGGCAGTCAGGTATCGGGTGGGGGTAGTGGGGGTGGGGGAAGTTGCTAGTCTCTCCCCCGTGCAGCTCTCCCCCAGTGTTGTTCTTCCCGTTCCGCTCTCCCCTCCGTGTAGCGCTCCCCCCGCAGTCTTGTCCCCCCGCGCAGATCTCCCCTCTGTGCAGCTCTCCCCTCCGTGCAGCGCTCCCCCCGGCGTCTTTTCCCCAGTGCAGATCTCCCCTCTGTGTAGCTCTCCCCTCCGTGCAGCTCTCCCCCCCCTGCCATCTTGTCCCCCTCCGTGCCGCTCTCCCCTGTGCCGTCTTGTCCCCTGTGCAGATCTCCCCTCTGTGTAGCTCTCGCCTTCGTGCAGCGCTCCCCCTGCCGTCTTGTCCCCCTCCGTGCCGCTCTCCCCCGTGCCGTCTTGTCCCCCGTGCAGATCTCCCCTCTGTGCAGCTCTCCCCTCCGTGCAGCACTACCCCCCCGCCATCTTGTCCCCCTCCGTGTTGCTCTCCCCTCCGTGCAGCTCACCCCTCCGTGCAGCTCTCCTCCCCGTGCCGCTCTCCCCCCTCAATCTGTCAGGATAGAGAGCGGAGGTAGGAGCCGCAAACCCGGCTCCTACCTTTTCTGAATATACAGTGTCAGTGATCACTGACTGTTCATTCGTATAACTGAGCATCTTAAACTGTGTTTACGATGCTTCAGTTTATGAATGGAGAGGAGCTTCTCTCCATTCATTTTAGCTGAGGCTGTGAGAAAGGGACTAGGGAGTCTGTGTCCCTAGTCCCTTTCTCTGTCTTAAAGGGGAGATGTCAGAGGCCTGTTAAGACCCCTGATATCTCACCAAAGCCCCCCCCCCCCTCAAACAGGGCTGATTAAAAAAAAAATGTAATAAATAATTAAAAAATTAAATGTAAATAATAATAAAAAAATAAAAATAAATAATACAAGAAAAAAATGTAAATAATAATAAAAAATTAAAAAACACACACTGACAATCCACTACCCCCCTTTTAAAAAAAAAATTGTAAAAAAAAAAAAAGTCACATGACATTAAAAAAAAGTATTGATATTCGGCATCGTCGAGTACTTGAAAAAAAGTATCAGTACTTGTACTCGTTCTCAAAAAAGTGGTATCAGGACAACCCTAATATGTATATATATATATCTAGTATGTGTATATATATATATATATATATATATATATATATATATATATATATATCTTCTACTCAATTCGTCCAATTCCCATCCCAGGACTCTATGAAGTGAGCTCAACCAGAGAGAGCCACGGAAGGCAAATACAGTGTAATATTGCTTTTCATTTAAAGGAGTTGTAAAGGAAAACATTTGTTTGCCTAAAACTAATGTCTGCAAGGTAGACAGACAGAATAGTGTAATGATTCTGTTTAAAAATGAGTAAATACCTAAATCATCTATATCACCTCCGGTGTTCTAGTTTCTGTTCTCTCATTCACTTCCTGGTTTGCGGCGCTCGTTCATTTTTTTTTAATTACCAGAAATTGCGATTGCTATGCAGATCTTCCTAATCTGCCTCTTCCTAGTCTGCGGCAGGTCCTCTTCCTCGTCCTCCTCACGCTGTGTTTTGGGGCATGTTGCCTTCTGGGAATTGTTGTGTATCCGAGAAAGCAGCCTCCCATTCACAAAGCGCCATGCGCAGTAGGAAACAGGCTGTGAAGCCCAAAGGCTCCACTGTCTGTTACCCTTAGTGAAGATGGTGGCGCCGGGAGCTGCCAGGATCGAGGTATTGGCCTCAGGGGGCCGACATCGCGGGCGCCTCGGACAGGTAAGTGTCCTTATTAAAAGTCAGCAGCTAAAGTGTTTGTAGCTGCTGACTTTAAAAAAAAATTGCGGGTGGAACCCTGCTTTAATATTAAATTAAAGGCTTCTCCATCCCGGCTGCAATAATTGGGCATTTGGGCATTTGATGTTTGTAAACCAAATGTCTATTCATGCACAGTGTGATTGACAACTTGTTTATCATTGTGTTTCACCTTATCAGGTGACTTGACGTGTTTACAGTACACTCATTGACAATATTGAAAAAATTATGATTGCACTTTTTTATTAATAAGTTCTTTTGTAAACACAGGTGACTGAATATATTTTGACAAGGTATAAGGAGAATATAATATTGTACTTGAAGAGGAGCTCCAGGCTCCCCCAAAAAATATAAGGACACTTACCTGTCCAGGGATCCAGCAATGTCCTCACCGGAGCCGATTCTTCAAGCGCCTTTTGGTTGCAGGTGCCAGCATCTTAAGTAGATGCCGGAAGCCTTGTGGCTTCACAGCCGGTTTCCTATTGTGCATGTATGAAGCACTTTTTGAATGGTCCCGCAATCTTCTGGGATCTTTGATGTCCCAAAAGGCTGCAGGATAAGGGGGGGGATTGCCGCAGCACATTTGATCAGAAGTTAAGCGGGTACCGGTCAAAACCATCTCCCACCTCCTCCCCAGAAAGTGCCAAATGTGGCAGTGGAGGGGGGGAGGATGCAAACAAGCAGAATTTCCACTTTTGGGTGAAGTCCTGCTTTAATTAAAGGCTTCTCACATTTGGCTGCACTGAATGGGCATTTCCAAATATGGAGTGTAAATAACAACTTGCTTATCATGATGTCCTCATTTCGAGTGTAGGGTTGCCCCGATACCAATACTGGTATCGGCACTAGTGCCAATACTAATGAGTATTCGTACTCATGCAAATGCTCCGATATCTGAAACTTCCAGGCTCGGTTCTTTCAGCTGTGAGCGGGATTCCCCCATTGACAGCTGAAATGGAAAAAAATAAAGCCAGCAATTATCAGTCGTTAAAGGGGTTGTAAAGGTTTGATTTTTTATTTTCAAAATAGGTTCATTTAAGCTAGTGCATTGTTGGTTCACTTACATTTTCTTTCCATTTCCCTTCTAAATGTTTTCTTTGTCTGAATTTCTCACGTCCGGTTCCTCCTCAGTAAGCTGTTCAGTAAGCTGTTCTGGCTGACTAACCACCGCTCAGATGATGGGGGCAAGTTTACTGAGGAGAAACAGGAAGTGAAAAATTCAGACAAAGAAAAAAAATATTTAGAAGGGAAGTCGAAGGAAAAGGTAAGTGAACAAACAATGCACTAGCTTAAAGGAACCTATTTAGAAAATAAAAAACAAACCTTTACAACCCCTTTAAGGAGTATTGTCAGTGGGGTTCCCCTATTGACAGCTGAAGTGTAAACCAAGTCCTGGCAATTGGAGCTGTCAAAAAAAAAAAGAAAAAAGGAGTAGCCGGGTAATGTTTATTGACATCATTGCCACTAAAACAGAAAGATAAAAATAAACATTGTTTCTTTTTGTATCTTTCTGTTTCTTCATCTACAGATCAAAGGGATGAACTTCGATCTGAAGATGAAGTCAGCAACCTGTTTTTTAATTAAAGGGGTGTTCCACCCCAAAAAACTACCTTTGCTTACTCCACTCCTCACCCCCATACATGCCACATTTGGCATGTAATTTTTTTGGGGGGGGAGTGGGGGCTTCAGTAGGAGTGGGACTTCCTGTCCCACTTCCTGCTTCCGCCGAGGGGCTGGTTAGGCGATTAAGCCTTAATCGCCTACACCAGCCCCTCCCTGTAGGCGATCACATGGGACACTGACAGGTCCCATGCGATCGCCTCTCCAATCAGCGGCGAGCCGCGCCGCGCACGCATGCGCAGTACGGCTCGCGCATGCGCAGTGGGTGCCCGGCCGTGAAGCCGAAGGCTGTCACGGCTGGGTGCCCACAGTCAGGATGGAGACGCCGGCCGGGGAGGGGGGGAGAGGAGCGGAGCCCCGGTCGGCGCGTCGCTGGAACGCAGGAGCAGGTAAGTGAGTGTTTATTAAAAGCCAGCAGCTACACTTTTTGTAGCTGCTGACTTTTAATAAACACAACTTAGGGCTGGAACACCCCTTTAAATGTTCCTCTGTATTAACCCCTTATTAACCCTCAATATGCTCTAATCAGCCTTAATTAACTTCCTTATTCCCCTTCTCCATTTAATTACTATTTTCCTGCTGATTTTTTTTTTTTCACTATGTGCGTTAATATTTTTACCTTTTACCTTTAACATATATTTACACATTTTACATTTAAAAAAAAAAGCGTAACATTTACAAAAAATACATTTATTTAATTTGTAAATAACATTTCAATGCATTTCAATGCTTTGTACCATTGCTGACAACTTAACTCTGCACTCTGCAACTCTGCACATTTGTCAGAGGCCTGTAAAAAACCCTGATATCTCACCAAAGCCCCCCCCAAACAATTGTAATAAATAATTAAGAAAATTAAATGTAAATAATAATAAAAAAAAGAAAAAAATAATAATAAAAGAAAAAAAAAAATAATAATAAAAAAATAAAAAAAAACACACACTGACAATCCATTACCCCCCCCCCCCCCCCCCCCCCCCCCCTTTAAAAAAAAAAAAAAAAAAAATTGTAAAAAAAAAAAAAAAAAGGTCACATGACATTAAAAAAAAGTATTGATATTCGGCATCGGCGAGTACTTGAAAAAAAGTATCAGTACTTGTACAGTACAAGACAGTTGCAGTAGGTTTCGATAATTGGTATCGGCAAGTACTAACAAAAAAAAATATTGTTACTCTTACTAGTTATAAAAAAAATATGGTATGGTATGGCATGACTTATGTTTACAGTACAGCTCATTAACAATGAAGTCTATTTTTTTTTATTGAACCGTTTTTTATAATAATGAGCTCTACTGTAAACACAGCTCATTGACCAGGTAAATCGAGAATATAATACAGGCATACCCCACTTTTAAGTACACAATGGGACCAGAGCATGTATGTAAAACGAAAATGTACAATACATTTTTTCACTTCTAGGGTGTAGTGGGGTGTCAGGAGCTGTAGTTGAGGTCTCAGGGGCTGTAGTGGGGGTGTCAGGGGCACACTGGAACAGGGCAGGCTATGCTCTCGGAGCTTCAGCTCCTTCTATTGCAGCTGCAAAATGTCTGAACAGTACTTGTAAGGCACTTTACATACACTCGGGGGTATGTCCTTACTCGCGAGTGTATGTAAAGTCAGTGTACTTAAAGCGGGGTATGCCTGTACTTAATTAACAGCCCAGCCTATAGAGCAGGGATCTCCAAAATTTCCAAGCAAAGGGCCAGTTTACTGTTCTTCAGGTTTTTAAGTGGGCCGGACTGTGGTCAGTGGAATCAAGAAATGCCCCATCATTGGTCTTAAGCGGGAGAATAGTGCCTTATTGATTCAATCAGTGGAAGGAATAGTGCCCCAAGGATGCCGTCACTGAGAGAAATGGTTTGCCATCATTGGTGTTAGTAGGAGGAGTAGTGCCCCAAGGGCCAGATAAATGCAAGCAAAGGGCCACATCCAGCCCCTAGTCTGCAGCTTGGAGACCCCTGCTATAGACGATTCACAACCAGGCAGTGGCTTTACTGTTCTGATTGGACGGCATATGACATCCTTCAGAACAGGCCATCCCTGCGCACCCCGCTGGGGAGACGCTCATCGGACACAGCCCTGATTATCAGTGTAGCCCCATCAGAGCTGTCCTTCAGTGCCCATCAGTGATGCCTGTCTGTTCCCATCAGTGCTGTCTGTCAGCATTAGTGCTGCCAATCAGTGCCCATCAGTGATGCCTGTCAGTGCCCATCAATTCTACCTTTCAGTGCCTATCAGTCATGCCTGTCAGTGCCCATCAGTGCCTCCCTATCAGTGCCTATAAGTGCTGCCTATCAGTGCACATCAGTGCCACCTCATCAGTACCGCCTCATCAGTGCAGTCCCATCAGTGCTGTCGTTCAGTGCTCATCAGTAATGCCTTCAGTGCCCACCAGTGGTGCCCTTCAGTGCCCATAAGCGATTCCTGTTAGTGCCCATCAGTGCTGCCTGTCAGTGCTCATAAGTGCTGCCAATCAGTGCCCCTTAGGGAAATTTCCACTCCTTTTGTCATCTGCATCTCCGTAATTTGCTGTAAAATTCAGTGCAATATGGCAACCTGAAGGTACACAGTTCTTAAAGCAGGGGGTCCGCCGTTTTTTTTTTTTTAAAGCCAGCAGCTACAAATACGGCAGCTGCTGACTTTTAAAAAATGGACACTTACCTGTCCAGCGTGCCCACGATGTCAGCAGCCAAGGCCTTGCGGCTTCACTGCCGGATTCCCTACTGCGCATGCGCGAGGATAGCAGCGTGCCGTCACTGGTCCTCGCTCTCTCCTGGGAACACTGTTTCCCAGAGGACAGTGGGGATGACGTGACAGGCTGGATTCCCTGCGAGGATCAGAACCTGGAAGTGGTGCAAATACCTGTCTCAGACAGGTATCTGCACCCCCCTCCCCCTGAAAGGTGCCAAATGTGACACTGGATGGGGAAGGGATCCAAAAAGCGGAGGTTCGTTTTTTGTGTGAACCTCCGCTTTAAAGTGTATCTATGGTCAAAATCTAAAATCATATATTCATCTCCACTTTTGATTTAAATTATTTCCAGCCTTCTCCTATTACTCTGAACAATCTTGACATTTGTAAATGTACTTTGTGAAGATCCGCACACATTTACTTCCTTTCATTCTGTGACACATGGCCGGTGAGTAGGCACTGCTGTGTCACACTTCTCACAGAGCCTGCCTTCTGAACTATAGAGGAGCTAAATGGAGGGGTTTCAGGAGGAGGAGCCAGTACAGGAATCACTGCTTGCAGGCAGCAAGGTTCCATGGGATATGTAGTCCTTAGAAATTGAGGAGAAGCTGAAAAGCATGCAGGGAAGTTGTGGAAAGAGACAGCCAGCACTCACAACATGAAAGGAGATTTTTCAAGTAAGATTGTATTGGATTGTTAAGAATAGCTGTTTTTTATTGCTATTACAATGCTGATGTTATAGAATGAAAGTGTAAGCAGGACCATACATCTCCTTCAAAAAAAATCTATTGAATAAATCATCCCACAAGACTCAACATATAACTGAAATGTTAACCTTTTAATTCATCTTTGGCCTTGAATTCCCATTTAATACCTTTTTTTGCTGACTGGCCGGATAACCAATTTCAACCTGTGGCTTTATCTGTCAGTGAAATGTCCGGACGGAATAGAGAGTGTATTGGAATCTCGTCAAATACAGAAAATGTATTCTGATTTTACTCTGTAGAACGTAACGCATTTTCCTGAAGTGAACTGACACAGACTGACACACTCCATGTTATCTGATTTAGTAGTGCTCCTGTGTGACTCCGCTCTTTACACAGACTACCCCTATAGTCTTCCCCTTTCTCCCAGAGATTGGGTTACAATGGATCTTTGCCTGCAGCAAGGATAACAGCATGGGGGCTCAATGATTGACAGGTGTGGGCAACCAAGTAGACAGCGAAAAAAGGGGCAATAATAAGTGAAACGCATATTTCCAGCATAATATTAATCATTAAAGCAGTATAAAACCCACAAAACATAAATGTAATATACAGTGCATCCAGAAAGTATTCACATTTTCTTCACATTTTGTTATGTTACAGTCTTATTCCAAAATGGATTAAATACATTATTTTCCTGAAAATTCTACAAACTTCTTTCACATAATGACAACGGGAAAGAAGTTGGTTTGAAATCTTTGCAAATGTATTAAAAATAAAAAAAAATGAGTAAAAAAAACCCACGTACATAAGTATTCACAGCCTTTGCTCAATACTTTGTTGAAGCACCTTTGGCACCAATTACAGCCTCAAGTCTTTCTGAGTATGATGCTACAAGCTTGGCACACCTATTTTTGGGTAGTTTCTCCCATTCTTCTGCCTCTCAAGCTCTATCAGGTAATTGGATGGGGAGCGTCGGTGAACAGCCATTTTCAGATCTCTCCAGAGATGTTCAATTGGGTTCAAGTCTGGGCTGGGCCACTCAAGGACATTGTCCCATAGCCACTCCTTTGTCCCGTAGCCACTCCTTTGTCCTGTAGCCACTCCTTTGTCCCATAGCCACTCCTTTGTTATCTTGGCTGTGTGCTTAGGGTCGTTGTCCTGTTGGAAGATGAACCTTCGCCCCAGTCTGAGGTCCAGAGTAGAGCGCTCTGGAGCAGGTTTTCATCAAGGATGTCTCTGTACATTGCTGCTTTCATCTTTCCCTCGATCCTGACTAGTCTCCAAGTTCCTGCCACTGAAAAACATCCCCACAGCATGATGCTGCCACAACCATGCTTCACTGTAGGGATGATATTGACCAGGTGATGAGCGGTGCCTGGTTTTTTCCAGACGTGGCACTTGTCATTCAGGCCAAAGAGTTTAATCTGTTTCACCAGACCAAAGAATTTTGTTTCTCATGGTCTGAGAGTCCCTCAGGTGCCTTTTGGCAAACTCTAGGCGGACTGTAATGCGCCTTTTACTGCGGAGTGGCCTGTCTCGGAGGTCTACAGACAATTCCTTAGACTTCATGGCTTGGTTTGTGCTCTGACATGCACTGTTAACTGTGGGACCTTTATAGAGACAGGTGTGTGCCTTTCCAAATCATGTCCAATTTACGGCAGGCTTCTATCAAGTTGTAGAAACATCTCAAGGATGATCAGTGGAAACAAGATGCACCTGAACTAAATTTTGAGTGTCATGGCAAAGGCTGTGACTACTTATGTACATGGGATTTTTTCTTTTTTTTTTTGTTATAAATTTTCAAAAATTTCAAACAAACTTCTTTCACGTTGTCATTATGGGGTATAGTTTGTAGCATTTTGAGTAAAATAATGAATGTAATTCATTTTGTAATAAAGCTGTAACATAACAGAATGTGGAAAAAGTGAAGCGATGTGAATACTTTCCGGATGCACTGTATTGTGACTTTCCAGTCTTTAAATGTAGCGACTGCATCAGTTTTCTTTTATTTATTTTTTGCATTTTTTTCCTTTATTTTTCCCCAGTAGTCATGCAAATAACACACTTCCTGTCTTAGGGTGTCTCTATTCTAAATGGAGTAGCAATAGAGACATCCTTGGAAGGCAGCATTGTCAGTCTGGGGAGCGGGTAATATTAGATTCACTAGCAGATTTAGATAGACTTGTACACAAATTAAAGATGAACTACAACTTTTTAACCACTTGCGGTCAACCCCATAGCAGATTTACTGTTACAGGCTCTCCTGCACAAAATCACGTATATATACACGTGATTGTGCACTTCCACCTGCAGGGGGCGCACCCATGCCATCAGCGGGCCGCTTCTTGTGTGATTCATCACAGCAGAAGCCGATCTGCGGATGCTGGGCACTGCATGTTCCCCAGCACCCGCCGATTGTCGATTAAACACATAGAACTGAGTTCTGCCTATATAAACAAGGCAGATCTCCATTCTGTCGGGGGGGTGGATTGTGTGTTCCTACAAAGCAGGGACAAAAAAACATAATTTCACCTAGTAAAAGCACCTAACACAATACACAAAAACACTGGTTAGGCACACAGTTAACCCTTTCATTGCCACTAGATGTTTAAAGGGGATGTAAAGGTTTGTTTTTTATTTTCTCCGAGGAGGAGAAGAAAGAAGACGGCAGATTAGGATGATCTGCCTAGCAACAGGCACTTCAGGTATGTATAAAAAAAACAATTTTGCAGCATTTTAGATTTTTATTTTTTTTCTTGGTGGAGCTCCGCTTTAAGCTAGTGCATTGTTCACTTACCTTTTCCTTCGATTTCCCTCCTAAATGTTTGTTTTCTTTGCCTGAATTTCCCACTTCCTGTTCCTCTTCAGTAAACTTGCCCCCATCATCCGAGCCGTTCTGGCTGGGGGTTAGTCAGCCAGAACAGCTTACTGAGGAGGAACAGGAAGTGAGAAATTCAGACAAAGAAAAAGAACATTTAGAAGGGAAATCGAAGGAAAAGGTAAGTGAACCAAGTGCCCCCGGAAGTGATCCAGTGACATCACGTGCGGTGTGTTCCACACTGGTTCCAGCCTCTTTCTGATGGCCACAGGATATGCTCCAGGTCAAACAACAACTTTTGCAGCCATTCAACCCTGCATAGAAAGCGGATGCGGATCTAAGGACTTTCCCAAGGACTCCTAACACACAGATGAGCCTGTTATTTCCTACTTCATGTAAGTGTGATTCTATACCATGTCATTAAAGCTGTTTTAAATACTACACTCAGAACAGCAGCCGCCATTGATCTGCCACTTTTTATGATTAACCCTTGAACTATTTGATATATCTTAATGGACTAATTCCTTTTTCATCCCAGTCACCGTGTGCACCTTTGTATTTGCGCTTACAGTTATTATTACCTTGTCCACACTACACTGGCCTACCTGACCACTGCACTACACTGTCCACTACACTACACTGACCACTGCTCTGTCCACTACACTGACCACTACATTCCACTGTCCACTACACTACACTTGCCACTACACTACACTGAACACTATACTGACCACTACATTAGGGTGACCAGACATCCCCGGATTGATGACACTGTTCCCAGAACAAGTCTGTCCCCAGTTTTGTCCCCTGATTGGATTTGAGCAGGGGCTGGGGCAATTTCAAAGACAGTCAGTGCAGAACTAAAAAAATAATAACTGAATTTCACCCCCCGCTCTGCCTCACCTACTAGCTTAGGGGGTGAGGGGGGCTATTTTTTCCATTACCTGTGCCCCTTTTTGATGATCATGTGCTGGCCAGAGCGGAGGGAATATTTCTTCAGTTTCAGGTGTATGCGCATTCAGCTCCGCTCACATGTTCTTCTGCCTTGGCTCAAGTCCCAGCCAGCTGCCTGCCTGCTTATCTCCTTGCCTTCCCTGGAGGATTGATCTTCCCCTGCACCCCACCTAGTAGTAGCCAGGCTGTGAGGCGGGCGGCTGCGGCGATGGGCAGAGAGTCGCTGACTGCCATTACTAGTAAAAAAAAAATATGTCCCCGGATTTAATTTTAAAAATCTGGTCACCTTACACTACGTACACTGACCACTGCACTACACTGATCACTACACTACACTACACGACACTGACCACTACACTGACCACTACACTACACTGGTCACTACACTGACCACTACACTGACCACTGCTTTGTCCACTACACTGACCAATACACTGTCCACTACACTACACTTTACACTACAGTATTCCTATACTGACCAATACTAACTCTAACTGCTTGTCTAATCTCTCTTTCTCTCTCTCTCTGGGTGGCTGCTACTTCTTCCCAGACCATATCCACAACCCATGAGGCCAGCAACACTATCCGACTCTTACGACCTCACCTAGAGCTTGTGTCTTCCATCAGTCTGGAGAAGGTAAAGACAGCACATCGGCCCAGATGATAGGGGGAGCCTGGAGGAGGTGAAGACATTACATCGGTTCGGATGAGAGAGGGAGCCTGCAAGAGGTAAAGACATTACATCGGTCCAGAGGCTAGGCGGAAGTGGGACATCACAATCGCAAATAGGCCAGCGCCGCAGTGATCACAGATAGGCCGGCGCCTCCGTGATCATGGATAGATCAGCACAGGTGTGATCGCGGAGAGGCCAGCGCCACCGTGATTGTGGATAGGCCAGCCCTGCCGTGGCTGCCGCACATGATCCCATTCGCCGAATCACAGGGCACCAGCTGCAGGGACACAGGAAGTAAACATTAGGGGGCGAAGGAGCCGACAGTAACACACACTGCCTGGCACAGGATTTTGCGCCCCCAGGCTATGCCACTGGAAATACTCCAGATGTGGCCTGTCCAGAGTTTTATAAAGTGGCAGAATTCTAGTTCTATCTCTGGAGTATATCCCTATACCAGTGGTTCTCAACTTGGGGGTCAAATGACTATTTGCCAGGGGTCACCAAATCCACCAAATCCTGGGCTGTTCCTGAAGCCCGCACCTCTCCCAGCAATTTTGTGGCCGCCCACTCAGTTCACGGCATGGCTGGGGGGCAGAGACTAGAGGTCATCTGACTGGTAAGGAATGTGAAGTGGGAGGGACTGGAGGGGACACTATCTCCTGATTTCGGCATAGGTGTCACTGCTGCGAGACACCACAAAGTCAGAGACACAGTGAGTAACACTACCTGTGATTAATACACTACAGTTCTTAGATAAGCAGATGACCTTGATCAAGAGCACCTACAGTAAGTTGGCTGATCAGAACTCCCGCACCAGCACAGCCACTCATCCCAACTCCCCGCCAGCACAGCCACTCATCCCATTCCCCCCACCAAAGAAGTAAGAGAAGGAATAAAAATAGAGTACATGGAAGATTGCGGAAAAGAGGGGGAGGAAGAAAGAAAAAAAGGGAGAGAGAGAATAAGAGAAAACAAGAAAAACGGTTAGAGAGAGGGATGGGGAAAAACGAGAAATTGGGATAGAGAGAGATAAAAGGGAAAGAAAGGAGAACAAAGCGAAAGCGTGGTATATACTAAAATGTACCATAAGGGGTTTTAATACTGTACAAGTGTAATGGACTCGGAGCGCTAAAAGTCTGTGGGTTAAGGGCACAAATTACTTGTCTTGCCTTGGCTGCTGACAGCCCACACTATGAAAATAATTTTACTGTTAGGGGTCCCCACAACTTGGGAAATTTTATCAAGGGGTCACGACACTAGAAGGTTGAGAACCACTGCCCTATACCCTTATATGCACGCTAAAACCATGTCTGCCTTGGTAGATGCAGCTTAACATTGCATGCTATTGCTCAGTCTGTCATCTACTAGGACCCCCAGATCTTTCTCCATCCTTGATTCCCCCAGAGGTTCTCCCTCTAGTGAGTAGTTTCTTGACTAGTGTAGTTCCGATAGCCCAACCTTCCCTTGACCCCCCTTTGTGACCTTCCCCCCCTTTCTATATTCACCTCCCCCTTTTTCCCAGTAACGAAATCGACACAGAAAAATTGGAGTAAAATTGGCCACAACAGCCATTTTATTTTTTATAACCAAAATTAAATATTTAACCAAATTTAAATAATTTTCCAACAATTCCAAACTTTATTTATTAACAATATTTTACCAAACAACTTTATTATTAACACCTGTGTAATTGGTCTTTGAGGCGGCGTACACACGACCAAGGTTCTCGCTAAACCCGAGAACCTCGCTGGAAGCTGCATTCCAGCGAGGACCTCGGCCGTTTCCTTCCACCACCACAGAAATAGAGAGCTCTCTATTTGCTCGAGGCCCGCCTGGATAAATGGCTGGTTGCATTACGGACGGGTCGCCGATTTCGACCCGGCCTCCAGCCGACTCCCGTGTGTAGATCGGAGACACCGCCTTTTAACCCGCAGTGCACCGTAACCGTTTTAGGGGTCCATCCCACCAATGAGCCCCCCCAACCATTTCCATTCCATCTGTTAACTGTCACCATCAAAGATCAAGGACACCACCACAGCTGTCATGACAACCCAAGTCACCGACCTGAAAGAAAAGAAAATAGACGCACAACACCAAACATAGAACAAACAAGGGAGGGTGGGTGGAAAAAACCTGCCTCCCTGTGTGATTCTTCCCGCACTGTGCCACGTGGGACTCCCGCCCCCGTATATATAAGGCTCTACCCTCGGCCTATGACCACTCCCCTGAAAGCACCTCCCACTCTTTAACCCCTTGTTGGACATCCTCCACCCTAGTCATGCCCAGCCCTGCGTTATCCCTCCCTTCTGTCCCTGTCACTCCGGGCCTCACTTGTGTGTGTGTTTTTTGCAGTTGACTAAAGATTCTCCAATCTGTGGTGGTCTACATGAAGAGGCATTACGCACTTAAGTATCCTTAAGAGTACTAGAGTGTTTTTATGGATCTAGCTGCATTTCTGCTTACCTGACATCGCTCCCGTTACTGGCTTCCTGACACCTGCTCCCTTCCATTGCCCTAGCATTTCTGGCCTCAATCTCCAGGGTAGCTCAGATGGTAAGTGTGCAAGATGTCATCCTCATCATCTTGAGCTCCTCATACAATTACATGACAGGAAGATAGACCTTATCCCTGCACCCCAACACTAAACGAGCATTTGACTCTTGCAGTGGAATACTAAAAAGGGTGGATTGTTTTTTGCTTTAACAAATGGATTACTGTGTTACAAGAGAATGGGGGGGGAGTTACCACAGGGTAATGACCGGAGTTCAGCTTTAAATCATTTCCTTGTAAAATGATTTACTGTCAAAAGGAGGTTGTGGAAATCGCTGGCAGCCAGGACATTTAAAATCCTCTGTAATATTCCCTCTGTTCATTCTGCCTCTCAGTTTCTTGGTTGTATGTAACAACAGATGTTCTATAACCATCATCATTCCCACTACGCACCGATGCTCTTGGTCGGCTTGATGTAAACTCTTACGAGTGCTCATAAACTGAAGTACAGATGAGCGCTTTAAATACGTTTATTGTATTTAGCCGTACAATACTAACATCTGCTTCGCAAGCACATGTAGATGACTGTGTCTTCATTGCATAGTCTGGGATTTAACTAATAGAATCACTGGAGATAGATAAAATATTTATTAAAAGGATACAGCTGGAAGAGAAAAAAAAATATTCACATGAAAATCAGAAAGAGATTAGTTTATGAAGAAAGTCATAAATCTGGAATTATTAACTTGGCTTAAAGGGAAAGTCAGTTTTACATAAAAAAAAATATTAAAAATGACAGTTAATATATAAATGCCTATATATATATATATATATATATATATATATATATATATATATATACAGTGGGAATCGAAAGTTTGGGCACTCCAGGTAAAAATTTGTATTAATGTACATAAAGAAGACAAGGAAAGATGGAAAAATCTCCAAAAGGCATCAAATTACAGATTAGACATTCTTATAACATGTCAAAAAAAAATTATTTCCATCCTTTACACTTTCAAAATTACAGAAAAAAAATGGCGTCTGCAAAAGTTTGGGCACCCTGCATAGTTAATATCTTGTACTGCCCCCTTTGGCAAGTATCACAGCTTGTAAACGCTTTTTGTAGCCAGCCAAGAGTCTTTCAATTCTTGTTTGAGGTATCTTTGCCCATCCTTCCTTCTTACAAAAGTCTTCCAGTTCTTTGAGATTTCTGGGCTGTCTGTCAATCACTGCTCCTTTAAGGTCTATCCATAGATTTTCAATTATGTCGAGGTCAGGAGATTGTGAAGGCCATGGCAAAACCTTCAGTTTACGCCTCTTGATGTTATCCCCCGTGGATTTTGAGGTGTGTTTAGGATCATTATCCATTTGTAGAAGCCACCCTCTCTTTAACTTCAGCTTTTTCACAGATGGCATCAAGTTACCATCCAAAACTTTTATTGAATCCATTTTTCCTTCTACTCGTGAAATGTTCCCTGTGCCACTGGCTGCAATACAACCCCAAAGCATGATTGATCCACCCCCATGCTTAACAGTTGGACAGAGGTTCTTTTCATTAATTTCTGTGCCCTTTCTTTTCCAAACATACCTTTGCTAATTCCGGCCAAAAAGTTATATTTTAACCTCATCGGTCCACAGATCTTGTTTCCAAAATGCATCAGGCTTGTCTATATGTTCATTTGCAAAGTTCAAACACAGATTTTTGTGGTTAGGACATAGAAGAGGTTTTCTTCTTATGACTCTTCCATGAAAGACCATATTTGTACAAGTATCTCTTTATAGTGGAATAGTGTACCACAACTCCAGTGTCTGCCAGATTTTTCTGGAGGGATCGTGCAGTCAAACGTGGGTTTTGAATTGCTTTTCTCACAATCCTGCGAGCTGCTTTGCCTGATATTTTTATTGGTCTTTCAGATCTTGCTTTAACTTCCACTGTACCTGATGACTGCCATTTCTTAATTACATTCCGAACAGAGGATATTGACATCTGAAAATGCTTTGCTATCTTCTTATCACCTTCTCCAGCTTTGTGAGCATCAACTATTTTCAGTTTCAGTTTTCTAGACAACTGCTTAGAAGATCCCATGGTGCTGAGTGTTGGGGCAAGGTCAGATGAGTCTGGGCATTTAAAACCTTTGAGATTGACATCACCTGGTCTTCTCAGATGATGATTGAGAACAATCCATGACACTGGCAGGTCTCAGCTTTGCAAAGGATGCAGTGCATGCTAGAATTTTCTGTAATTTTGAAAGTGTAAATGATGGAAATAAAATCTAACTTTTTTTGACATATTATAAGAATGTTCAATTTGTAATTTGATGCCTTTTGGATCTTTCCTTGGCTTCGTTATGCACATTAATACAAATTTTTACCTGGGGTGCCCAAACTTTCGATCCCCATTTTATATACATACACGCAGCGGGAAAAATAAGTATTGACCATGTCACCATTTGTCCAAGTCAGGCATGTCCAAAGTACGGCCCGGGGGCCAATTGCAGGCCCCCGTTCCAGTTTAATGTGACCCCCTGTTAATTTGGATATATACTGTATTTATCGGCGCTGCCTCAGAGGCAACAGGAAGGGGGGGATGAGTTCTGTCAAATTACATACAGGAGAATCTCCTGTATACTCAGCGGCATCTGTAATAGGAAGTCCCATCTCCTGGGCTGCCATTGGATGACTCCTCTGTCTATCATAGGAGGCAGGGCATTGTATTAAAGAGGCTGCTGTGTAAACAGGAGATTCTCCTGTATGTAATCTGTTGGAGCTTGTCCCGCACCCTCCGAGGCAGCAGATGGACATCGATCAGGCTGCATTCATGGCAATGGTGGGGCTGCATTCATGGCAATGGCGAGGCTGCAGATGGGCACCGATTAGGCTGCATTGATGGGCAATGACCCTTATTTTTCTTCACAGTTCTTTTATTTTGATTTTTTTTCCTGAAACTTCCCTCCTAAAGTGAAGTTGTGTGTTATCCGCCGATGAATACGGTATATCCAAATAACACGCCCAAGCTCATCTCTTCACCACACACAGCCACAAAGGCAAGAGAATTCTTGTTGGGCAGTGTATTAGTTCTTGGGTAAACACACTTAGACCAAATTTTAATGGTTTAGAGAATGTCAGGCAAAATGGTCGGCCATTACGCATGTTCACTTCATCAAATCTGGCCCTCTTTGAAAAAGTTTGGACACCCCTGGTCTAAGAGCCGGTTCACACTTCCGCGGCACGACTTCGGGGGCGACTCTGTATAGAAGTCAATGCAGGTCGCCTCGAGCCGCCCCCGAAGTCGTGAAGAACCTTTTTCTAAGTCGGAGCGTCGCTCCTATTAGAACGGTTCCATTGCATTGAATGGGACACAACTCGTCAGGCGGCTGAACTCCAGAAATTAAGTTATGTTTAATAAAATGGAATGACACAGGTAAAAAGTATTGAACACACGAAGAAAGAGAGGTGCCAGCTGGTTCAGTCTCAACTGATGGCCTATAAAAAGGTATCTAATTACCAAAGGTGTCCCGCAAGAAACATCTCATGAGGGGTTAAAGCACAACACTCTCTCAAGACCTTCACAACCTTGTTACAAAATATACTGATGGCATTGGTTACAGAAGGATTTCTAAACTTCTGAATGTTCCAGTGAGCACTGTTGAAGCCATAATCCGGAAGTGGAAGAGGAGCGAAATGATTTATCAGAAGAGTTGTCCAAAGCCAAGCACCACTTGTGGAGAGTTTCAGAACCTGGGATTAGCAGGTACAATTGTTCCAGAAAACAATAAGTAATGCACTCACCTGCCATGGCTTGTATGCGCGCTCACCACGCAAGACTCCATTGCTGAAGAAAAAGCATGTTGCTGCACATATAGTCTGGTCAGATGAGACCAAAATTGAACTCTCTGGATGCCATAATACACACTGTGTTTGGAGGTAAAAAGGCACTGCACATCACCCTAAAAACACAACCGTACCAACAGTAAAGTTTGGAGGTGGGCAGGAACATCATGGTGTGGGGCAGTTTTTTTCAGCATACGGCACTGGAAAACTTCATGTCATTGAAGGAAGGAAGATTTGAGTGAGAAAAATGTACCACTTACCTGAGCCCGTTCACCTACTGGGCTTGTCCCCAACATCCTCTTCTCTACTGTTTCTCGGCGTTGAATGGATAGATTCATAGCAGCGCAGCTATTGGTTCACGCTGATGTCAATCAAATCCAATGACGCGGCCGCCGGAGGGCGAGACCGAAACATACACTCTGGGCCAGATTCAGGTATATGAGAGCATCTTTGCTCTGGAGTAACGCTTCTCATTTACGTTACGCTGCCGAAATTTTAGGAGCAAGTGCTGTTATTCAGGAAGCACTTGCTCCTAAAGTTGTGGCAGCGCATCGCAAATGAGCCAGCGGAATTCAAATTGGGCGGGTACGGGGCGTGTAGTATTCAAACTAAGCGCGATCCCATGGCGAACGTACTGCGCATGCGTCGAGTGTCAATGCATCCCAGTGCGCATGCTCCAAGTTCTGTCAGTGAACGTCAATGATGTCACTTCCCCATTCATGAATGTTTTACGCAAACGACGCGATTTTTTTTTTCCCAACGCGATGACGACGGCTATACTTAACATAGGATACTCCACTAGGGGGCTGCTTTATCTTTACGTCGTGTATCGCTTCCGGAAACGTCGTAAAGTCACTGCGTCACGCCCGAAAACGATCGTGAATTTCCGACTCCCGCTGATTAACATATTTTTTCAGCGTTAATCAGCGGGAACGCCCCCGGCGCCATTTTTAAGTTGAAGTAACGATGCAATGGCGAAATTCAATTACGCCGATCGCATCGGAACTCCAACCCAGCGTTTCTTGTTTTCTGGTTATAGAAAACAAAAACGCCGGCTTAAAGTGACAGTTAGGCTGGCGGATCACTGGATACGCCAGCCTAACTTCATGAATCTGGCCCTCTGTGTCTATGGACGCAGAGTGTATGAGACAGGAGCGTGCCCAAAAGGTAACCCCCTTGGAAGAGAGCTTCCCGAGGGGGTTAGCTATTGCTATTGGGAGAAGCCAAGACAGCCACCGAGGGACTCCAGAAGAGGAGGATCGGGGCCACTCTGTGCAAAACGAACTGCACAGTGGAGGTAAGTATGATATGTTTGTGTTTTTTTTGTTTTTTAAAAGGAAGCTTTACAACCACTTTAAAAAACATATTTATTACGCATATACTACAAAAAGAGTCAGCATCACATACCTAAAAGCCCCCCCACACCCCACTCAATCCCACCCTGCCTAGAAACCTCCCCTATATTGTCCCTCCCCAAACTAATCCCAGGACACTACCAAAAGGGGATAGAAGTGCTCCAATGGGAGCTAGGACACCACCCACCCCTAACACAACTGCTCCTTGACTACCCCTATGTCCCACCTATATAACCATCCATATACTGCCCTATCAGGGCCCTGGTACGTTCAGTACCCCTCTTTAGAACTGGGTGAATGGGGCACTAAACAAAGTACAGCCACTGAGGACAAATACCACCCAGCACTAAACAAAAAGGCCTGTCAGAAACTCAGCACTATAATAGTTTTAGAAATATTCAGTGCGATCCTCTGGTAATCATGACTCTATATGCTGTGACCCAATCAGGGTCTATAACTTGAAAGAGAGGAAAGTTCATAAAGTTGGTTGATGACTGAGGCAAACAGTAATTAAGAATCAAATAATGCTGTACAGAGACGTAATTCTAGTTCTTAAGGCAGGTGTATCCGTCAATATAATTGATCAGAGCTGGGGGAAATGACTGATTCACACAAACAGGAATAGACCAGACACCTGGTATGAAACGAGGAGCACATAAGACATACTCATGACACTGTTCATAGAGTTCCAGTTCATGGGACTCCCAAATGGTTGTTCAGGTTTTGCTTGCTGGAGGGGGGTCCCATGTCACGTGGGTATCCTTTCCCTGCAACACTAAGCAGCTGATATGACCAGTTGACATACACCATAGGGTCTTGTGTAATCACAGCCCTGGATTGTGTCTCATCTGGCCTCCTCCTGTGCCGATGTCTCGTTGCATGATGCTGCTCCTGTCAAGTGAGTTTCTGGCTGCAGGCAAGACCCCACTCCAAGCTGGCCAGCACGATAAAATGCTGTGGTGAATCAAGCTTACGTCCTACTTGGCTAACCTCGGCTGTAACTCGCGAATCAGATGTTTTTGTATTGGTCCTGGTGGAACATGCTGTAACTCAGGAAGTTGGGGGCTCGTCCCTTTGTCGACATATTTAGTTCCGCTCACCGGTCTGTTAGTGTGTTTAATACTTTTTCCCTGTGTCATTCCATTTTATAACACATAACTTACAGTTGTGCTCATAAGGTTACATACTCCGTCAGAATTTATGATTTCTCTGCCATTTTTCAGAGAATATGAAAGATAACGCAACAATTTTTCTTTCACTCATGGTTAGAGTTTAGCTGAAGCCATTTATTGTCAAACAACTGTGTTTACTCTTTTTAAATCATAATCACAACAGAAACTACCCAAAAGGCCCTGATCAAAAGTTTACATACCCCAGTTCTTAACCACTTAAGACCCGGACCAATACGCTGGTAAATGACCCAAGGTGTTTTTGCGATTCGGCACTGCGTCGCTTTAACAGACAATTGCGCGGTCGTGCGACGTAGCTCCCAAACAAAATTTGCGTCCTTTTCTTCCCACAAATAGAGCTTTCTTTTGGTGGTATTTGATCACCTCTGTGATTTTTATTTTTTGCGCTATATACAAAAATAGAGCGACATTTTTGAAAAAAAAACACTATTTTTTACTTTTTGTTAAAAAAAAAATCAAATAAACTAAATTTTAGTCAAACATTTAGGCCAAAATTTATTTAGCTACATGTCTTTAGTAAAAAAAAAATCTCAATAAAAAAAAATAGCTACCTAGCGGGAACAGCGACACTAATACAGCGATCAGAAAAATGATCGCTTAGTGACGCTGGCAATAGGGAGTGAAAGGGTTAACTAGGGCGGTGATCAGGGGGTTAAAACTTTATTAGGGGGGTGGGGGGGCTATCCTGAACCTAACACTAACTGTTTTTTACACTGCCTGTCACACTGACACTAAATGCAGTGATTAGATCACTGCATTCAGTGACACTGTGACAGGGGGGTGGGGGGGGGGCGATCACAAGGGGTAATATGCCTATGTGAGTGTGTGTCAGTTTGTGTTGGTGCACACTTACTGTGATGTCTTCTCTCATCAGCAGCGCTGGGAAACAGGCTGCGATGAGAGAATACATCATTTCCTCCTTCCTGTGTAAACACAGAGGAGGAAGTGACAGGTTGGGAGCGCCCATTGGCTGGGAGCGATGGGGGGGGCGGGTCGCCGAATCCGCCCGCATCCCGGATCGCTCCTGAGGTCCCGAGGACCCCCGACCGACTTAGGCGGGGATAAATTTACGCCCTTGTGCCTGTACTCCATTCTGTGGCCGTAATGTGCGTGCAGGGGTTTAAGTGGTTAATACCGTGTATTGCTTTAACATCAATGAGAGCTTGAAGTCTTTTGTGGTATTTGTGGACGAGGCTCTTTATCTTCTCATGAAAGCTGCCCATTCCTCTTGGCAAAAAGCCTCCAGTTCTTAAATTCTTGGCTGTCTTGTGAACGGCACATGTTGGTGGCTCATGATATTGAGGTCAGGAGACCGAGATGGCCACTGAACCTCATTTATTTTGCTTGCCAATGAATGTTGGCCTTGTGTGTTGGAAGTATGTCCAAGTATGTCCCATGCGCAGCTTCCTGGCTGATGAATGAAATTGTTCTCCGGTATTTTTTGATAACATACTGCATTCATCTTGCCATCAATTTTGACCAAATTTCCTGTGCCTTTGCAGCGTCACACATCCCCAAAACATCAGCGATCCACCTCCGTGTTTCACAGTAGAAATTGTGTACCTTTCATCATAGGCCTTGTTGACTCCTCTCTAGGGATGAGCTTCGTGTTCGATGCGAACACATGTTCGCATTGAACATTGGCCATTCGATCGTTCGTCGAAAACGAACAAATCGGGTCGTTCGAG
Organism: Rana kukunoris; assembly: GCA_029574335.1. Classification (NCBI taxonomy): domain Eukaryota; kingdom Metazoa; phylum Chordata; class Amphibia; order Anura; family Ranidae; genus Rana; species Rana kukunoris. The sequence continues at coordinate 29,221,692 of CM056049.1, read as the reverse complement.
CCAAATTCGAATGACCCATAATTCACTGCAGCGTTGCGCGCTGATAATTGGCCAAGCATGCACCATGACCCCGCATGCTTGGCCAATCACAGCGCCCAAAAAAACGAAGAGACCTAATTGGCCAAAGCCTGGGTGCTTTGGCCAATTAGGGCTCAGGGCTTTAGCACACGCCCCACACTATAAAAGGCCGACTCCCGGGCGGCCTTGTGTAGTGTGTTCCGGCTTGCTTAGAGAAGTGAGACAGACAGAGAGAGAGAGAGAGAGAGAGAGAGATAGATAGAGACACAGGGCCAGATTCAGGTAGAGTTAGGCTGGAGTATCAGTGATACGCCAGCATAACTCTCACTTTGAGCCGGCGTTTCTGTTTTCTGTAAGCAGAAAACAAGAAACGCCGGGTTGGAGTTACTATATGAGCGGCGTAATTGTATTTCGCCGTCGTATCGTAACTTCAAGTTTAAAAATGGCGCGCGGGGCGTTCCCGCTTATTAACGCCGAGAATATGTTAATCAGCGGGAATCGGAAATTCACGATCGTATTCGGGCGCGACGCAGTGACTTTCCGACGTTTCCGTAAGAGATACGCGGCGCAAAGATAAAGCAGCCCCCTAGTGAAGTATCCTATGTTAAGTATGGCCGTCGTCATCGCGTCGGAAAAAAAAAATTTGTGTCGTTTGCGTAAAACGTCCGTGAATGGGGATTGACGTCATTGACATTCCCTAAAAGAATTTGGAGCATGCGCACTGACAGTCTACGCATGCGCAGTACGTTTTACTGCGGGATCGCGCATAGTTAACATAATACACGCCCCTACCCGCCCAATTTGAATTCCGCCGGCTCATTTTCGCTACGCCACCGCAACTTTAGGAGCAAGTGCTTTGTGAATAACAGTACTTGCTCCTAAAGTTACGGCGGAGTAACGTAAACGAGAAACATTACTCCAGATTAAAGATTCGCCCATCTACCTTGGTGTCACCGCACGTGTGCTGTTACATACCACCTTAGCGCATTTGGTGTCACCGCACGTTTGCTGTTACATACCACCTGAGCGCATCTGGTGTCACCGCAAGTGTGCTGTTACATACCACCTTAGCGCATTTGGTGTCACCGCACGTGTGCTGTTACATACCACCTGAGCGCATTTGGTGTCACCGCACGTGTGCTGTTACATACCACCTTAGCGCATTTGGTGTCACCGCATGTGTGCTGTTACATACCACCTTAGCGCATTTGGTGTCACCGCATGTGTGCTGTTACATACCACCTTAGCGCATTTGGTGTCACCGCACGTGTGCTGTTACATACCACCTGAGCGCATTTGGTGTCACCGCACGTGTGCTGTTACATACCACCTTAGCGCATTTGGTGTCACCGCACGTGTGCTGTTACATACCACCAGAGCGCATTTGGTGTCACCGCATGTGTGCTGTTACATACCACCTTAGCGCATTTGGTGTCACCGCACGTGTGCTGTTACATACCACCTGAGCGCATTTGGTGTCACCGCACGTGTGCTGTTACATACCACCTTAGCGCATTTGGTGTCACCGCACGTGTGCTGTTACATACCACCTTAGCGCATTTGGTATTACCGCACGTGTGCTGTTATATACCACCTGAGCGCATTTGGTGTCACCGCACCTGTGCTGTTATATACCACCTGAGCGCAGTTAGTGTCACTGTACGTGTGCTGTTACATACCAGCTGAGCGCAGTTAGTGTCACCGCACCTGTGCTGTTATATACCACCTGAGCGCAATTAGTGTCACCGCACCTGTGCTGTTATATACCACCTGAGCGCAGTTAGTGTCACTGTACGTGTGCTGTTATATACCACCTAAGCGCAGTTGGTGTCACTGTATGTGTGCTGTTACATACCACCTGAGCGCAGTTAGTGTCACCGCACGTGTGCTGTTATATACCACCTGAGCACAGTTAGTGTCACTGTACGTGTGCTGTTATATACCACCTGCTCGCAGTTAGTGGATAGAAAAACTGGAAAGGGAAAAAAAAACTGGAAAGTTTTTCTATCTCCTGAACCAGGGATGGAGGTGCTATACTCATAACACCTCATTTAAAGTCCCATATGTCCCCCTTCCTATATTTCTGAGCGCATTTAGTGTCACTGTACGTGTGCTGTTATATACCACCTGAGCGCAGTTAGTGTCACTGTACGTGTGCTGTTATATACCACCTGAGCGCAGTTAGTGTCACTGTACCTGTGCTGTTATATACCACCTGAGCGCAGTTAGTGTCACTGTACGTGTGCTGTTATATACCACCTGAGCGCATTTAGTGTCACCGCACCTGTGCTGTTATATACCACCTGAGCGCAGTTAGTGTCACCGCACCTGTGCTGTTATATACCACCTGAGTGCAGTTAGTGTCACCGTACGTGTGCTGTTATATACCACCTGAGCGCAGTTAGTGTCACTGTACGTGTGCTGTTATATACCACCTGAGCGCAGTTAGTGTCACTGTACGTGTGCTGTTATATACCACCTGAGCGCAGTTAGTGTCACTGTACGTGTGCTGTTATATACCACCTGAGCGCAGTTAGTGGCACTGTACGTGTGCTGTTACATACCACCTGAGCACAGTTAGTGTGACCGCACCTGTGCTGTTATATACCACCTGAGCGCAGTTAGTGTCACTGTACGTGTGCTGTTACATACCACCTGAGCGCAGTTAGCTTTACCGCACCTGTGCTGTTATATACCACCTGAGCGCAGTTAGTGTCATTGTACGTGTGCCGTTATATACCACCTGAGCGCATTTAGTGTCACCGCACCTGTGCTGTTATATACCACCTGAGCGCAGTTGGTGTCACTGTATGTGTGCTGTTACATACCACCTGAGCGCAGTTAGTTTTACCGCACCTGTGCTGTTATATACCACCTGAGCGCAGTTAGTGTCACTGTACGTGTGCTGTTATATACCACCTGAGCGCAGTTAGTGGCACTGTACGTGTGCTGTTACATACCACCTGAGCACAGTTAGTGTGACCGCACCTGTGCTGTTATATACCACCTGAGCGCAGTTAGTGTCACTGTACGTGTGCTGTTACATACCACCTGAGCGCAGTTAGCTTTACCGCACCTGTGCTGTTATATACCACCTGAGCGCAGTTAGTGTCATTGTACGTGTGCCGTTATATACCACCTGAGCGCATTTAGTGTCACCGCACCTGTGCTGTTATATACCACCTGAGCGCAGTTGGTGTCACTGTATGTGTGCTGTTACATACCACCTGAGCGCAGTTAGTTTTACCGCACCTGTGCTGTTATATACCACCTGAGCGCAGTTAGTGTCACTGTACGTGTGCTGTTATATACCACCTGAGCGCATTTAGTGTCACCGCACCTGTGCTGTTAAATACCACCTGAGCGCAGGCTCCTTGTTGCGCTCCAATGGGAGTTATTGGGAGGGGTTGCAGTGTTGTGTTGTGCCCAAGGCCCCATTTTTCTGCCCCTGTTTAACAGGGGCGCCTAATAATTTTTGATGCAATACTTTGCACGTGGCTCCTTGTTGCGCTCCAATTACAGTATGTTTGAGGGGTGCCCTTTTTTCTAAAAAATTTCTTTCACAAAACAATAATGGCCCCCCACCACCGCTAACATATTCGACATAATGTTGCCACACAGAACTTGCGCAAGTAGCATTAATGACTTTTTTTTTATAGTCCTCTCATGTTGTGCAGGGACATTTCTAAACATGTGCCACTACTATAGACACCCAGCAGGTGTGATATTTATAGGAATTTTTTTTCTTTTTTCACTTTAAGCATCATTAAAATGGCTGCTCCGGAAAAAACGTCCGTTTTAAAAAAAAATTTCCATTGATACATGTTCCCTGGGGCAAGACCCGGGTTCTGAACGCCGTTTTCCAACATTTAATTGAATTTTGGTCTTTAAAACGACCGTTTTTGAATTCGAACGTTCGGGTCCCATAGACTTCAATGGGGTTCGAAATATTCGTGCAAACCCGCGGTCTGTTCGAACGTTCTGGTGCGAACCGAACCCGGGGGTGTTCGGCTCATCCCTACTCCTCTCCAAATAAGTAGAAATTGTATATCTTTCATCATAGGCCACATTGACTCCTCTCCAAATAAAGTGTTTTGCTCTTATCACTCCAAATAACTTTGTACCAGAAGATTTTAGGCTTGTCTCTGTGCTGTTTGATATATTGTAAGCGGGATACTTTGTGGCATTTGTGTAGTAATGGATTTCTTCTAGACTCGAGCATGCAGCCCATCTTTCTTCAAGTGCCTCCTTATTGTGCATCTTGAAACAGCCTCACCATATGTTTTCAGAGAGTCCTGTGTTCCACCTGAAGTTATTTGTGTTTTTTTTTTCTTTGCATCTCAAACAATTTTCCTGGCAGTTGTGGCCTGACATTTTAATTGGTCTACCTGACATTTTCCACTCCTTGATTAGAGTTTGAACACTGCTAATTGGCATTCTCAATTCCTTGTATATATTTTTTAATACCATAAAGAGAAAAGTGTGACCTGATCTGTCCACAGTAAAAGGCCTCCATCCACTGACCGACAAACCTTCAGAAATTGCTAAAACAAATCCCTTAACAACTCCTCAGGGGGCCCCTGAAAGGCTGCAGGCTCCAGATTTTGTGTCACATGGCTTTGCCCTCCCAGATCGAAGTTGCACCTCTCTCCAAAGCCCCTTGACCACCCCCTCTGCCCTGGATACTATGTCCAGCTGCTAAGCTTCTTTCCCATTACAGCACTCTATACTGCTCCTCCTCCGCAGGGCTATAATCACATTCCTTTATAACACGACCAGTTAGCCATGATCTGCACAGGGTGTATCTGCCTACTGCATCTACACTGCCATTCTGGCCAGAGAATTTCACAAGTCAGAACGGCAACATAAAAGCTAGAAACACCCTGTGAAAACTGACAGACTGTGTGTAAAGCAATGTGATTTCAGCCATGTGTAGTGTGGGAGCTGTATACAGTGCTTGGATGGGAAAGGAGCTCTGCCAAGTGACCTGCCAGAGGTCCCTGTCCTCTGATTCTCCAGCGGTGATCCCTGTCCTCTGAGTTCTGGGAACTCAAAACTCTTAAGCCACCTTGAGTATCTTGGCATGCGGTGGGTGTATCTACACGCACAGTGGAAGTGGTGGGTGGTAGTGGGGGTGGCCAGGTCAACTTTTGCATCGGGGCCCACAAGCTTCAAGCTATGCCTCTGCACTTTACTGATAGTTGGGGACATCAATACTATGCTGCTCATTGTTCCTCTGAGGGCCAGTGGAAGAATTATCTGCTCTACTTTATTCTGTGGATCTCTGCTTCCTTCACCTTTTCTACAGTGTGATGTTTCCCCCTTCTGTGCTACCTCTGGCTGGAGAACCATGGCACCTCCACTTTTTCCACTGACTATTTCCCCACCAGTGATGTTTCCACCATCCACCATCATCAGTTCTGTAGATCACCAGTCAACAGTGTGGAGAATCTGAAATGCGAAAAATTAGTTCTGCTTCTCTACTAAGATCAGGCGTGTCCAAAGTCCGGCCCGCAGGCCAATCACAGCTTGCGTTGCCTGGTTGTTTGGACATATATATCTTTTGTGGCCCCTGACGATCCCCTAGCACCGGGGCCACAAAGATGTATATGCCTTGGGAGGACAGGGAGGAGGCGGGATGAGCGCTGTACATACACAGGAGAATTTCCTGTTTACGGGCAGCCTCTGTGATAGGAAGTCCCCCCTCTCGGCGCTGCAATTGGACTGTTCTGTCCATCAAAGGAGGTGGGACTTTCTATTAAAGAGGGCGCCGTGTAAACAGGAGGCGCTCGTGTGGGCATTCCTGGCAATGGTGGTTGCTGCATTCATGGCAATGGTGGGTCTGCAGATGGGCACTTCACAGTAAATTATTAAAAATTAAAAAAAAAACGGAAAATTCACTCTTAAAGTGAAGGTGCGTGTTATACGCCAATAAATGCAGTATATCCAAATAATACACCCAAGCTCATCTCTTTACTCACACACAGCCACAAAGGCAAGAGCATTCTTGTTGGGTGGTGTATTAGTGCTTGGACGAACACACTTGAACCGAATTTTTATGGTTCAAAGAATGTCAGGCAAAATGGTCGGTCCTCATATATGTTCACTTCATCAAGTCTGGTCCTCTTTGAAAAAAAGTTTAGACACCCCTGACTAAGATGAACACCACCAGAGAGAAACACAGAGCGTTAAAAGACAAGGTTTGAGGACAAAGATCAGCTGAAAAGATCAGCCATAGGAATCCCTACAGGTAATACTGGTGTCTAGATTTTGACCCTAGACATTTTTGGGCATGGCTGCCACAGTTTAGGTCCTCTTTAAATGCTTCCTTTTGAGAAGCATCAAGACTTATTGGTATTACCCTTCAGCAAATTACCTTTGTGGCTCACACTGTATCCAAGATAATTGCCAGCTGCACTATAGTATTCCCAATAGAATATAGAAAGAGTTGCAAGAAATACTGGATTATACTATCATTAGTGTAGAAAAGAGTGTACAAAATAAGGTATGTGCATTTGTAGAAGAAAGCTTGAGTAGACTGTTTTGCTATAATGAGTACAGTTGGTCTGTTCGGAGGGGAGATGGGGGAGCTCTTGCATGACTTCAAATGTGGTGGGAATTGACAGATAAATCCGACTGTTAACAATTGTCTTTGTAGCCACAATGATGGGGAGATGTGCTAATTTAGTTAGGGATTGGATAGATGTATTAGATTCATGGTCCACTGACCAGTAATTGAAAAGTAAGAACTTTTTATCTACTGCAATTTTACAAATGCTTCCAAAGAGGCCAAAAAAATAGAATCCCAAAGTTTGAAATATGCTACAGCCAGTAGGAGAGGTTTGCCTTGGGAGCTTGACATTTGGCCACAGTGTATAGTGGGTAGGTTGAGATATATATATATATATATATATATATATATATATATATATATATATATATATATATATTAATAACGTTATATTTGATGTATAAATGGAAAAAAAAGCTTTTGGGTTGTGTGAACTGAAAGTTTTTTTTAATATAATTATGATTATTATTATTATACAGGATTTATATAGCGCCAACAGTTTGTGCAAGTGCTTTACAAAATGAAGGCAGACAATACAAGTTACAATACCATTTGGTACAGGAGGAATCAGAGGGCCCTGCTCATTAGAGCTTATAATCTAAAGCAGTGGTCTCCAAACTGCGGTCTTTATCCGACCCTTGGGGGAACTATTCCTCCCACTGACTCCAACAATGGGGCACTATTTCTTCCACCAATACCAATCATGGGTTACCATTCCTCCTACTTAAAAGGGGCACTACTCCTTCTGCAATTGACCACAAACCTGGGGGCCATATTTATCGTCACTGATGCCGGGCATGGGACATTTTTTGCCCACGCTGGCCACAATCCGGCCCTCCGAATGTCTGAAGGACAATAAACTGGCCCTTGGTTTTAAAAGTTTGGAGACCCCTGATCTAAAGCCTCGTACACACGATCGGACTTCCATCAGACAAATCCGGTGATTTTTGTCCGAAGGGTGTTGTCCTGCATACAGACGGCAGAACATTTTTAGCCAACATACACCAAACCACGTGGTTTTTCAGGTCTTTACCGCCAACCTTTGGGCAACTTCTGCTATTGTTGTCTGATGTTTAGCATTGGATTTTAGTCTGACGGATAATCCGACGGAACTCATTTGTTGTCGAACAATTTGAGAGCATGCACAGCGAAAATTTGTTGTCGAAAATTCAGCCAACAATTGTCCGATGGAGCGTACAGAATGGTCTGATTGTCTGACAAAACACGTCCGTCGGACAATTGTCGGAATATACAATTGTGTGTATGGGCCTTAAAGGGGTTATAAAGGAAAATGTTTTTTTCCCTGAATAGCTTCCTTTTACCTTAGTGCAGTCCTCAACAAGACACTCTGGCCCGGATTCACGAAAGGTTTTACGCCGGCGTTATCTAGAGATACGCCGTTGTAAGTACAAATGTGCGCCGTCGTATTGTTACGCCGATTCGCAAAGATAGATACGCCGTAAAACAAGGCTTCAGCCGCCCGACGTAACTTGCCAAAGCCGGCGTATCGTGGGCGCATAGTTACGCTGGATGCATTCGGCGTACCCATGTTAAATATGCAAATGAGTAAGATACGCCGATTCACGAACGTACATTACGCCTGGCGCATTGATATACGCGGTTTACGTAAGTCGTACGTCCAGGCGTAAACTTACCCCTCATAAAGTAGGGGTAAGTCATGCAAAGGTATGGGCCAGGGAACGACGCCGTCAAATTTTACACTGCGTACGCCGTTTACGTGCGTAGGTTACGTTCACGTCGTAGGCAGTGTTCGACGTATCTTAGGCAGCTATTTCGACGTAACTGTGAGCATGCGCACTGGAATGCGTACAAGATACGACACATGCGCAGTTCGTTTTTTGAAGCTGTGGCCATCATTTGCATGGGGTCACGCTTCATTATAGTATATCACGCCCACTTCCACCTCCTTTGACTTACGTCAGGCTTACGCCGACAACTATACGCTACGCTCAGCGAATATTCTTTGAGAATACCATGCTTGCCTCTCAACGTTGCGCCGGCGTAGCGTAAACAAGATACGATACGCCAGCACAAAGATACGCCTCTCTACGTGAATCCGGGCCATGGCCACTCATCAAATTAGAAGAAAAGAGGTTTAACCTTAAAGGGGTTGTAAAGGTACAATTTATTTTTCCTAAAAAGCTTCCTTTACCTTAGTGCAGTCTGCCTTCACTTACCTCATTCCTTCTATTTTGCTTTTAAATGTCCTTATTTCTTCTGAGAAATCCTCACTTCCTGTTCTCCTGTCTGTAACTCCACACAGTAATGCAAGGCTTTCTACCTGGTGTGGAGTGTTGTGCTCGCCCCCTCCCTTGGACTACAGGAGAGTCAGGACGCTCTCTACGTTGCAGATAGACAAAGAAGCTGTGTGTTAGTGGGCGTCCTGACTCTCCTGTAGTCCAAGGGAGGGGGCGAGCATGACACCCCACACCAGGGAGAAAGCCTTGCATTACGGTGTGTAGTTATAGACAGAAGAACCGGAAGCAGTGCCGGCTGGTGAAGTTTTTGGATGGGGGGTGCAAGACTCCGCCCCTCCATGTTTGATCCCTTCCACTTCTCATAAGCCACAACCATTATATAATCCACCCACTCCGTCCCCTGTATTCCACTTGCTTCCACTCATAGTGTCAGGAGTATACAGCTCAGCATCACAGGACAGAGTATATAGCCCCAGCATCACAAATCATGGTATATAGCGCAGCCTTACAGATTGGCGCAAACAAACTAAAAAATTACACTGTTAGTAATGAAGGACTCTAAATGGGCAGGAGATTACCAGAGACTGCGGACATAATGCAGGAGATTACAAGATACTGCAGACATACTGCATTAGATTACCAGAGACTGCGGACATACTGCAGGAGATTACCAGAGACTGCAGACATACTGCATTAGATTACCAGAGACTGCAGACATACTGGAGGAGATTACCAGAGACTGCAGACATACTGCAGGAGATTACCAGATACTGCGGACATACTGCACAAAATTACCAGATACTGCGGACATACTGCACAAGATTACCAGAGACTGCGGACATACTGCACAAGATTACCAGAGACTGCGGACATACTGCACAAGATTACCAGAGACTGCGGACATACTGCACAAGATTACCAGATACTGCGGACATACTGCATACGATTACCAGAGACTGCGAACATACTGCACAAGATTACCAGATACTGCAGAGATAATGCACAATATTACCAGAGACTGTGGACATACTGAACAAGATTACCAGAGACTGCACATATACTGCACAAAATTACCAGATACTGCGGACATACTGCACAAGATTACCAGAGACTGCGGACATACTGCACAAGATTACCAGAGACTGCGGACATACTGCACAAGATTACCAGAGACTGCGGACATACTGCACAAGATTACCAGAGACTGCGGACATACTGCACAAGATTACCAGATACTGCAGAGATAATGCACAAGATTACCAGAGACTGCCCCTCCATGTTTGATCCCTTCCACTTCTCATAAGCCACAACCATTATATAATCCACCCACTCCGTCCCCTGTATTCCACTTGCTTCCACTCATAGTGTCAGGAGTATACAGCTCAGCATCACAAGACAGAGTATATAGCCCCAGCATCACAAATCATGGTATATAGCGCAGCCTTACAGATCGGCGCAAACAAACTAAACAATTACACTGTTAGTAATGAAGGACTCTAAATGGGCAGGAGATTACCAGAGACTGTGGACATACTGCAGGAGATTACAAGATACTGCGGACATACTGCATTAGATTACCAGAGACTGCGGACATACTGCAGGAGATTACCAGAGACTGCGGACATACTGCATTAGATTACCAGAGACTGCAGACATACTGGAGGAGATTACCAGAGACTGCAGACATACTGCAGGAGATAACCATAGACTGCGGATATACTGCACAAAATTACCAGAGACTGCGGACATACTGCACAAGATTACCAGAGACTGCGGACATACTGCACAAGATTACCAGATACTGCGGACATACTGCATACGATTACCAGAGACTGCGAACATACTGCACAAGATTACCAGATACTGCGGACATACTGCATACGATTACCAGAGACTGCGAACATACTGCACAAGATTACCAGATACTGCAGAGATAATGCACAAGATTACCAGAGACTGCGGACATACTGCACAAGATTACCAGATACTGCGGACATACTGCATACGATTACCAGAGACTGCGAACATACTGCACAAGATTACCAGATACTGCAGAGATAATGCACAAGATTACCAGAGACTGTGGACATACTGAACAAGATTACCAGATACTGCGGACATACTGCACAAGATTACCAGAGACTGCGGACATACTGAATTAGATTAACAGAGACTGCGGACATACTGCATTAGATTACCAGATACTGTGGAGATACTGCACAAGATTACCAGAGACTGTGGACATACTGCATTAGATAACCTGTAATTCTGTGAATTGTGGCCCTAATGAAAGACTTTGGGTAGGGGGTGAAGGTTGGTATTTTTGCAGAAATGTACATATGTAAAACACATGTGGTTGATAAGAGGGGGTGGGGGAATGGTAGTGAGGGCTATAATTTTGGCAGAAATGTACATTTAAAATAAAAGACATTTAGTTAATAAGCGGGGGGGGGGGGTTGATGGCCGCTATTTCGGCGGCACATTAGAATAATGAGCAGAAGAGCAGAGGGGAATGTGAATGAAAAAGACATTCAGCGAAGGAGGGGGCCTGGGGGATCGTGGCAGCTACTATTTCGGGAGTAATGTATAAGAGGCAATGAGCACAGGAGCGGAGGGGGATCCGGGAGTCGGAACCGCAGAGGCGCTGAGCTGCAGACTGAGTGCCGACATCACTTCGTACATCGAGTGACGTCAGATCACTATAGCGTGTGCACCCGCTCGGCCATAGTAATAATGTCCCTGGCGCAGGAAGTTGTGGCGCGATGGAGAGCGCCACAAAGGCATTTTTGCCTGCCAATGTAGCGCCTCGTCTGCAATCTTGTGATTGCACAGATGTGGCGATACCCGTACTGCATGGCGCCAGGACACAGTGCACATAAGGACCATTTTTGGATTTTTTTTTCTTAGAGGGACATGGTTTTAATAAAATAAAAACATTTTTTTTTATATATATAATTTTTTTTTTTTTACTAACTGGGGGAGGGGAGCGGCGCACGGGCGCCCCCTATGGGCGGGCCGCCACTGACCGGAAGTGAGGATTTCTCAGAAGAAATAAGGACATTTAAAAGCAAAATGGAAGGATGAGGTAAGTGAAAGAGGACTGCACTAAGGTAAAGGAAGCTATTTAGGGAAAACAATTTGTTTCCTTTACAACACCTTTAACCACTTCAATACCCAGCCATAGACAATTGACGGCCTGGGATGGGATTTACCATCCTAAGTGGCCGTCAATTGACGGCCTGGGTATTGCAGGCGAATATCTGGACGATGCCTGCAGCCAGAGGCATCATCCAGATATCCATCTCTTCAGCCGGCGATTCTGCACAAAGTAAGAACGATCATAGCGGCGGTTCCGCCGCTTGATCGTTCTTACAGGCCGCGGGAGGGGACATCCCCCCCTCCCGCCGCCATCCGGTGCTTCTCCGGGCTTACCTGTACCTTCGGGGGCCCGGAGAACGAATCGTCGGCGGCGGCAGGAAGCATAGAGATGACTGGTGACCAGATGGTCACCAGTCATCTCTATGACCGTCGGAGGACCCGGGCGCGATCTGATGACGTCACGCCCGGGTCCCCGTATGTAAACAAAGCCGCGATTGCGGCTGTAAGTCACCATTCATGAGATCGGTGAATTTTTTTTCACCGATCTCATGGTTTCCAGCCTGGAGGTGAGATGTGAGGTCTTATTGACCCCACATCTCTCCATAAAGAGGACCTGTCACACACATTTCCTATTACAAGGGATGTTTACATTCCTTGTAATAGGAATAAAAGTGGAAAAAAAAAAAAATATGAAAAAAAGTGTAAAAATAAATAAAATATAAGTAAAAAAAAATAATAAAAGATAAAAAAAAAATGAAAACGCCCCTGTCCCCGATAGCTCGCGTGCAGAAGCGAACGCACACGCAAGTACATATGTAAACGCCGTTTAAACCACACATGTGAGGTATCGCCGCGTGCGTTAGAGTGCCAGCAACTAATCTAGCACTAGATCTCCTCTGTAAATCTAAACTGTAACCTGTAAAAAATAAATAAAGCGTTGCCTATGGAGATTTTTAAGTACCGAAGTTTGGCGCCATTTCATGAGTGTGCGCATAATTAAAGCGTGACATGTTGGGTCTCTATTTACTCGGTGTAACATAATCTTTCACATAATACAAAAAAATTGGGCTAACTTTAGTGTTTTGTTATTTTTTTAATTCATAAAACAATTTTTTTTACAAAAAAAAGCGTTTGAAAAATAATTGCGTAAATACCGTGCAAGATAAAACTTTGGAATGACCGTCATTTTATTCCCTAGGGTGTCTGCTAAAAAAAACATATATAATGTTTGGGGGTACTGTGTAATTTTCTAGCAAAAGAATGATGATTATTACATGTAGGAGAGAAGTGTCAGAATAGGCTCGGTATGGAGGTGGTATAAAAGCCTAGTATTGAAGCGGTTAAGAGGGAGTGTCAAGTCATACAAAAGGTAACTGTGGGGGATGAGCTGGTAGAGAAAGTAAAAAAACTGTGATGACCCAATGAAAGCCCTGTATGTCCACAAAGTAGCATGTATATATTTAGATGATGAGGAAGGACATTTTTTTTTTTCAGGTTTCTCTCCGCAAAATGCAAAATCCAATTTTCAATTTTTCACTCATCCCTCTTGGGGAGATGATGCATGTGCTGAACAAGTATTGCCAAAGCAGGTTGCTGCATCTATGAGCGCACAGTCCTACTCTACACATTCTAGAAAGATGTAATTCATTCTCTTAGATCTGCATTTTATCCTTTTTTGATATTTTCCTTATTACGCTCTTTTATGTTAAGAGATAAACACAGGAAGAAATGCCAAAAAAAGACTTTTGGGTGGTCCAGCATCACATTATCAAATATCCTAAAGAGAACTCACAAATTCTCAGGAAAAACCACAAGTGGAATTTTAAGACCCATTAATAACATTTCGCAGTCATTGATGCTCTGGCAAAGGACCTTGTTGTTGATTCCCATCCCACTCATTCCCAGTCTGTGGCTCATCCATCATGAGCTGTCACTGACATGAAAAGATTGCCTTGGATGTACTAAAAATGATCATCCGCTAAGTTCTATCCACTAAGAGGTGGATGTAAGGAGTCATTTACAGACAGGGACAGAGGTGGATCAAACTGTCTATTAAAGCGACAACATGGTTTGTTACCGTATAAGTGACACCGACAAATGGAAGTAGGTTTCTTGATTGTTACTGCCAGAAATACATTGACAAAGGTGATGGCTTATAATGAAGAACCCTTTCATAGTAAAGAAACATATTTTTATTCCTGTCAACATCTTTAGAATTTATAGGGCCAGGTTAACTAAGATATCAAGGTGGTGTCATATCAGTGATGGGGACACTACAAAGGAAGGTGGGTTGGAAGGATCCAAACAAGGAAGGAAGAGAAAGGAAAGCATGGGGGATGGCCCAATCGGCACATACTGACAAACCTAGGAACATACCTGTGGAGATACATGATAGAGATGTGTTTCAGGAGTGGAATAAAGTGCCTCCACAGATCTACCACTGACAGTTAATTATGCATTGCAATTTTTTGACTAGCTGACCCAGGTTGATGTGGTCCGCCTTTAGTTTGGTGGTGTTTTGGTTTGGTAGGCATGTTTGGGTTCCGCATTTCTTTTGTTTTTCCAGTGCTCTTTTTTGCTAGTCCAACTATAGATAGGGGTATGGTCAGGTGATCACCTGCCCTTTATCTATTGATTAGCCCTTCTGTGCTCCTATTGAGGAGACTTCAAAATTCATAGTTAGGACTGCAGTACACAGAGTGCCTTGACGAGGCCTGCAGCTCACACAGATATTTGCAAATACATGCAACTAAACCTCTGTTTTTAATGCATACAGCTAGACAGGTTAATTTGGTTTATTGCTTTTTTGGTTGGCAACTTTGAGCCTGGCTATTATGGAAACATATATATATATATATATATATATATATATATATATATATATATATATATATATATATATATATATATTTAATTGCATACTGCTAAAAACACATCTCATTTAACCACTTAAGACCCGGACCTTTAGGCAGCTAAAGGACCCAGGCAGGTTTTGCGATTCGGCAACGGGCGTCGCTTTAACAGACAATTGCGCGGTCGTGTGACGTGGCTCCCAAACAAAATTGGCGTCCTTTTTTTTCCCACAAATAGAGCTTTCTTTTGGTGGTATTTGATCACCTCTGCGGTTTTTATTTTTTGCGCTATAAACAAAAATAATTCAATATTTTTTACTTTCTGCTATAATAAATATCCCCCAAAAATATATATATAAAAAAAAAAAAAAATCCTCAGTTTAGGCCGATACATATTCTTCTACCTATTTTTGGTAAAAAAAATCGCAATAAGCGTTTATCGGTTGGTTTGCGCAAAATTTATAGCGTTTAGAAAATAGGGGACAGTTTTATTGCATTTTTATAAAAAAACATTTTTTTTACTACTAATGGTGCCGATCGGCGATTTTTTCGTGACTGCGACATTATGGCGGACATTTCGGAATTTTTTTGGCACATTTTTGGGACTATTGTCATTTTCACAGAAAAAAATGCATTTAAAATGCATTGTTTACTTTGAAAATGAAGATTGGGAGTTAACCACAAGGGGCGCTAAAGGGGTTATGTATGACCTCATCTGTGTTTCTAACTGTAGGGGGTGTGGCTGTAGGTGTGATGTCATCGATTGTATTTCCCGATAAAAGGGATCATACAAAGGATGACAGCGCCACAGTGAAGAACGGGGAAGCCGTGTTTACACACAGCCCTCCCCGTTCTTCAGCTTCGGGGACTGATCGCGGGACTCCAGTGGCGATCGGGTTCGGGGGTCCCGCGGTCCCGGTCACAGAGCTTTGGACCAGGTCGCGGGAGCGCGCCCACGACCCACGGTTGGGCACTTAAAGTGGACGTACCTGTACGTGCATGTGCCCAGCCGTGCCATTCTGCCGACTTATATGTGCAGCAGGTGGTCCTTAAGTGGTTAAAGTCCCAAAAACCTCCCCCCCTTTATATCCGTTTACAGGGATGGAGGCCTGTGGTAGTTCTATCACATGCCTCATGTAAAGTCCCAACCTTATTCCCCCTTTTTTTTTCCTGTGGAGATACAATCAGTACAAGACTGACACCACCAGAAACATGTTCCCGTCCCTTAGTTTGGCTTTCATTTGAATTACTGTATTTAGTGGTGTAGAATAGTGTTGCTCACGAATATTCGTATTGCGAATATTCGGCTCGAATATGGCATATTCGAGTATTCGCGATATATTCCGAATTTTGCGGTGAATATTCGCTATTTTGAATATTCATATTTTTTCAATTTTTTTTTAGAACAGATCACATCCTAGAGATCCCCATCGACGTCTAAAAGCATTGCTGGTATGATTAGAGACCTTGGGCCGAGTAGCTGCAGCGATCATTTTATATTGCCGGCAATAGCGATATCGCGCGATTATTTTCGAGAAATTCGCAATATTGTTTTTAGCTAAAATAACACATATATTCGATTTCAGAGTGTTACTGTCGAAATTCCGCAATCAATTTCTCATTCGCATTTTTGCGAAATTACGATAAAATATCAAGAATATTCTGAGCCAATCAGAGTGCTCCTTCCGCATTTGCCGAATATTCGCAATTATTTTGTATTGTAATATATCACGAATATTCTGAGCCAATCAGAGTGCTCCATTCCGCATTTCTCGAAATTTCGCAATTATTTTGTATTATAAAATATCACGAATATTCTGAGCCAATCAGAGTGCTCCTTCCGCATTTCTCGAAATTTCGCATTCGCATTCGCAATAGCGAAATTTCGCAATCATTTCATTTCCAAAAAATATCGCGAATATTCGCATTTAACGAATATATCTCGAATATTCGACTATATATTCGAGATATATCGCGAAATCGAATATGGCATAATCTGCTCAACACTAGTGTAGAACACTCACCTTTTCACCCTGCAAATCGGTTGGAAGTAGTGTGTGCGTGTTATACTGCAATTTGGGCTGCCTCGGAGAGAACAGGGAGGGGGGCGGGACGAGCGCCGACAGATTACATACACCGAGAATCTCCTGTTTACTCAGCGGCTTCTGTGATAGCAAGTCCCATCTCCTGGGTATTGAACCAGTGTTCTGTCTATCATAGAAGTCGTTCCACGAGGCAGGACTTTAAATTAAGGGCTGCAGATAGGCATTGATCAAGCTGCATTGATAGACAATTTTGAGGCTGCAGATGGGCAATTGATCAAGCTGCATTGATGGACAATTTTGAAGGCTGCAGATAGGCATTGATCAAGCTGCATTGATGGGAAATTGTGAAGCTGCAGATGGGCATTGATCAAGCTGCATTGATGGGAACTTGTGAAGCTGCAGATAGGCATTGATCAAGCTGCATTGTTGGGCAATTTTGAGGCTGCAGATGGGCATTGATCAAGCTGCATTGTTGGGCAATTTTGAGGCTGCAGATGGGCATTGATCAAGCTGCATTGATGGGAAATTGTGAAGCTGCAGATGGGCATTGATCAAGTTGCATTGATGGGCAATTTTGAGGCTGCAGATAGGCATTGATCAAGCTGCATTGATGGGAAATTGTGAAGCTGTAAATAAACATTGATCAAGCTGCATTGATGGGCAATTTTAAGGCTGCAGATAGGCATTGATCAAGCTGCATTGATGGGAAATTGAAAAGCTGCAGATGGGCATTGATCAAGCTGCATTGATGGGCAATTTTGAGGCTGCAGGTGGGCATTAATCAGGCTGCATTGATGGGCACTGGCCCTTATTTTGCTTAAAAGTTCTTTATTTAAAATGTATGTTTTTTCCTGAAACATCCCTCTTAAAATTAAGGAGCATGTTATACACCGATAAATACGGTAGTATGCAGAGACAAGAGGTTGGTAGGGGTTTGAATAACACAATCACATAAGTAGGGGGGTTGCCTCAATATCAATACCGACCCAAAAATAGAAGCTGTCAAAATACAGCTATGGCCGCCACTGTATCACACTGTATCTGTATCTGTATCACACGGGAACACTCCTGAAAGCTAACCCCCTTGGGAGAGTGCTTCCCTAAACGAGGGTTAGCTCTTGTGGGGAGGAGCCAAAACAGCCACAAGGGACCCCAGAAGACCAGGAACGGGGCCACTATGTGCAAAACGAACTGCAGAGTGGAGGTAAGTATCGTATGTTTGTTTTTTTTAAAAAATACCTAAATAACCCTTACAACCCCTTTACCACTTAAGGACCGCCTCCTGCACATATACATCGGCAGAATAGCACGGCTGGGCAGAAGCACGTACCTGTACGTCCTCTTTAAGTGCCCAGCAGTGGGTCATGGGCGCGCGCCCGTGACCCAGTCCGAAGCTCCGTGAGCGCGGCCGCGGGACCCGCAGACCCGATCGCCACCGGAGGCCCGCGATCGGTCCCCGGTGCTGAAGAACGGGGAGAGTTGTGTGTAAACACACCTTCCCTATTCTTCACTGATATAGGGAAAGACGATCAATGACGTCACACATCCAGCCCCGCCCCCCTACAGTTAGAAACACATATGAGGTCATACTTAATCCCTCCAGCATCCCCTAGTGGTTAACTCCCAAACTGCAATTGTGATTTTCACAGTGAACAGTGCATTTGTATAGCATTTTTTGCTGTGAAAATGACAATGGTCCCAAAAATGTGTCAAAATTGTCTGATGTGTCCGCCATAATGACGCAGGCACAAAAAAAATCGCTGATCGCCGCCATTAGTAAAAAAAAATATGCAATAAAACTATCCCATATTTTGTAAAAGCTATAAATCGATAAACGCTTATTGAGATTTTTTTACCAAAAATATGTAGAAGAATACGTATCGGCCTAAACTGAGGAAATTTATATATATATATATATATATATATATATATATATATATATATATATATATATATATATATATATATATATTTTTTTTTTTTTGGGGGGGGGGATATTTATTATAGCAGAAAGTAAAAAATTATATTTTTGTTTATAGCACAAAAAATTTAAACCGCAGAGGTGATCAAATACCACCAAAAGAAAGCTCTATTAGTGGGAAAAAAAGGACGCCAATATTGTTTGGGAGCCAAATCAGTTAAAGCGACGCAGTGCCAAATCGCAAAAGCTGGCCAGGTCCTTTACCTGCATTTTGGTCCGGGTGTTAAGTGGTTAAAGACATAGGCGGTTGAAGACAAGAACACTGTGAAACTCATGAGGTTGTGATCAGAAAATGGAAAGGGGTGTTGGAGAGGTTGCAAGGATTACAGGGATGGGAAAATACCAGTTCAAAAGTGTTACCATCAAAGTGAGCAGAGGTGTGTGAATACTGTGTTAGGTTACAAGATGAGGTGAAATTGAGAAGTTGAGGTGTAGCAGGGTGGTAAACAATAACAGGGATGTTACAGTCGCCATGAATGCTAATGGGTATTTCAAAGGAGCAGGGTTGGCGGACTTACCATTGGGCTTGACTGGGGGCGATCCTTCAGCGCCCCCTTGTGGTTAACTTCCAAACTGCAATTGTCATTTTCACGATAAACAATGCAATTTAAATGCATTTTTTGCTGCAAAAATGACAATGGTCCCAAAAATTTGTCAAAATTGTCCGAAGTGTTCGCCATAATGTCGCAGTCACGCAAAAAATCGCTGATTAGTAGTAAAAAAAAATAATAATAATAAAAATGCAATAAAACTATCCCCTATTTTGTAAACGCTATAAATTTTGCGCAAACCAACCGATAAACTCTTATTGCGATTTTTTAACCAAAAATAGGTAGAAGAATACATATTGGCCTAAACTGAGGAACAACATTTTTTTTATATATTTTTGGGGGATATTTATTATAGCAAAAAGTAAAAAATATTGCATTTTGCATTTTTTTCAAAATTGTAGCTCTATTTGTGTTTATAGCGCAAAAAATAAAAACCGCAGAGGTGATCAAATACCACCAAAAGAAAGGGATGTTTACATTCCTTGTAATTGGAATAAAAGTGACACAATTTATTTTTTTAAAAGAACCATGTAAAAAATAAAAATAAAAGTTAAATAAATAATAATAATAAGAAAAAAAATGTAATTACGCCCTGTACCACTGAAATATAAAAAATATTTTTTTATATATTTTTGGGGGATATTTATTATAGCAAAAAGTAAAAAAATATTGAATTTTTTTCAAAATTGTCGCTCTATTTGTGTTTATATCGTAAAAAATAAAAACCGCCGAGGTGATTAAATACCACCAAAAGAAAGCTCTATTTGTGGGAAAAAAAGGACGCCAATTTTGTTTGGGAGCTACGTCGCACGACCGCGCAATTGTCTGTTAACCACTTAAGACCCAGACCAAAATGCTGCTAAAGGACCTGGCCCCTTTTTGCGATTCGGCACTGCGTCGTTTTAACTGACAATTGCGCGGTCGTGCGACGTGGCTCCCAAACAAAATTGGCGTCCTTTTTTCCCCACAAATAGAGCTTTCTTTTGGTGGTATTTGATCACCTCTGCGGTTTTTATTTTTTGCGCAAAAATAGAGCGACAATTTTAAAAAAAATGCAATATTTTTTACTTTTTGCTATAATAAATATCCCCCAAAAATATCTAAAAAAACATTTTTTTCCTTAGTTTAGGCCGATACGTATTCTTCTACGTATTTTTGGTAAAAAAAATCGCAATAAGCGTTTATCGCTTGGTTTTCGCAAAATTTATAGCGTTTACAAAATAAGGGATAGTTTTATTGCATTTTTATAAAATTTTTTTTTTTTACTACTAATAGCGGCGATCAGCGATTTTTTTCGTGACTGCGACATTATAGCGGACACTTCAGGCAATTTTGACACATTTTTGGGACAATTGTAATTTTCACAGCAAAAATGCATTTAAATTGCATTGTTTACTGTGGAAATGACAGTTGCAGTTTGGGAGTTAACCACAGGTGGCGCTGTAGGGGATGTGTGACCTATGTGTTGTGTTTACAACTGTAGGGGGGTGTGGCTGTAGGTGTGACGTCATCGATCGCGTCCCCCTATTACAGGGATGACGCGATCGATGCTACGGCCACAGAGAAGCACGGGGAAGCCGTGTGTACACACGGCTCTCCCCGTTCTTCCGCTCCACTGCAGCGGCGATCGGGTCCGCGAATCCTGCGGTCCTGGAGCTTCGGACCGGGTCGCGGGCGCGCGCCCGCGACCCACGGCTGGGTACTAAAATCAACGTATATATACGTAGATGTGCCCAGCCGTGCCATTCTGTCGACGTAAATGTGCAGTAGGCGGTCCTTAAGTGGTTAAAGCAACGCAGTGCCGAATCGCAAAACCTGGCCGGGTCCTTTAGCTGCCTAAAGGTCTGGGTCTTAAGTGGTAAAAGAGAAGTTCTGAAACCCCCCAAAAAAACATAACAGTTAGCAGCTAGAAATACTGTGCTTTCTAACTGGTCCGGCGGCAGAGTAAGGAGGATGGGGGCCGAACCTCTGAGGAAGGAAACCATGGCGCCGTCTCCCGGTAGTGAGGAAGGGTACCTGTCAAAAACCAGTACCTGTTTCCCCCTCCCCTGAAAGGTGTCAAATGTGGCACCGGAGAGGGAGGAAGCAGATAAACAGAGATTTTACTTTTGGGTGGAACTTGGCTTTAAAGCTGAAATTCGGGTATGGCAACTTCTATATAGCTCTCTCTACATAGTTTTGTTTAAATACAGAATGATTGGCATTCATTAAGAAAATACAAAGTGTTCCCTGATTGGCACCTTTGCCAAGTGTGTGGTCTCTGTGCTCACATTGCGACAGGGCAGTTGCTTGACATAGGACCCAAAAGCTAGTGGAGATCACTGGAAAAGTCTACTACACCGATTTCGAATTTCCATGGGGATCCCACAGGTATAGAACATATACTGTACTTACATTGGTCCAAGCTCGACCAGTGTAACCATGTAGAAATTGTCATATCTGGAATTCAGCTTTAAATCTACAAAAGTGGCTTCTTAGATATACAGTGAGTGACCGCGATATTGTGTCAATCTCACTCCCTTTCTCGGCGAGATTGACCACCTGCGAGCCCCATTGCGGGAGCCAACCCCCGGGCGCAGTGACTTATATAGGCCTATCTTGTGACGTTGCAATCCCATCATGCTCCGGTAGGTACCACGTGGGTAGGTAGCACGTGGGTAGGTACCACGTGGTACCTACCGGAGCATGATGGGACTGCAACGTCACAAGATAGGCCTATATAAGTCACTGGGAGCCGAGCGCCTGGCATGTCAACATCTGGAGAAGAGAAGAAGAAGAAGACGACGTGACAGAAGCGACGGCCAGTCCTGAACAGAAAGAAGGCACCGGAGAGCGCCGAATAAAGAGCGGAGAGCGGGAGAAGACCCCGGAGAGCGGAGAAGACCCCCCGGAGAGCGGAGAAGACCCCCGGAGAGCGGGAGAAGACCCCTGGAGAGCGGAGAAGATCCCCCGGAGAGCGGAGAAGACCCCCCGGAGAGCGGAGAAGACCCACCCCCCCGCCGAAGATGTCGGAAGGCCAACTAATAAAATATTTCAATACCCTGTGTGGTTTATTTGTGTTTACACTTTTCTTGCAGGTGAATGGGTAGGGGTAGGATGACGATGTACCCCATACTCATTCACTTAGGGTGGGGGGCCAGTATCTGGGGGCCCCCTTATTAAAGGGGGCTCTCAGATTCCGATAAGCCTCCCACCCGCATACCCCAACAACCAACGGCCAGGGTTGTCGGGAAGGGGCCCTGTCCTCATCAACATGGGGACAGGGTGCTCTGGGGTGGGGGTGCAGCAGTGCGCCCCCCTGCCCCAGAGCACCTGACCCCCCCCATGTTGAGGGCATGCTGCCCGGTACGGCTCAGGAGGGGGGGGGGGCGCTCGCTCGCCCCCACTCCCCCCCTGACCGGCCGGCTGGCGTGCTTTGGATACGGGTCTGGTATGGATTGTGGGGGGACCCCCACGTCGTTTTTTCGGCGTAGGGGGGTCTCCTTACAACCCATAACAGACCTAAGGGCCCGTTATGCTCCTGAGGGGGGAACCCATGCCAGATTTTTTTTTTAAATCCGGCGGGGACTTCCCCTTCAGGATTCATAACAAACGCCGCCCACGTGTAGAATTGGCGGGAATCCACGTCAGATCCCCGTCACTTCTATGACGCGTTTGCTGGAATGTGCTTTTACTATTCCAGCGAGTGCGAGATGTCGGCACCCTGTCGCCGAGAGTCAGCGCGATGCTGTCGCTCTAAAAACACATTCTCGGCGGCAGGCACTGTAGTGGAGCCTGTGGGACTGAGTCACCACTTACGGACCACCCGCCGTCGTTATAAGTCGGCAGTTTGAAGAGGGAGCTACCATAACCCCGCTATCCTCTTCTTCAGAGGGCAGTACGCTTTCAGATAAAAGTGGTCTCTGTGGCGTATATACCGCAAGATCACTTTTATCGCGGTGGGAGAGGTGCCCTCTTCCGCTACGGTGCCCTCCGCCACTTACCAGAGTCAGTAGCAGCGGCCGAGGCGATCGTGTCCGCTCCCCTCTGTGCTATGGAGTTGAGTGAGGGGAAGATGGCCCTCACCCAGCTTCCATACTATTGCAGGGCGGAAGTGACGTCAAAACGTCACTTCCACTCATAGCTCTTAAAACATCTTTAACTCTATTTTCACCTGATGATAATATCAGTAACGCACTTCCACTTGTAGGATGATAACATTCACTCACTGTACTGTATTAGTACAACAGAAATGAGAAAGGACTATGGAAACCCACCCCTCCACTACTGTCCATAACAATATGCTGGCAGGAGACAGGCTTCCCTTTTCTCAGACTGTGGCTGCTTTCTAAAGAAAACACCTGGACCTGGAATGTATTTGGCTGATGAAAACTCAAAGTTCAATCGGGCTAAAAGTGTATTTAAAGCTAAAACCTTTTTTTTTTTCTAGGTTAGAACCTCTAAGATGTTTTTATTGCTATTTGTATCCCAGCTGCTGAGAGTTGAAGTCTTCATTTGTTCCTGTGACTATATAAAAAAAAAATCAGATTTTAACTATTCCCTAAACTATCCATAACTAACAAAAAGTTTTGGCTTTAAACAGTGCAAGCTGCTTTGCCACAATTTTTTTATAGGCCTTAGTAGAAAAAAAGAATAACGATAATAAAGATTTTATATATATATATATACACACACACACACACACACAGGGCTGGTGCAAGGATTTTTGACACCCTAGGCCAGGGGTGTCAAACTGGCGGCCCTCCAGCTGTTCTGAAACTACAAGTCCCATCATGCCTCTGCCTGTGGGAGTCATGCTTGTAACTGTTAGCCCTGCAATGCCTCATGGGACTTGTAGTTTTGCAACAGCTGGAGGGCCGCCAGTTTGACACCCCTGCCCTAGGCGAAACCTAATTTTGCCCCCCCCCCCCCACACACACACACTCACACACATTGACTCCGTCCCTCACTAAGAAATTTGCGGCACCTATTTCTTCAGCAGTGGTCCACAGGTTTGCACCTGTGCCTCTGGAACTTCTCACCCCATCACTGTATCACTATGCATGCCTGTTCCCCTCTGCAAACACCCCCTCCCCCTGTACATCTGTCCCCCACACACATCTGCTACCCCTCTGTAACCCCCTTACACATCTGACCCCTCCCACACACACCCCTGTTCCCCCCTGCACACCTGTCCCCCCTACACACATATCTGTTCCCCCCTTTGTACCCCCTGCACGCCTGTCCCTCCTACACACACACACATCTGTTCCCCTCTGTACCCCCCTGCACATCGGCCCCCAAAACACACACACATCTGTCCCCCCACACACAAATATCTGTCCCCCTGCACATCTGCCCCCCCACACATATCAGTACCCCCTGCACGTCCCCCCCACACATACATTCAGTACCCCCCTGCACATCTGCCCCCCCACACATATCAGTACCCCCCTGCACGTCCATCCCCCCATCCCCCCACACACACATTTCAGTACCTCCCTGCACATCTGTCCCCCCCACACACATATCAGTACCCCCCTGCATGTCTGCCCCCCCCCACACACAGCAGTACCCCCCCTGCATGTCTGCCCCCCCCCCCACACAGCAGTACCCCCCCTGCATGTCTGCCCCCCCCCCCCCCCCCCACACAGCAGTACCCTCCCTGCATGTTTGTCCCCCCACACATATCAGTACCCCCCCTGCACGTCTGCCTAAGCCGCCCCCCTACATATCAGTTCCCCCGTGTACACAGTGCAATGCACTATTAGTCCATGCAAAGTAAAAAGCAGAGTCAGTGTTTGCTTTTTTGTGACTGGGCGCAGGCTACAGCACGGAGCGCTGCCTGTGTTTCCACTATACCTGAGCCAGCTGGGGTGATTACTTCACTCCAGGTCCAGAAGAGTGGTGCTGCACCTGCCTGTCCTTGCACACCAGATCCCCGAGCGCCCAGGAGGAGGGGGGGAGCAGATATCACTGCAAGCCCGCCGTAGTTACCTACATGCAGCAGCAGGGCTCCCATGTCATCCTCCCCCTCCACCGATCATGCGGCACTTTCGGCCAGCTGCTTCTCATCCCAGCTCTCTTCCCTCAGACCTCAGTCATCTTCTCACTGCCGCCTCGCCGCTACTGCAGGCTGGGGATAGAGCGGTCAGCGGTCCGTCGGTATTCACAGGCGCAACCGCCGGTCCTGGTGGGATTTTAATAATCTGAATCCCAGCGAGTGGCTGAGGATCTGGATTTTAGCGCTCTCCCTAATCTGGCGCTCTAGACAGCCGCCTGATCTGCCTATTGCTAGCGCCTGCCCTGTACACACATATACATACATATACATAAATATACACACACAATGCCTTGAAAAAGAATTCATGCCCCTTGAAATTGTCCACATTTTATCATGTTACAACCAAAAATGGAGATGTATTTTATTGGGATTTTATGTGATAGACCAACACAAAGGGCCAGATTCAGCAAGACTTGCGCTGGAGTATTTCGATATGCGCCGCGTAACTGTGAAGATGCGCCGTAGTATCTATGTGGCCATACCCACCAAACTAGATGCGACAGAAAACGGGCTTTCCCCGACCGGCTTAACTTTCCAACGCCAGAGTATCGTCAGCGCATAATTTCGCTTGGCGCATCAGTCGCGCCTATTGATTTCCCCTGCAAATATGCAAATGAGGGAGATTTCTCGATTCGCGAATGGATTAGCACCATACGCTGGCTACATGCGCTGCGCATATCTCGTCCGTCCGGCGCAAAGTTATTTCTACAAATAGCTGCTTTATCTTTACTCCAGACGGCCACAGGTCAGCAGGAAAGCAGCTACAGCAGCGTTACCGACGATAAGAGCTAGCAGAGCACCCCCACTTGCAGGACAACACCTCTGTCCCTGCTTGTCTGTCAACTTTTACAGACATGGAGGAAGACATCATAGGTCTCCATAGCCGAGATGACGGCTGACAGCTCCTGGCCTTTAAAGTTCAGCTTTCTCCTGTGTTTGCGGGGAACGGGAGCAGCCATCTCAGAACAAAAGTAATTTCACTGCGGGGAGGGGGAACAGGATATACTTTAGTGCCGGAATGGCGCATCTACGGGCGCATTTAAACGTCCAACGGAACACATTGCGCTGTCGTTTCCAAGGAAGTGGTGCCGACGGAAGTTGTGAGCATGCGCACTGGGATGCATTGACAGTCGACGCATGCGCAGTACGTTCGCCGCGGGATCGCGCTTAGTTTAAATAATACACGCCCCGTACCCGCCCAATTTGAATTCCGCCGGCTCATTTTCGATACGCTGCCGCAACTTTAGGAGCAAGTGCTTCATGAATAACAGCACTTGCTCCTAAAATTTCGCCAGAGTAACGTAAATGAGAAACGTTACTCCAGCTTAAAGATGCGCCCATCTACCTGAATCTGGCCCAATGTGGCACATAATTGTGAAGTGGAAGAAAAACTATAAATAGTTTTCAATTTTTTTTTTTTACAAATAAATATGTGAAAAGTGTGGTGTGTGTATTCAGCCCCCCTGAGTCTATACTTCATAGAACCTCCTTTCACTGCAAGTCTTTTTGGGGATGTCTCTATCAGCTTTGAGAGAGTGACATTTTTGCCCATTCTTTTTTGCAAAATAACTCAATCTCTGTCAGATTGGATGGAGAACATCTGGGAACAGCAATTTTCAATTTATTTTCTGTGTTTTTTTTGTTGTGTTTTTTTTTAAAATTATATTTTTGCTGGGCATTTTTTTTTTGCTGGGCATTTTTTTATTTATTTTTGGTTCTGTTTGTGAATGATTTTGGAATGTGGGGGTGACATTCCTGCCGGAAAAGGGGTGTCACCCTCATTTGTGGTGGACAAGTGATCCCCAGGTCCTTGTGAATGGTGTATGAATGTACAGTGACATAATTGGAGCCGTGGCATGGCGTTGCTGCTCACAAGTCCTGCATGGTGGACTGGTGCCAATCCAATGTGATGAGGATGTGATGTGTCTGTGCTAGGAACCACAGTGGTGTGCATGCATGCATTCTCATTGTGCCATGATTAATGTGTGTGTTTAACGTGCAAAGATGCCTAATGTGGGCTGTCTCCTGGCTGCTCTTCCCTCAGAAAACGGGGTAGCCTCGGTTAGGGGGGGATTGTCTGGTTCGGGGGTCAGGTCATCAGGTATGTCAATCTCCAGGCCCTTTCTCACTGCAAAGTTGTGCAACATGCACCGATGATCTGGCATACAAAGTTTGGGGAATACAACAGGGTACCATGGGGGGTTCCATATAGGAGTCATGAGATGGGGTCCCAGTGCATATGCAGAGTCACCCTGAAGGGATAAGACAGGAGGATGTTCATAGTGGATGTGCTCCTTGTGATTTCAGCATCATGGGGGAGACAGTCATGTCTGCCACCCATGTCACTCACCAACCAGCCAGCTGTCCCCATACATGTTCTGTTCGAAATCTGTGGGGATGGGGCTAGGATTGTATATGTAGCTGTCATGGGTGTCATGGGTGGTGTCATGTGTTGGGCTGGTGATGTCCTCCTGCAGAGTTGTGGTTAATTCCAGGATGGCATGAGGGGTGAATCTGAAGATGGGAGACACCTCAGAATCCCTCATGCCAAAGATGTCTATGCGTGTGTGATATATCAAGTGAAGAGTGAGGGGCTTGTATTAGATTAGATTATTATATCCATCAAGGTTTTAAAGGGCTACTGAAAGATAGTGAGACTGTGTTTGTAATTTGTATGTATGTTATGTATTGATGTATATATGTATGTATATTTTTAAAAAAATGTTTATAAAAGCAAATAAAAGGTTTTTGGGGAAAACAAATCCTTTCCCGTGCCTTCCTCCGTGCCCTCCTCCGTGCCCTCCTCCTTCTTTGCTCATCTAAAGTCAGTAGTATAGCTATGAGCAAGGATGCCCCTGGCATGTTGGCATACAGTTTGTTGTGCAGCAAGTGTGACTGCTCAGCTCCTCACTAACAGTGTTGCTTTAGCTGACATGTAGACGGATTGTCTAATTTTATTCCACCTTTTCTATGGTCTAATTTTAGACAGGACGTGCAGCTGTTGCGCACAGCGCGTAGCCTGTGCTGCGCCAACTTACTTTTGTGGATCCCCGTAACTCCCTCATTTGCATATTTGAATAGCAAATCAATGGTGTGTCTAGCGCAGTTTTGCGCGGACGAAAACGCCGGTCTATTGAAATTACGCCGGTCGAAAAAAAAGTAGATTTCATGCATATATCGTTTTGGGGATGCGGTGCATCGATATGCATGCCCACATTTAGACTTACGCCACGCATCTCCTAGAACGCCGGCGTAATGGCTCTGTGAATCTGGCCCACTGTTTCAAGGCACTGTATATTATAATAAATATAAGAATAATAGTATAATAATATATAATATATTACTATATATACACATTACATTACATATTTTATATATATATATATATAATACATACAATAATAATGATATATAATATATTACTACATATACACATTACATATTATTGTATATATAAATAATATAATAAATACAATAATAGTATAATAAAAATAAGCCTTCCAATTTGCTGACTGAGCAAAAACAGGCAAAAAATAAATAAAGAATTGTAAACTTCAATCTGACAACATTAAATTACAACCTTACTGCATGTGCCAGGAATTTGTTACTCTGCACATGCGCTTCTAATTAAAAAACCTTTTGATGTCAGCTTAGATATTTATTAGCGATGGATTTACTACGTTGCCCGCCTGCGTTTCCTCCCCAAGGCTGCTTTTCTTTGGCTTGCAAGGAATTGCAAAAAAAAAAAAAAAAAACCTTCCAACCTATAGATGCCTGTGTACATTAATTTGTGTTTTTTATTTTTATTTTTTTATTTTTTTGTAAGCACAAAAAGTCCTTTGTTGAAAATATGGTTCAAGTCCAAAAAAGTTGGGACTATAATTTTGTTTATAGGCAAGCTTTTATAACGCCTGTTTAGTGTTTCCATCTGGAATTCTCTCAGGAATGGACTTTTTTTTTTTTAAATGACTATTACTTGGATAAGTCCAGGGAAAAGTGAAGGTACATTCCCAGTATTCATAGTCATTCCAGATCAAATTCAATGGATTTTGGCAAGAGTTTAAAAAACACAGATACAGTGTTTTTTGGTCTCCTGCTGCGGCACCTCCAGCTGTGCAAGTCTGGTTGAGGCACTTTGTAAAAATCCTGAAAACCCTATTAAATTTGTGATATATGATACACTGCTTTTTCAGGCAAGCTTTCCACCGAACTGTCTACAAAGATAGATTTTAACTGGAAATGTTACATAAACGGAGCTGTGTATTTCTTGTTGCTGAATGGCCCTTTGCTCTTCAATTAGAGGGATTTTTTTTTTTTTATTCCTGTCTTGGATGGAGGTAAAGTTGTCATTTCCCAGTAACATGTCAAGAGACAGATCAAGACAGGCCTTGTTGCTATGCTTTTCATTTAATTTAATCCAGCTGACTGTGTTACTGACCCAAGAGTAATTAAATCGCAGAAGGGGTTTGATGACTCTGTGAATGAAAGGTAGTTTATCTCCCCTAGGGATTTCGCTCTCAGTATGCTTATGCCTAAGAAAGAAAAGTTTCACAAAAAAAAAAAAGGACAAAAAACACTTTCCAGTCTAACTTAAATTCTGCAGTTTTACGCACTTAGGTCATTTCCTATCTAGCTATAATTCACATCATTAAACCTGAAGTTTACTTAGAAGGAAACAATGAAGCGAGTCTTTAAGGGTCGATCCAATTTTCGAGATTAAATTTCACACACTTTTACGAGCGAAAATAAAACACAGAAATGTAATGTACGCATGATCACAGGACGGTGGATGAAAAATAGAATTGTGCAGCAAGAAAAACATTTTTTTTTTAAGTATTGGCACCCGATTCGTTTTTCATCTAAGAATAAAACAAAATTTGAAATCCATTGATTTATAAAAAAATAAAAAAAACACTTGTTGGCTAATTGGAATAAAATTTATTTGAATGTAACTAAATAGTTTGACATGTAAAAAAATATATATTTTTATTTAACCACTTCAATACAGGGCATTTTCACCCCCTTTCTGCCCAGGCCAATTTTCAGTTTTCAGCACTGTAACATTTTGAATGACCATTGCGCGGTCATGCAACACTGAACCCAGATGTTTCCCCACAAATAGAGCTTTCTTTTGGTGGTATTTGATCACCTCTGCATTTTTTATTTTTTTTTGCGCTATATTTTTTTTTGTTCTCCCAACAGCTAACCAATGCATAATTCATGTTAGTTGGCCTAAAAGGGGTCACTTCTCTAGCTGCTGTTGTGGAAATTTCATGAAGATGTATTTACCCACTTAACCCCCGGACCATATTGCTGCCCAATGACCAGAGCACTTTTTGTGATTCGCCACTGCGTTGCTTTAACTGACAATTGCGCGGTCGTGCGACGTGGCTCCCAAACAAAATTAGCGTCCTTTTTTTCCCACAAATAGAGCTTTCTTTTGGTGGTATTTGATCACCTCTGCGGTTTTTATTTTTTGCGCTATAAACAAAAATAGAGCGACAATTTTGAAAAAAATGCAATATTTTTTACATTTTGCTATAATAAATATCCCCAAAAAATATATAAAAAAAACTTTTTTTTCCTCAGTTTAGGCCGATACGTATTCTTCTACCTATTTTTCAAAAAAAAAATTGCAATTAGCGTTTATTGATTAGTTTGCGCAAAAGTTATAGCGTTTACAAAATAGGGGGTAGTTTTATGGCACTTTTTATTAATTATTTTTTTTTACTACTAATGGTGGCGATCAGCAATTTTTTTCGGTACTGCGATAATATGGCGGACACTTCGGACACTTTTGACACATTTTTGGAACCGTTGGCATTTTTATAGCGATCAGTGCTATACAAATGCATTGGATTACTATAAAAATGCCATTGGCAGTGAAGGGGTTAACACTAGGAGGCGGTAAAGGGGTTAAGTGTGTCCTAGGTGTGTTCTAACTGTATGGGGGGGTGGACTCACTAGGGTAAATCACTGATCTTCTGTTCATACATTGTATGAACAGAAGATCAGCGTTTCCCCGCTGACAGGAACGGGAGCTTTGTGTTTATACACATAGCTCCCGTTCCTCGCTCTGTACCGAGAGATCGCGCGTGCCCGGCACTCCGGGGCGAGCTGGGGGCGCGCCGCGTGGGCTGCTGGCGGCGCGCGTGTGCCCCCCAGTGGCCTTTAAAATGCCGACGTAGAGCTACGGGCTCTCGCCCAGGCGTGCCGACCTGCCGCAGTAAAATAATGGCGGCAGGTCGGCAAGCAGTTAATATGTTATGTCATAGTTTCACCTATTGTTGGTTCTCCTGCAGCCCGCTCTAAAGAGCTGACTGGGATGGACTGAGACTGGTTGAGATACACTTCCTGATTTGGAGAAGGGTGTTTGTGGAGTGGGGGTGTCGGCCAGCGAAAGGGCCCCTGTGTCATGCACAGACATTCGCCTGTCTGATGCGTCCACTCTGCAAGCGCATTGTCGGTTTAGAGGATGTGCGCTCTTGTCATCTCTCAGTGCCTGATCAACACTGTTTTAGGATGTGAGCATACACCTGCAGATGAGCTACCCTCATCAGGAACTGTGTTCATTGGTTATTGTATTATTACTGTATCCAGGGCCGGTACAAGGCAGGGGCGGGACGGGCGAGTGCCCTGGGCGCTACCATTTAACATAGGATGGGGGGCGCAGCCGCAAGTTCTGCCATGGCCTCCCGCCAGTGTGTCACTCAGCTGTGTCATTACATCGCGAGCGGGCAGTGGCACTGAACATGCGCTGCGAGCGCTTCTCCAAGTGCGAACCGTCACCTCCTCTCCCTTCACTGTGATGGATACTGTCTCCCCCTTTGGAGGAGTCTCGTAGTCTCTCCCTGCCAGCGGCGTGACGTCACTCACTCACGGCCAGAGGCGAGGTGGGAGCTGGAGAGGAGCGCTGCGCACAGGGAGCTGTGTCGGCGGTTCTGCTGTGACTAACAGCATGTAGTCTGTGCCCGAGCTAGAGGAGCCTGCCTGGCTCTAGCTGAAGCTAGCACTGTGCTACAGAGCGGACTACTTGTAAAGTAAGCAGAACTTAGAGCAGATAATTGGCTGGATGTGGGGGGGGGGGGGGGGGGCTGGCTGAAGCAAGGTTAATGACCACTACTGTGTATTATAAAAAAAAAAAAAAAACAGCAGATAAAATATGGTTTTGAGTTATTTTAAATGAGCCATGCTTGCCACCTGACTTGCATTGTTGCTGCCCCCTGTTAATGTGTTCCCAAAGTGGCACCCCCACTGTGAAAGTGCATAAAATTGGAGTATGAACTGCAAATTAACCACTTAAGCACCGGACCATTATGCAGGTTAAGGACCTTGCGATTTAGGAAAGCGTTGCTTTAACTGACAATTGCGCGGTCGTGCGGCGTGGCTCCCAAACAAAGTTGCCGTCCTTTTCTTCCCACAAATAGAGCTTTCTTTTGGTGGTATTTGATCCCGCTGCGGTTTTTATTTTTTTGCGCTATAAACAAAGATAGAGCGACAATTTTGAAAAAAAATCAATATTTTTTACTTTTTTCTATAATAAATATCCCCCAAAAATATATAAAACATTTTTTTTCCATAGTTTAGGCCGATACTTATTCTTCTACATATTTTTGGGAAAAAATGACACTAAGCGTTTATCGGTTGGTTTGAAACAACATTGATTCTTTCTATAAACGGGGGGGGGGGGGGCGGGGCGCAGTTTGCCATCTTCGCCCTGGGCACCAAATGGCCTTGTCCCAGCACTGACTGTATCCTATTGTCATTGAATTATTACTGTATCGTTATTGTATGTATCCCTGTCGGTAGGGTTATCATACATTGTCCCATCCATATATGGGTATTTGCTTTGTGGAGCACCAATGCTGTGTCCTGGCTTTCCATGGAGGAGGTCACATGCTGTGACATCACTTCCTATGGTCACATGCTGTGATCTCCTCCAATAAGTTGTGGTCTGTGAAGGCTTCTGTTGTAATAAAAAGACGTGTGGGCGTCTTGTGATGATCCCGAGATGAGAACAAGCTGGTGTTGATGTTTGGTTATTTGAATGGATGGCAGACCCAATGCATGGCGAGTGAACCTTTTAGCTTAAAGATGGATTATTTCACTAAGACGAAATGTGTTACTATTAGAGACACAATATCTGTCTGTGTGCTCTGCATTCCACGAGCTCTGCATTCCACGAGCGGACGCAATTTTGAAGCGTCACATGTTGGGTATCAATTTACTTGATGTAACATTTTTTTTCACAATGTAAAAAACATTGGGCTAACTTTACTGTTGTCTTATTTTTTTAATAAAAAAAGTGTATTTTCCCAACATCGGGGAGATGTCTTACATGTAATATACTGTAGTGTGGGAGGTGCTTTTACTAGTGTAAGGCATGGATCGGTGTTCCTGTTTCAGAGGAATACATGTCTTCTGTACTGACAAGAATAGCAATCTGCCTTGTTTACTTAGGAAGACTGCCATTCTGTTTGTGTACAGAACAATCAGCGGGTGCCGGTGGACACTGGGTCTACAGGACTTGCTGATTATCTCCTTCTGCGTAAAATCACAGTGGGAGTGAGCCGCCAGCCACGCACACTTGCTCCCAAAACCCAGACATACAGAACCATGTACAGTATCTCACAAAACTTAGTACATCCCTCACATTTTTGTAAATGTTTTATTATATCTTTTTATGTGACAACGCTGAAGAAATTACACTTTGCTACAATGTTGTGTAGTGAGTGTGCAGCTTGTATAACAGTGTACATTTGCTGTGCCCTCAAAATAACTCAACACACAGCCATTATTGTCCAAACCGCTGGCAACAAAAGTGAGTACACCCCTTAGTAAAAAAATGTCCAAATTGGACCCAAAGTGTCAATATTTTGTGGCATGGAGTTCACCAGAGCTTCACAGGTTGCCACTGGAATCCTCTTCCCCTCCTCCATAATGACATCACAGAGCTGGTGGATGTTAGAGACCTTGCGCTTCTCCACCTTCCATTTGAGGATGCCCCACAGATGCTCAATACGTTTAGGTCTGGAGACATGCTTGACCAGTCCATCACCTTTACCCTTCCATTTCCATCCATTTCTTTAGCAAGGCAGTGCTCGTCTTGGAGGTGTGTTTGGGGTCGTTATCATGTTGGAATACTGCCCTGCGGCCCAGTCTCTGAATGGAGGTGATCATGCTATGCTTCACTGCTTGCCAGTTTTACTAAGCGATCGGTTTTCTGATCGCTGTATTAGTGTCACTGTTGCCGCTAGGTAGCTAGTTTTTTTTTTTTTATATTGCGATATTTTTTACTAAAGACATGTGGCTGAATACATTTTGGCCTAAATGTTTGACTAAAATTTTGTTTATTCGATTTTTCTTAAAACAAAAAGTAGAAAATATCATTTTTTTTCAAAATTTTCTGTCTTTTTCCATTTATATCGCAAAAAATAAAAATCGCAGAGGCAATCAAATACCATCAAAAGAAAGCTCTATTTGTGGGAAGAAAAGGACGCAAATTTTGTTTCGGTACAACATTGCATGACCGCGCAATTACCAGTTAAAGCAGAGCAGTGCCAAATTGTAAAAACACCTTTGGGCATTTAGCAGCATATTGGTCCGGGGCTTAAGTGGTTAAAGTGTATTTTTTCCTAAAAAATTTGCATTTGATAACCAAATGCATAAATATCGTATGACATATCAAATTGCAACACCCATCACTTTTTTCTCTAGGGACTTTGCTTTCAGAAAATATATAATGTTTGGGGGTTCTAAGTAATTTTGTAGAAAAAAATTCATTTTTTTACACATATGTGAGAAATGTCAAAAAAGGTTTGGACGGGAAGTGGTTGATTAGATATATTCTCTCACAATCACTCCAGTAGCATCATAACAGTACACTTCATTCCCAATTACTAATCACTGCAGAAGTACGCACTTAATTTTTCTACATAATGAGTGACCTGACCAGACATTTCTTGATAATGGAATGCAGTTACTGAGGTTTAGGGTGTTAATATTGGATAATAGATTTTTCAAAGAATTCTGATGCAGTGTACTTCAATAATAGATCAGTTATAGGAGTGTTTCTCCTTCCATTGAGGTTCAACATATTTAGAAAGCTGCATTATCTGTGTGTCGCTGTGACAATGCTGGACATACCTGTGGTTCTGGAACATCCCAAAAGACAGGCTATTAGTATTTCTCCTCTGTCTTTTTTTCCCCATTCTTAGGTCCCAAAAGTTTGGGAACTGCTCTCCGCTTATCATGGACTACATTGTTGCGCATGTGGCCTTCCTACTACTTCCTATTAAAAGGGGCCTCAAGGAACCACTTTCTCTCCCCAATATATATTCCACTGCAGGAAGCAACCTAACCCAGGCTGATGTCCAGAGTTAACCGCACAGTATCCAAACTTTAACTAAGTATGAGTCGAACACCCCCCTGGTTTCGGTTAACACCAGAACTTGCGAACAGGCAAACATTTTTTTGAACACGTGAACACCGTTAAAGTCTATGGGACACAAACATGAAAATCAAAAGTGCTAATTTTAAGGCTAATATGCAAGGTATTTGGGGGGCCGGATCCTGCCCCAGGGGACAGGTATCAATGCGTGATTTTCATCACGCATTGATTTTCAGCAGTGATTTTCATTAAGGTTGGCCCGATACCGATACCAGTATCGGTATCGGTACCGATAACGAGTATTTGCGCAAATACCCCCGATGACTGAATAGAATACTTGTATCGTCCCCCCTCCGCCGATGCAATGAAAGCCGCCGCTGCATCGAAAGCCGCCGCCGCATGGTTAAACAGCGTGCGGGAACATCACAGCTTTCATTTGAATATCTGTAGTGTTCCCGCCGCGTATAGACACTCCCCCTTGCTCGGGATTGGATGGGTGATCGTGATCATTCCAATCCCGAGCAAGGGGGAATGTCTATACGCTGGCAGGGAAAACAGCTATTCAAATGAAAGCTGTGATGTTCCCCGTGCGGCGGCGGCGGCTTTCGTTGCGGCGGCGGCTAGGTATGGTGGACATGGCTGGAGAGACATGGCTGCGGGGACATGGCTGCATATGTGGGGGACATGGCTGGAGGGACATGGCTGCTAATGTGGGGGACATGGCTGGAGGGACATGGCTGCATATGTGTGGGACATGGCTGGAGGGACATGGCTGCATATGTGTGGGACATGGCAGGGGGGAAAATGGCTGCATATGTGGGGGACATGGCTGGCCGGAAAATGGCTGCATATGTGGGGGACATGGCTGGGGAGAAATGGCTGCATATGTGGGGGACATGGCTGTATATGTGGGGGACATGGCTGCATATGTGGGGGACATGGCTGGGGGGACATGGCTGCATATGTGGGGGACATGGCTGGGGGGACATGGCTGCATATGTGGGGGACATGGCTGCATATGTGGGGGACATGGCTGGGGGGACATGGCTGCATATGTGGGGGACATACAAACTACTCGCGGCTTTAAGGAATTGTCGGGTCCCGGCAATACAGATAAAAGTAATTGAAAAAAACGGCATGGGTTATTAAGGGGAACCCCCGAACCAAAATTTAAAAACAATTGTGTGGGGGTCCCCTTAAATTCCATACCAGGCCCTTCAGGTCTGGTATAGATATTAAGGGGAACCCTGCGCCAAATAGAAAAAAAATGGCATAGGGTTCCCCCAGAAAATCCATACCAGACACTTATCGGAGGATGCAACCTGACAGGCTGCAGGAAAAGAGGGGGGGGCGAGAGATTGTTCCCCTCCTGAACCGTACAAGGCCACATGCCCTTAACATTGGGAGGATGCTTTGAGGTCCAAAGCACCATGTCCCTCATTCTCACAACCCTTGCCCGGTGATTGTGGGGGTCTGCAGGCATGGGGGCTCATCGGAATCTGGAAGCCCCCTTTAACAAGGGAAACCCCAGATCCTGTCCCCCTCACGTGAATTGGTAACGGGGTACATTGTACACAACTATCATTCCACAAAAAAGTGTCAAAAATGTTCAAAAACACAAGAGACAGTTTGGAACAAGTTCTTCATTATAAAAGAAAAAAAATTCCTGCGATGTACATCCATTCTCGACCCGACTATACGAAAAAAAAAGGCCGCTACTGATGCCTCATAGGAGGTTCCAGTCGAATGACGCTACACCCGCCGTGACAACTCTTAAATAGCTGAGGACAGGGCCACCCGTGACGTAGGCATCAGTAGCGGCTTTTTTGCTGGTATCGTCAGGTCGAGAATGGATGTACAGTACATCGCTGGAATTTCTTCTTTTTTAATAAAGGACTTGTCCCAAGCTGTCTCTTGTGTTTTTTGTTTTTTTTTACACTTTTTTTGTGAAATGGTAGGGGTACAATATACCCCGTTACCAAATCACATGGGGGTGGGATCTGGTGTTCCCCTTGTTAAAGGGAGCTTCCAGATTCCGATAAGCCCCCCGTTCGCAGACCACCACAACTACCGGGCAAGGGTTGTGGGGATGAGGCCCTTGTCCCCATCAATATGGGGACATGGTGTTTTGGACCCTAAAGCATCCTCCCCATGTTGAGGGCATGATGTGGCCTGGTACAGTTCAGGAGGGGGGCACTCTCTCGTCCCCCTCTCTTGTCCTGCGGCCTGCCAGGTTGCATGCTTGGATAAGGGTCTGGTATGGATTTTGAGGGGGACCCATACGACCATTTTTTATTAAATTTGGCAAAGGGTTTCCCTTAATATCCATACCAGAGCTGAAGGGCCTGGTGTAGAATTTGGGGGGATCCCCTACGCAATTTTTTTTTTTACATTTTGGTTTGGGTTTTTACAGGCATACTATAGACACCAGTAAGTATATAAACTAAAAAGTGCCTTTTGGATATGAATGAGTACACAAAGTACCTGATATCAGCTTCAAAATAAAGTTGCTATGTACCAGCAGAGCAATATAACAAACTGGTAGACAAATATGCGTATATGCAACATTAATGATAACATTTGATGATCCCATATGGTGCTCGTGCTCAATAAAGACTCCTATGAACTGGTGCTCAGACTGGGAGTCCCACATAGATGTGCACTCACCTCAATGTGTGGACCAACTATTACTAGTGTGGTCTATTAGGCATGTGGGGATACCCCGAACTTCAGGATGACGTCTTATTGATAGAGATGTTGCTCATAGGGATGAATGGGGATCAAAAGAGAGAGCCTCATTGATTTATTGATTCCACAAAATAAAAAAGGTTACACTTACATTGCTGAGTGCCTAATAGTCCTGGCACCAGGCGTGTATAGCAGGCGATTGATTAAAAGGGTAATCAGCTCTGAGCGGGATAGTCCTAGTAGCGGCGTCCTGGTGCACGTTTCAATTGGGGCGGAAGTAGTACCTCGACGTTTGCGATGAGTGCACATCTATGTGGGGCTAAACAGTCTAAACACCAGTCCATAGGAGTCTTTATTAAGCACGAGCACCATATGGGATCATCAAATGTTATCAATAATGTTGCAAATACGTATATTTGTCTACCAGTTTGTTATATATCCTAGTAGTTGATTTCTAACACATTTTTCTTTCTTTCATACTATAGACACCCCCCAGGTACGAAATATAAAGGAATATTTCACTTTTATTGTTTCACTTTAAGCATTATTAAAATCACTGCTCCCAGAAAAAAACTTCCATTTTTAAAACTTTTTTTTTGCATTGATACATGTCCCCTGGGGCAGGACCCGGGTCCCCAAACACTTTTTATGACAATACCATGCATATAAGCCTTTAAAATTAGCACTTATGATTTCTCCCATAGACTTTTAAAGGGTGTTCCGTGGCTTTCGAATTTGCCGCGAACACCCCAAACTTTAACCACTGCAGCACAAAAATGGGACTAGTAGCTAAATGAATGCCAACATTCCTGAATTATAT
The DNA here is from genome assembly GCA_029574335.1 of Rana kukunoris. NCBI lineage: Eukaryota > Metazoa > Chordata > Amphibia > Anura > Ranidae > Rana > Rana kukunoris. The sequence goes on along the minus strand of CM056049.1, from coordinate 29,182,415 downwards.
ACATATAGGAAAACCCTCATGATGGGACTTTAACGGCAATAGATAATTTCTAAGTAATTAGAAAGTGCTTAAGGATAATTTAAAAAGTTAACAAAGTCTTCATTGATTACAAAAAAATATATAAATTCAATATATAAAGTCAATTTGCAAGCCAACCTCAATGCTCTGTCTAATTGGGCGACTAAGTGGCAGATGAGGTTTAATGTTGATAAATGTAAAGTTATGCACTTGGGGGCTAAGAATATGCATGCATCATACATGCTAGGGGGAGTACAACTGGGGGGATCCGTAGTGGAGAAGGATCTGGGGGTTTTAGTTGATCATAAGCTCAATAATGCCATGCAATGCCATGGCATGCAATGCCAAGCGAGCAAAGTCCTTTCTTGTATAAGAGAGGTATGGACTCCAGAGAGAGAGATCATTTTGCCCCCCCCCCCTGTACAAATCATTAGTAAGACCTCATCTGGAATATGCAGTCCAGTTTTGGGCCCCAGTTCTCAAAAAGGATACCGGAGAACTGGAGAAAGTGCAGAGAATGGCAACCAAATTGATAAGAGGCATGGAGGAGCTCAGCTATGAGGAAAGATTAGAAGAACTGAATTTATTCACTCTTGAGAAGAGGAGAATAAGGGGGGATATGATCAACATGTACAAATATATAAGAGGTCCATATAGTGAACTTGGTGATGAGTTATTCACTTTACGGTCAACACTGAGGACAAGGGGGCACTCTTTACGTCTAGAGGAAAAGAGATTTTACCTCCAAATACGGAAAGGTTTCTTCACAGTAAAAGCTGTGAAAATGTGGAACAGACTCCCTCCAGACGTGGTTCTGGCCAGCTCAGTAGATTGCTTTAAGAAAGGCCTGGATTCTTTCCTAAATGCACGTAATATAACTAACTACTAAGATTTGTAGGTAAGTTGATCCAGGGTAAATCCGATTGCATCTTGGGGGATCACAAAGGAATTTTTTACCCCTGCTGTAGCAAATTGGATCAAGCTCTGCTGTTTTTTTTTGCCTTCCTCTGGATCAACTGTGGGTATATGTGATGTACTGTGTTTTTTTATGGTTGAACTGGATGGTGTTGTGTCTTTTTTCAACCTGACTAACTATGTAAATATGTAATTGAAGGTTGCATATACAATGTACTCAAATTGAGATCACCAAATCTAGAAATGAAGGTGATCAACACCCAAGATGTTGATCATCTTCATTTCCAGTTTTTGGTGATTAAAATTTAAGTAAATTGTGCTTTTTTCAAAATAGTCGGTCTTTTTTTTTGTTTATAGTGCAAAAAATATGATACCAAAAGAAAGCTCTGTTTGTGGGAAAAAAAGGACATACATTTTGTTTGGGTACAATGTCGCACGACCGCGCAATTGTCAGTTAAAGGGCCCCAGTGCCGTATCTAAAAAAAATGGTCCGGTCATAGAGCAGACAAATCTTCCGGGGCTGAAGTGGTTAAAGTAACAGGATTTTTTATTTATTTTTTTAGGTTACAACCACTTTAAGGCCAGTTGCACACGGAATTAAGAATTTACTGATGTTTATACTCAGGATCTTTGTTGACAAACAGATCCTGAGTAAAATGTTTCATAAAGAGACACGTAAAGAAATGTAAAAGGCACGTAAGCGTTAGACATGTGCAATTTGTTTTGTTCCGAATTAGTTTTTTAACTGTCCAATTTAACGAAAACCCATTTAACTATTTTTTCAGAATATTCGTATAAATTTGAATATTCGAAAATGTGTAAATTAAGTAATTTGAAAACCTGAAAATGTGAAAATCTCAAATAATACCCAACTAATAACTTAACTAATAAATTATAGGTATTGGAATTTTCTTAAAAATTTGCTGTTAGTGAACGTTACAAATTTATCCAAAGTTACAAATTATCCAAAATAACAAATGCTGTATCTAAACGAATGGAACGTAATGAGTTAATACTAATAAATAACAATAATAAAAACGTTATTTCTATTATTATTTATTTTTAGTTTGTTCCGTTACATTTGTTTAAATGCGGCATTCCTTATTTCGGATAGTTCGTAACTTCAGATATATTTTTTACATTATTATTAGTTAGTTATTCTTTTGAATTTTCGGCTTTTCTTTCTTATTTTCGGATTTTTAAATTTATTTAATTTTCCAATTTACAAATTGCGGTCGTAACGAATGACCCGAAAAAAATGAATGAAAAGAAAACAAAAAAGAAAATTTTCGGCACTGCACGTGTCTAGTAAGCATATATAAGAGTACAATTCTTTCTTAAGCCCTGTACACAATCGGATAGCTGATGGAATCTAATCCAATAGATTGTCTTGCCTACACACCATCGGTTAAAAATCTGAGCGTGTCCAAGGCGGTGACGTAAAACACTGTGACGTGCTGAGAAAAATGAAGTTTAATGCTTCTGAGGATGCGTCGACTTGATTCTGAGCATGCGTGGATTTTTGACGGATGGACTTCCCCTCAGACGATCATTTTTTTCTATTGTTTTTTTAACCATAGGAAAAATTAAAAAAAGGTTCTATTTTTTTTCACCGATGGTCCATTTTCATCAAACAAACTGATCGTATGTACAGGGCTTAACTGCCAGTATTGCAATATACGCGCACTTAAACATGTGTATTAAATTCTTGCACTCAAATTTAAAATTTTCTATGTCTGTACTCATCGCTCTATTACTCATCTTTACACAGCTGTATGTATGGGTTCCATAGACAACAATGCTTCTATATCCAGATCAATAAAAATCTTCACATTTTATACTCCTGGGTGCAAGAGGCCCAATTCATCCATTTATGGGCCAGATTCAACAAGACTTGCGCTGGAGTAATTCGATATGCGCCGCGTAACTGTGAAGATGCGCCGTCGTTTCTATGTGGCCGTACCCAAACTAGATGCGACAGAAAACAGGCCATTTCCGATCGGCTTAACTTTCCGACGCCAGAGTCTCGTCAGCGCATAATTTCGCTTGGCGCATCAGTCGCGCCTATTGATTTCCCCTGCAAATATGCAAATGAGGGAGATTTCCCGATTCGCGAACGGATTAGCACCATACGCTGGCTACATGCGCCGTGCGTATCTCGTCCGTCCGGCGCAAAGTTATTTCTACAAATAGCTGCTTTATCTTTACTCCAGATGGCCACAGGTCAGCAGGAGAGCAGCTACAGCAGCAGCGTTACCGACGAAACTAGCAAGCTGAACAACCACACTTGCAAGGACACCTCTGTGTGCCAACATGCCAGGGGCAGTCGCGGTCCTAGCACTAGTACTGGGTCCCCCGGTACGGAGGAGGCGGGCACGTGAGAGAATATACCGCACGCGCATGAGCCTCTTTGGCATGGGGGATGAGGAGGTGTATCGCCTCTTCAGATTCAGCCCTGATGCAATACTTGAACTAACCACAACCCTGCAGGGTGACATCACCAGCAAGACACACCGCTCACAAGCAGTGCAGCCACTGGTGAAGGTACTGGCAACACTTCATTTCCTTGCCAGTGGATCATTCCAGCGTACAAGTGGAGTGGTGGCTGGGATGTCACAGTCCTCCATGAGCAGATGTGTGCACCAGGTTGTCCCTGCAATCCTCAGACGCATGTCCAACCAGTTCATCAGACCAACCACTGAGGAGCTGCGGCTGAAGGCAATGACAGATTTCTACAGCATTGCCAGATTCCCACGCACTGTGGGGGCCATTGATTGCACACATGTGACCCTTCAGCCCCCCAGTGCCACAGAGCACATATACCGCAATCGGAAGCATTGGCACTCCATCAACGTACAGGTGATAGCCGATGCCCAACGCCTCATATGGCACGTCCGTGCCAAACACCCCGGGTCCAGCCACGACAGCTTCATATACCGTCAGAGCCCCATCCCAGCAGAATTCGAGCAGAACATGTATGGGGACAGCTGGCTGGTTGGTGAGTGACATGGGTGGCATGCATGACTATCCCCTCCCATGATGCACATCACAAGGGGCACATGCATGACTAACATCCTCCTGTCTTTTCCCTTACAGGTGACTCTGCATATGCACTGGGACCCCATCTCATGACTCCTTTCCGGAACCCCCAAACCAGAGGAGAGATAAAATACAATGAAGCACACATCAAAACCCGTGCAGTGGTGGAGCAAACATTTGGGCTCCTGAAGTCCCGTTTCCGCTGCCTGGATAAGTCCGGGGGGACCCTATTGTATTCCCCTACCTTTGTGTGTCAGATCATCGGTGCTTGTTGCATTCTGCACAACTTTGCTATAAGAAAAGGCCTGCAGATTGACATGCGTGATGACCTGACCCCCCAACCAGACAATCCCCCCCCTGCCAGAGGAGAACCAGTCTGCTGATGGAAGAGCAGTCAGGAGGGTCCTCGCCGTAGGCATCTTTGGACACTAAACCCAAACATTAATCACACAGACAATGCATGCATGCACACCACTGATGTCCCTAGATCACACACACCACATGCACATCACATTGGATTAGCCCAAGTCCAGCATGTAGGACTTGGGAGCAGCAACGCCAGCGTCAAGGCCCCAATGATGTCGCTGTCCATTCATACACCTTTCACACGTCATTCATACAGCCGTGGGGTTAACTTTACCACCACGGCCGAGGGTGACACCCCTCACATTCACACACCATTCACACTGCAACGTGTGCAGTATCAAAAAATAAAAATCTCATATCCTGAGCATAATCACAAATAAAATAACTCATAACCTGAGCATTAATAATAAAATAAAAATCTCATAACCTGAGCATTCCCAAAAAAAAATATATAAACTCATGTCCTGAGCATCAATCAAAAAAACAAAAAATTAATTATCTGGGATGCCGGGGGCTTCTTCTGGCGGCCCCTCTCTGGCTCCTCAGCTGCCTGGATGGAGTGGGTGGGGGTGGGGGGGGCATCTGGAGGTGGCTGATCCCCGGGTGGGCCACTCCTGGCAGGTGTGGCCTGCATGCCCTCCAAGGCCATGGCTATCTGGCCGAGGTAAGAGTTGGTCTGGGCCTGCATCCTGAGCTGCCGGGTGACCTGATAATGCTAGGCCCGCCGACTCAGCCTCCCTCAGCACTGTTTTCCTGGATGGCAGCAGTGTTTGCCTGGACGGCTGCAGTGAGGTCCCTTATGTCACCCTGCACCTCCCCCAGGCTGGTCACCACTGCAGCGCAGTTACAGCTCTTATCCTGCACTGCTGAAGAAATCTGGGCCACGGAGCACAGGCTGTCAGCCACTCTGTCCAGGTGCCCAGCAATCTCCCCCATTTGCTGGGTCTGCCTGGCGTGATCCCTCGCCACCTGGTCCTGGACCAGATCAGACACCCCCTGGTCTTATGGGTGGCCTTCCTGGGGCCAGTAGATGTTTGTCCCCGGGGGGATGGAGTCGCCCTTGAGGGGCTTCCTATAATGGGGGAGGGGATCTGAGAGGGTCCTGCAGAAGAGGAGGATTCCTCTAACAATAAAATAAAGTCCTGCTCTGCCCCAACAGGCTCCTCCTCAATGACCTCTGCAGGTGTGGTGTGGGCACTCTCCTCCTCCACCTCGGTGTCTTCACCACCCAGGGGCACAGGCACTGGGTGCCGATGGGGGGATGGGGTGGACTGGCCGCCGACAGATGGCCCAGCTCCGTCATCTGTGGATGACACAAAGCAGACACATGTTGGTGGTCCCACACACTTGGCACATGTACCCTCCCCCCCCCACATGCAAAACACCAAATAGGGGATAAAAAACACTTACCTGTCCTGGAGCCTTCCTCCACAGAATCATAGCCTGGTACCCCCTCCAATTGCTCCCTCTCCAGGCAGCGGGCGACCACCTCCTCCTCTGTGGTCAGGCTGACCGGACATGGGGGTCCACCACCTGTGCCCCTCTCATGCCTCCTGATGGTGGCCACCTTGCCACGGACCTTGCGCCGCAGGTCATTGATATTTTTTTGGATATCCCCAGCAGTCCAGGTGGAGTACCCCAAGACATTAACCCGGCCAGCAATGGTGTCCAGGATGGCCTGCTTCCTCTCCCTGCTGGTCTTCCTACTTTTCTTCCCATGCAGGAAATCATTGTAAGTCTCCATAGCCGGGATGACCACAGAGACCTCCTGGGCATTAAAATTGAGGTTCCTCCTCTCTTTGGGGGTAGCGGGAGCAGCCATAATAGAGCAAAAGTAAATTCCCTGGGGTGGGGGGAAACGGAAATACTTTTGCGCCGGAATGCCGCTTCCGCTGGCGCTTTTATACGCGCAACGGAACACATTGCGCTGGCGTTTCCCGTGAAGTGGTGCCGACGGAAGTTGTGAGCATGCGCACAGGGGGCCGAGTGAAGCCTCACTTACTGCGCATGCTTCGTGGATGATGCGCTGAACGTAAGCCTCTGCGCTGGGCTCTGCCCATCATTTACATATGATCACACCCACTTCCACTTGCGTCGGGTTACGCCAGCGCATTATCGTTACTCTGGCGCAAGTTTACGCGCAACTGCTATGTGAATAACAGTACTTGCGCCGAAAGTGTCGGCGGAGTAACGTAAATGTGAAACGTTACTCCAAAGTAAAGAAGCGCCCATCTACCTGAATCTGGCCCTATGTGTGCAAATTTCATATAGAGCTGTTGAAACCTTTTAAACACATTTTTTTTTTCCAAGAGAAAAGCAAACAATACCGAGGAAAACACATGAAAGTGGACCTAAAGCTCCATCTGCTGGTTAAAATTGCCAATGCAAACTATCAATGTGCAAAATCATATATTTATTTTTTAGTCATGAACATAAAAAAAGCAATGAAGAAAAACTATACAAAAAAACTACTATGCATGACATTGAAATGAAAGTTATAATTTGAAGAAAATGAATGAAGAGTGAATGAATAAGGCACGTTACATCTCACACTTGACAAATCTGATGCCTTTTAGAACTATACTTTAGCACGGGAAACCATTATAGAATTTTACTGATCCTCAAAAGAATTTTTTTTCCAGTAGTCCTGCTACAGTAGGTCCACAGGGAGCAGTAGATAACTGTCTACAAATGGAACTCCAAAAGGAAGTATGGGATTACAGTACATACTTGGTGCTCCTTGGTTAGAACCTGTTACCCAGGACATGTACCTTGGTTATTTTACCCAATGCCCCAAGTATTCTTTGCTTTGGAAACATTTTGGAGATGCAAGTAGTAAAAAGATTTATATAAGGAATTCACCCTCATACTGAGACAAACTGATAGTAGATAAAGTCCACATAGAATATAGGGAGTTACTTAAAGGGGTTGTAAAGGTAAAAGTTTTTTTTCCTTAATGCATCCTAATGCATCCTATGCATTAAGGTAAAAAAACATCTAACAGCAAAGCCCACCCCCCCCCAGCCCCCGTTTTACTTACCTCACCCCTCGAAAGTCCGGTGCGCGTGCTGGTTGTCCTGTTCGGTTCCCAGCCTGGCCGTTGATTGGCTAAGCTGGGCGGATTGATAGCAGCGCAGCCATTGGCTGGCGCTGCTGTCAATCACAGCGGATGATGCGGCGCGCCGGGGGGCGGGGCCGAGTGATACAGTCGGCGGCTATGGCCGCCGCTGTATCACGGGAGCGCGCTCGCAAAAGCTTTCCACCGTGCGAGCTCGCTGGCATGAAGGTAGAAAGCTTTTGCGAGGAGGAGCCTAGACAGCCGCCGAGGGACCCCAGAAGACAGCTTTTGGGGACACTCTGTGCAAAACGAGCTGCACAGTGGAGGTAAGTATAACATGTTTGTTATTTTTAAAAGAAAACATTTCTGACTTTAGTGTCCCTTTAACATGACCAGAATTCCTTTCAGTGTATTTGGATTGGGTCAGATTTATGGAATGAGATTAAAACTATTCAGAAATATGACCCTGGGACACCTGCCTTTACACGCACATGAACTTTAATGGCATCCCAGTCTTAGTCTGTAGGGTACAATATTGAGTTGGCCCCATCTTTACAGCTATAACAGCTTCAACTCTTCTGGGAAGGCCGTCCAAAAGGTTTAGGAGTGTCTATGGGAATGATTGACCATTCTTCCAGATTAGCGCATTTATGAGGTCAGGAACTGATGTTTGACAAGAAGGCCTGGCTCGCAGTCTCTGCTTTCATTCATCCCAAAGGTATTCTATCGGGTTGAGGTTGGGACTCTGTGCAGGCCAGTCAAGTTACTCCACCCTAAACTCCCTCATCCATGTCTTTATGGACCTTGCTTTGTGCACTGGTGTGCAGTCATGTTGGAACAGGAAGGGACCAACGCCATACTGTTCCCACAAAGTTGGGAGCATAAAATTGTCCAAAATGTCTTGGTATGCTGACGCATTCACTGGAACCAAGCACAACCCCTGAAAAACAACCTCACACCATAATCCCCCCTCCACCAAATGATTTGGACCAGTGCACAAAGCAAGGTCCGGAAAGACATGGATGAGCGAGTTTGGGGTGGAGGAACTCGTCTGGTCCTGACTTCAACCGATAGAACACCTTTGGGATGAATTAAACCGTAGACTGCGAGCCAGGCCTTTTCATCCAACATCAGTGCCTGACCTCAAAAATGCTTTTCTGGAAGAATGGTCAAACATCCCTATAAACGCACTCCTAAACCTTGTGGACGGCGTTCCCAGAAGAGTTACATAGTAGGTGAGGTTGAAAAAAGACACACGTCCATCCAGTTCAACCTGTGTGTGTGTGTTTATGTTAATAATGCAATGTATACTCCTGTATGTTGTGATCATTAAGACACCCATCTAATAGTTTTGAAATTATCGATGCTCCCTGCTGAGACCACTGCTTGTGGACAGTAAAGAACCCTCTATGCAGTTTAAGGTTAAACTGCTTCTCTTCTAATTTTAGTGAATGGCTGTGAGACTTTTTAATATTCCCTTTTACCGAAAAGTTTCTCCCTATGCTAGGGTCACCAGTACGGTATTTGTATATCATTTACCCTCTCAAGTGTCTCCTCTCCAGAGAGAATACTGTAAGTTCAATGCTTGTAGTCTTTCCCCAAAGTTCAGATCCTCCATGTAACGAACGTCCCACACTCCGCTTGAGTACTTCCGTCATATACCGCTTCCTATCAGTCTGAATATAGATATCAGGTATTCCAGCTGCTCATAAGCACACGAGACGAGACTTGTTTGTCTGCTGAACATGGAGTGTTTAATAGAACCAAGAATACAACCTTATATACAGTTTAAAGAGGAGGTAACCAGAACATAAATTAATGAGCTAATTAACAAATAATTTACCCACTAGGCGACTCATAGATATGACCTTTCAGGGTAGACGCCACTTCTCCTCGCTCACCTACTATACAATACACATTATCATAAGTGTAAACACAGGACATCTTTACACAATAGCAGGGTAAATTAGCACAGAGAACCGACAGATGGCTGGAGGGGATGGCATTAGCATCTTCATACACTGTATTTCCCAACAGTCACTCTAAACTGGCATATACAGGGTCCCCAGGCATACAGCTCACAAAGAGCACCGTTCCCCCAAATGCCAGGGCCCACGATCACAAGGCAAGAGGCTAGCATTCAGTCCTCTCCAAAAGCCTCTGTCCCAGGTGAGTCTGTCACACTCCAGTCTCTTAATTAGCTTTGTTGCCTTTCTCTGAACTCTCTCCAGTTCCAGTACATCCTTCCTGAGGAAAGGTCCCAGAACTGCAAAGGGAAACAGGAAAAACTGTGCTAATTACACATAAGGATAAAAATAGAAATCAACATAAAAGGCAGCAGCTTGCGTGCAATAAACGGAAACAGAAATACAGAGAAAATAAAGCTGCGCCAAAAAAATGTAAATAATAGGATTACAAATCTAAATTTCAATTTCACATAATAGGCAAGTCCATAAAATATATATGTGGGTATATAGTCCCAAAATGCACTAAAGTGCATATATATAGACGATCCTTAAGACAAACACCACCGTGATGTGACAAGTATTTCCATACTGAAGTGACAACCCTCCAACGAGATATGAGGCCCCGCTTACCAGAGGGCAAGCTTGATCTGCAGTCGGCTATAGCCAAGCCGCAGCCTTTATTACGATGGACTCACAGGAAAGCAGGGGAAGACAGGTTCCCGGGGAAGAACTTCTGGCACAATCTCAGGCTCATCCAGATATATGGGTAGAGAAAGGATGCACCATAGTGTTATTCCGTAAAACTTGCTTTTATTTAAAAAAAACGTATACAGTATTGTACTTACAAAGGTAGGTAAAAACATGCAGCGTAGAAAACAAAGTGCCGGCCGGCAACTAGCACAGCCCTTCCTCCTTAGCGTGGTGACACCACTGGATGTCCTCCCAGATGTGTTTCGTCATTACTCAGACGTCTGTATATGTATGCACTTTAGTGCATTTTGGGACTATATACCCACATATATATTTTATGGACTTGCCTATTATGTGAAATTGAAATTTAGATTTTTAATCCTATTTAATTTTTTTTGGCACAGCTTTATTTTCTCTATATTTCAGGTCCCAGAACTGGACAGCATACTCCAGGTGCGGCTGGACCAGAGTCTTGTAGAGTGAAAGAATTATCGTTTTATCTCTGGAGTGAATCCCCTTTTTAATGCATGCCAATATTCTGTTGACTTTGTTTGCAGCAGTTTGGAATACATATATTGTGACAGGAAGTCAGGTAAATCTGTGGGTGTTGTCACAAACGGGAGATACATTTCTGCCTTGTTTAGACAATTCACCAATTACTATTAGGTGTCGGCTGCAGAAAAAGCCAGTTTAGGGCATTGGAAAACTTCAGCTGTTCAGAATGAGGTAATTAAGGCCTCTATAAGACATCCAAAGGATGACTACTGATTGCTGCATCCTGAAGCTTTTTGAGTTAAGGAGCAGTCAGAAAGACTTCTGAAGAGGTGAGGTGGTTGTTGATTTTTCTGTGTGATAAAAAAAAAAAGACTATTGTTTTTCTGCTGTCTAACCAGCAGTGTCTGCCCAGCAGTAGGCTGTGCCAGACTCCATAGGTAGGTTCCTGTGTTTTGAAGGTAGACGCCCCAAGTGGCCAGGGTTTATATTATGTTTTGTTTTGTTTGTGCTGTTTTGATGCTTGCACTTGTATCCAGCAATATGGAAGAATAAACCATACCCTTTGTTTTCAACCATCCTCAACTGCCTTCTTGTACAGTTCAGCGTGTAGTGAACCCATCCAGGGGGTCACACACAACCGCTACCGAGCTAATCTCTCACAATATATATATATATATATATATATATACACACGCACACATTTTTGGTGTTTGCAATTTTTTCGCATGAAAGTGGAGTAACCCTTTAATACTCAAAGCTAATCTCACAATATAAAACTATTTTCATGTACCATATTATGCATGAATTGAATATTCCCTGCAAAACTGCCTTATTAGATAGCATTTAGAAAATGTTGTATAATTACACCTATTGGGGATTTTTTAATAATGCTAAATAAATAAATTGAGTTTTTTATAATATAATTGTTGTTTGAGAACATTAAAAACATAAAAAATCTCACAGACAGTACGCCAATTAATGTCGCTGTGTAAAGTCATCCGAAAGCTCTTGCTAAGCGAACGCTTCTGTTTGACCCGAGTCGCCACTCACCTGACACCTACCTTAGGAAGTTCCGTGATCCGATCAGTCGCCTTCTCTTCCACTTGCGGCATTTCTTTGGTTTGCATGGAAATGGACGCTTCAAAGCCGGGCTGTAAAAGGCAAATGAGCAGACATAAAGGCAGGCGGTGCAGAAGCTTTATTACGCCTATAAGGATTTTGTCACTTACTGGAAGTTATAAAGCATAAAAGGATTATTCAACGAAATGAACATCTACCCATTTCAAGGTCAAGAATCCCAGTGGTTAATCTCCCTTTCCCTTCATCGTTTTATGTCATCTAAAGTAATAAGCTGTAAAGCGGCCATTCAAATCATCAGCTAATGTAGAGGCCGACAATACAGCGCTGCTCAAGAGCCCAAGAAAAAAGCCATCGCGGGGAATAATAAGCCCTCAAGCATGTATTTAAAGTTAAGACGCTCTATTCTCTGCCTCATAAAAGTTACCAGAAAACAGCAAGAAAAGTCTTCCCGCCGAGTTCACCGCTCTCTGCCTCCGAGGATATGTAAATAGCCGCTTTAAAGCAGAGCTCCGGATAAAAAATATCAAGATAAAAGTTAATGGCCTATCATAAAGATAAAATAACAAACCGGCTTTTGCTGCAATATTCACCACCAGTCCAAAATTATCCCTACAATTATTTTTACACCACTAGATGTACTCGGTCTGATGGCTGGCATCATTCAATCCACTTTCTCTGAGCCCAGGTCAGCCTGGACCCATCCCCGGCCTATTACTCAATTAAATGACAAACTTAAAATAAAAAATGATAAGGATGGAATAACAAAACCAACTTTTGGAATATCACTTTCAATGATTTTTCCAGCTGCACTTTTTCATGCCACTAGATGTCCTAATTTGGATGGCCATCATCAGTCAACTTCCTCTAAGCCAGTGGTTCTCAACTCCTGTTCTCAGGGCCCACTAACAGGCCAGATTTTAAGTTTTATCTTGGGAGAGATGCAGACTAGAATACTGCAATCAACAAGCAGCAAATTATATCACCTGTGATGTATTTCAGTTATCTTGCAAGCCTGGCCTGTCAGTGGGTTCTGCAGACAGGAGTGGAGAACCACTTCTCTAAGCTCAGATCATCCTGGACCCGCCGCCAGCCTGTGACTCAATAAAATAACTTTTTTATGCTACTTTTTTATGCCACTAGATGTCCTCATTCTGAAGGCCATCATCAGTCAACTTCCTCTAATTAACCACTTCAACCCCGGACCATTTTGCTGGTCAATGACCGGGCCACTTTTTGCGATTCAGCACTTTGTCGCTTTAACTGACAATTGCGAGGTCGTGCGACGTTGCTCCCAAACAAAATTGGTGTCCTTTTTTTCCCACAAATTAAGCCTTCCTTTGGTGGTATTTGATCACCTCTTCGGTTTTTATTTTTTGCGCTATAAACAAAAATAGAGCGGTAATTTTGAAAAAAAAAAATGAATATTTTTTACTTGTTGCTATAATAAATATCCCCAAAAATATATATATAAAAAAAATTCCTCAGTTTAGGCCAATGCGTATTCTTCTACATATTTTTCGTAAAAAAAAAAATTGCAATAAGCATTTATTAATTGGTTTGTGCAAAATTTATAAAATAGGGGATAGTTTTATGGCATTTTTATTAATATATTTTTTTTTACTAGTAATTGCGGCGATTAGCGATTTTTTATCGGTACTGCAACATTATGGCGGACACTTTTGACACATTTTTGGGACCATTGGCAATCAATGCTATAAAATTCTATTGATTACTGTAAAAATGCCACTGGCAGGGAAGGGGTTAACACTAGGGGGCGAGGAAGGGGTTAATTATGTTCCCTAGTTGTGTTCTAACTGAAGGGGGGTGGGACCTTACACCCACAGCTCCCGGTTCTCGCTCTGTAACGAGCGATGACGGGTGCCCGGCGTTGGTCGCGACCGCCAGGCATGCGCGTCAGCACCAGGGGCGAGCAGGGGGCGTGCATTCGCCCCTATTGGCTGGAATGCGAAATGACTTACAGCTACTTGATTTTGCGCAGCCGAGCCGACTTGTTATACGGTGGCTGGTCGGCTAGTGGTTAATGAACTGGTAAAGGGTTTTTGTTTGTTTTTTTCTTTTGGTTATTTTATGGATTTTTTTTCTCACTGTGTGTCCCTCTGGAGAAATTTTCTATTACTTCCTGTACTGGAGACACAAGAAGAGATAGGAGGCAATCTTTTCAAATGGAGAAAAATCCCCATCACAGTTGTCACTGAAACATTGGAAGATTCCCCCCCACCTGTAAAATGTTGGCTTTCCCTTTAGGTTTTCTAACAGCGACAGTGGTCACCAGTACAAATAAAGGGGCGAAGTTCCTCAGTGGGGACACAGACACAAATAAAAACCTGGCAGAGGGTCTAACTTTCCCCCACTCTGTAACATAGTTAGTCTGTTTGAGAAAAGACACAATTCCACCCAGTTCAACCAATAAAAGTTTTTTTTTATTACTATTTGAATTTGCCACCAGGCTCCACCCCCGTGCGTCGTGATGCTCGCAGGGTACAGAGCCTGGCACACAGATCATCGGGCAGACGTCACAGCAGGAAGACATCACAGGATCCCGGTGACAAGGTAAGTGTGACAGGTCTCGGATACCCCAGGTGGGCACCTCCGCCAGACCTGTGTCTCCTGTCCTCCAAACGCACCCGCAGCCTGCAGATTCGCCATAATCAGCCTTTAACCCCTCAATCACAGGTGTTGAGGGTTAAACATGCAGAGCATAAACTGTTTATTAAATACAAGACATACACTTTTACACAGTTAGGGACACTCCCCTTAGCTTTGTCATAGAGAGGAGGGGGTAGGGGACAAGGAAGAACCAAAGGAAACTGAAAACGTGTACATTGAACAGACTACAGATAAACAAAGGGATTATGGTAAGCAGGCAGCCTCTCAATACACATCCCCTGCAGAGAGATGTCTCCAGTCCAGACCATTGTCTGTATGCCATTTACCAACACAATTAGACACAGCAACAAGAGGGGGGGTGGGGGAGAAGGGATGTAGCATTACATTACATTATCTCAATGCCTGCTTGTCCCCAGGTCTCCATCCAGTCTCTTCTGGGCCATAATCTGTGGGTAAGAGGCCCGCCACAGTCCCTTCCAAAACACACAGGGACAGTGGATTCCGTCACAGTAAGTAACTTTGCCTGGATACTACGATGCGATCCCGAATGTGGCTCGGGGTTACCGATTTTGGTAGTGAAAATTAACCCCGAGCCACACTAGGGAGGTTCAAGTGAATAACTCAAGTTCACTATATTCCTTATATATTTGTACATGTTGATCATATCCCCCTTATTATGCTCTTCTCAAGAGTGAATAAATTCAGTTCCTCTAATCTTTCCTCATAGCTGAGCTCCTCCATTCCTCTTATCAGTTTGGTTGCCCTTCTCTGCACTTTCTTCAGTTCCCCGATATCCTTTTTGAGAACTATGAAGTATAAGCATAAAAGTAGTGCTGCGCTGTACAATAAGTAAAATAAAGTGCAATGGTGCTCTGTGACAAGTACACTAAACATAGGCACTAAGCCTGAGCAGTGGCAGCTGGTGCTCAAAGTTTTTTGGGGGGGCGCAAACGAAAAAAAATAAAAGAAAAAAAATTGCAGCCTCACTGTGCCCATCAAATGCAGCCACTGTACCATCAATTGTCACCACTGTGCCATGCCATCAAATGCAGTCACTGTGAAATCAATTGTCACCACTGTTCCATGCCATCAAATACAGTCACTGTGCCTTGCCATCAAACGCAGCCACTGCACCATCAATTCGCACCACTGTGCCATGCCATCAAACGCAGCCACTGTGCCATCAATTCGCACCACTGTGCCATGCCATTAAATGCAGCCACTGTGCCATCAATTGTCACCACTGTGCCATGCCATCAAACGCAGCCACTGTGCCCATCAATTGTTGCCACTGTGCCAATTGTCACCAGTGACCCCTTTAATTGTCGACACTGTGCCCATTGTCACCACTGTGCCCATTGATGTCACTTGTCCTTTAATTGCCGCCACTGTGCCCATTGTCCCCACTGTGCCAATTGACACCACTGTGCCAATTGTCACCACTGTGCCCATTGTCATCACTGTGCCCATTGTCGCCGCTGTCCCCTGTAAAAAAGTCAGCCATCCTCCTAGTCTTTCCACATCCCTCGATGTCTTCTCCTGCCCTCGATGACACTTCAGCCAATCAGGTTACCAATAACCGTAAACCTGTCAATCTTATCCAAGGAACGCACCCCCCGTACTTTCCCTGGATAAGCATCTGGAAGGCTGAGGGCTGTACTCGGAAAGCATATCAGAGCTGCTGCCTCTAATAGGCACTTCAGCACAGCTGCCGTTATTCGGGTGGCCGGCGCTCAAGGTCCGGCCATCTGAATAGACCAGCGGCCGGCAATAATAACGTACATTCATGCAATGCATGAATATCAGTGGCGGTGCGAGAGCCAGAGGGGGCGGCGATACAGCGCCCTCTATAGTCGCACCGCACTGAGCCTGAGATAAATAAATAGGGAATTCTAGAAGAATCAAAAGCAATAACCAACATACAGTGAAATGCTAAAAAAGCTGTTAAAATAGGCAGCTGATATCAATCTGGTATCCAATTAAGGTGAAAAAATACTCAGTGAAGAGTGGACTTAGAAAAAAAAAAATATGAGTGCAAATCAAATGGTAAAAACAGGTATAAAAGTGTATTAAGTGTTCATCTGGTAAAAGATACTGGAAAAGAGGGTCAACAATGCCCATTTGCACGCTTCACTGTGCCTATTTGCAGCATGACCTCACTGTGCCCATTGTAACCTTACTGTGCCCAACCTCACTGTGCCCATTGCAACCTCACTGTGCCCAACCTTACTGTGCCCAACCTCACTGTGCCCATTGCATCCTCACTGTGCCCATTGCAACCTCACTGTGCCCATTGCAACCTCACTGTGTCAACCTCACTGTGCCCAACCTCACTGTGCCCATTGCCACCTCACTGTGCCCCAGTGTACCTGAAATACTTGACAGGCTGCAGGTGTCCATTCATTGTTTAGGAGATGGGCAAACCTTGCTCAGGGTTGGTGAGCTCCATAAGGCCATCGTCTTCATCTCCAATGTTGTGGCTTTGTGAGACTGAGAGCTAAGAGGGGAGAGAGGCAGGCGCTGCAGCCCCGCCGCCATCTTGGGTCAAATAGGCCATTATTTTTTGGGGGTGTCTGTCCCCTTTCATTTGGCAGACATCATGCCACGCTGCAGGGGGTTGAGGAGGGTCCCTGAATGCTATTGCGGTCCAAAAACGAGGCTCCATTGCGCTGGTATGTGTTGCTGAATCCCGGGCTGCCACAGAGCGCAGAGGAGAATGTCCATGCTGCTCGGATGTTTAAATGTCGCTCCTGGTCCTGTTCTGTGATAGGCGTTTCCCAGCAGCCTATCACGGACGTCTTCTCATCCTCGGACTCAGTTTCCCAGCAGACACTGGGAAACTGAGTTCGAGGATTAGTGGAGATCCGTGATAGGCTGCTGGGAGACGCCTATCACTGAACGGGACCAGGAGGAGACCGCGACATTTAAACAATGGACGCCCGGAGCCTGACAAGATTTTCAGGTACACTGACTCGAGTATAAGACGAGGGGTGTATTTTCAGCTCTAAAAAAAGGGCTGAAAAGCTTGGCTTATACTCGAGTATATACGGTAATAGTGCTGGTGCTGGTGGCCACTCTCTGGCATAGGGGGTGGTTGCCTGACTTCTGTGCAACGTAATGTGTAGATGTCCCCTTACCTTACCGCTGTAAGGTAACAGCATGTGGGTCTATCTTTCTTAGGAACCAGTATGTCTACTGGCAATATCCCAATCTGGCGTCTCCGGCTCCACTGGTATGTGTCTCCTATCTGGAATTAGAGTCCCCTTTTTGTCCCTGGCATGTCTGCATCAAATGGGCCTCACAATGGGGAATGGGGAGATGTAAAGAGGGAGTGCACGATAGTGTAGTATTTCTAAAAATTATTGGGTAATAACAATGAATAAAACATAGTACTCACAATAGGAAGTATCATAGAAACGAGCAGCGAGCTCGCCCACGTTACTTACGGTGCCTAGTATTCCCGACGCATGTTTGTCACAATCACGTGACTTTTTCAAGTGATTTCCGAAAAAGAGCAGCGGACATTTTTTTGGTTGTTAAGACCATATCCATTTACACATCCGTTCGGCGGCCATTTTCTGGTGGCTCAATAGGCAGAAAATGCACTAGAGGCCAAACTTTTATAGATATCAGGCTGAGAATAGGTGAAATCAGCCAATGGACTAGCAACAAAGCAGAGCTCACAGTATTAAAGGAGTTGTAAAGGAAAACATTTTTTTGCCTAAAGACAGACAGAATAGTGTAATGATTCTGTTAACCGCTTTAATACCAGGCTTTTATACCACCTCCATACCGGGCCTATTCTGACACTTCTCTCCTACATGTAATAATCATCATTCTTTTGCTAGAAAATTACACAGTACCCCCAAACATTATATATGTTTTTTTTAGCAGACACCCTAGGGAATAAAATGGCGGTCATTCCAAAGTTTTATCTTGCACGGTATTTACGCAATTATTTTTCAAACGCCTTTTTTTTGTAAAAAAATTGTTTTATGAATTAAAAAAATAACAAAACAGTAAAGTTAGCCCAATTTTTTTGTATTATGTGAAAGATTATGTTACACCGAGTAAATAGATACCCAACATGTCACACTTTAATTATGCGCACACTCATGGAATGGCGCCAAACTTCGGTACTTAAAAATCTCCATAGGCAACGCTTTATTTATTTTTTACAGGTTACAGTTTAGATTTACAGAGGAGATCTAGTGCTAGATTCGTTGCTGGCACTCTAACGCACGCGGCGATACCTCACTTATGTGGTTTAAACGGCGTTTACATACGTCGGCGGGACTTGCGTGTGCGTTCGCTTCTGCACGCGAGCTATCGGGGACAGGGGCGTTTTAATTTTTTTTTTATCTTTTATTTATTTTTTTGACTTATTTTTTATTTATTTTTCCACTTTTTTTCATTTTTTTTTTTCCACTTTTATTCCTATTACAAGGGATGTTTACATTCCTTGTAATAGGAATAAAAGTGGAAAAAAAAAGGAAATAGGAAATGTGTGTGACAGGTCCTCTTTATGGAGAGATGTGGGGTCAATAAGACCTCACATCTCTCCTCCAGGCTGGAAACCATGAGATCGGTGAAAAAAAATTCACCGATCTCATGAATGGTGACTTACAGCCGCAATTGCGGCTTTGTTTACTTACGGGGACCCGGGCGTGACGTCATCAGATCGCGCCCGGGTCCTCCGACGGTCATAGAGATGACTGGTGACCATCTGGTCACCAGTCATCTCTATGCTTCCTGCCGCCGCCGCCGATTCGTTCTCCGGGCCCCCGAAGGCACAGGTAAGCCCGGAGAAGCACCGGATGGCGGCGGGAGGGGGGGGATGTCCCCTCCCGCGGCCTGTAAGAACGATCAAGCGGCGGAACCGCCGCTATGATCGTTCTTACATTGTGCAGAATCGTCGGCTGAAGAAGAGGATATCTGGATGATGCCTCTGTCTTGACACTCCTGTAGTCCAAGGGAGGGAGCGAGCACGACAATCCATACCAGGGAGAAAGCCTTGCATTACTGTGTGGAGTTACAGACAGAAGAACAGGAAGTGAGGATTTCTCAGAAGAAATAAGGGCATTTAAAAGCAAAATGGAAGGATGAGGTAAGTAAAGGAGGACTGCACTAAGGTAAAGGAAGCTATTTAGGATTTTTTTTTTACCTTTGCAACCCCTTTAATGGGTGGGTGTCAGACTGTATTTACATGCAAAGCACCCTGGGTAATGTCTACATGTGACAATGAGCCTCCATATTTGGAATAACTGAAATCCATTGAATGAAAGGGGCAGGCTAGGGATATTCAGGCTAGAAAGGAAAGTGGCAGATGATGCTGGATGTCCTCCAGTCAGAAAATGGGTCGGGCTTCCTCTGTCTTGCTGCAGTTTCCAATGCACCTTGTGAAAAGCCATACCTCCTTTTCAACTTCAGATTGAGGGACAAATGAGCATAACTCCCAACGAAGTTGTTGAGTGGGGGGGGGTTCGCGGATCTGAGTTGTTGAGCAGGGGGGGTCCGTAGATCAAAGTTGTTGAGCGGGGGGGGGGTTTCGCAGCGGATTGAAGTTGTTTTACCGCGAATCGCAGGGATTTACCGCAATTCGCGGTTATTTTTCCGCGAATCGCGGTAATCGCGGGAGGAGGCGGAATCGCGGGACTTTTGCCGTGATCGCGGGACCACGGAAATTGCCACGAATCGCGGGACAATCCCGTGAAATTCGGGACGGTTGGGAGGTATGAAAAGCGCAGCGTGTGCGGTGAAATCAGAATTGGCAGTTTCAGTACAGGTAGGGTTGTACGGGTAGTCCCGGGTTTTGAATCATGAGTCTGGGTTTCAGTCCACCTAAAACCCGGACACAATATTCAGACAGGAATGTGGCTTGGAACAGGGCCTTGCAGGAGGGTAAGGGGGCACTATGTGTGCTTTTTTTTTAATTTATTTTCTCTTTGGAGTGTCCAAAGGTGTCCAAGGTCTGTTACAATCTTTAAGTGTATGCTAAAAAAAGAGAAAGAAAACACTTTGCGCTTCTAAAGTGTTTAGGTTTGGCTTGAAGAAAAAGTGGCAACCCTAAGTATTCCAGTACTAGGTACTGAAGAGAAACCGGTACAACTGTGCAAGACTAAAAGGAAGGGTTGAGTTCAGCCTTAAAGCAAGTAGGACAATAACTCCCAGAGTTCAACTAAAGAAGCTGGCAGTGCCTGGGAAGACTTTTTTTGAGAACTCGTGATATGGCTCTATAGACTTTTTACTCACCTTCTATAAATTCAGTAATTATCAGACATGCAAACACAGGTATATACTGTATAGCTGAGGAAGTGCATCAGTTTTGTTTGTTATACCCTAAATCGGACACCAGGTGGCGATACAATATCACTAATACTGCAGAATATACAGCAGGCAATATAAAGCTGGCCACAATTATTACAATTTAATGAAGGCCTTTTCATAGGTCTGGAATGTGTCTCATATATCTTTGTATAATAAATAAAAATGTAATAAAAAAATAAGTAAAATAAGTAAAGACCTTACAGATTATTCTTATTTTTTGGTCTGGGAAAGTATTGGGACGCCTGCCTTTACACGCACATGAACTTTAATGGCATCCCAGTCTTAGTCCGTAGCAGGGGCAGCTGGTAAGCTCTTCTTTTCGTGAGGGTCAGCAAACAAAGAACACCCCCCCAGTATAAGGTGACCAGATTTTTAAAATGAAATCCGGGGACATATTTTTTCTTTACTAGTAATGGTGACAATTAGTGACTCTGCCCGTCGCCGCCCGCCTCACAGCCTCTCAAATCTTACTCTCCAGGCCCTGGCTACTACTGGATGGGGAGCGGAGGAAGGTCACTCCGCCAGGGAAGGCAAGGAGATTTGAGCCAAGGCAGAAGAACATGCGAGCGGAGCTGAATGGGCATGCACCTGAAACTGAAGAAATATTCCCTCCGCTCCGACCAGCACATCATCATTAGAAAGGGGCACAGATAATGGGAAAAATACAACCCCCCTATGCTAGTAGGCACGGCGGAGCGGGGGGGTGTAATTCTTTTTTTTTTTCTTTTTTTTTTTTAACTCTGCACTGACTGTCTTTGAAATTGCCCCTGCCCCCTATTAAATCCAATCTGGGGACAAAACCGGGGACAGACTTGGTCCGGGGACAGTGTCCTTATTCAGGGGACTGTCCCCTGAAACTGGGGATGTCTGGTCACCCTACTCCAGTAGGGTGACCACATTTCCAAACTGCCATTCATGGACACCCGCCCCCCCTCACCTTCCCTAAAAAAAAGTTGAGGGGGGATGGGGAGAAATGTAGTCTCGGGGTTGATGGGGAATTTGGCGGTGGGTTATTTGTCAGCTGATTGTGCCACTTGCCATGAGATGCAATGCCGCTTGCCACCCATAGAATGCTGCCAGATGCAGTACTGCTGTCACTCCCTCTGCATGAGCCCTGTGCATTACAGGAAAGGAGTGGAGTCGTTATCTGGAGAGCGAAGATTACACACCAGTCAATGCTGCTTACTGCTAGGTGCCGGAGAAGGAGGAGGTGCCGAGGTGGGTGGGGATAGCAGTGCTGCACTTAGCGCAGGCCTCACTGTCTGAGAGTAAATTGTCACTGGTTGCAAGACACCAGGCAGCGCTGGCCCTAGCAACCAATTCCGGAATTGTAGTTACTAGTTAGTAGGGGGTGGCTGTGTCCTCTATTTCATTCCGGGACACTGTATTGTCCCGGAATGAAGGTGCCCGGGACCAGGGACAGACCAGTCAATCCGGGACACATGGGCACCCTACCCCCCCAGCGGCGTGGCACGGCACTGAAATAACTTCCCCGGGAGGTCCGGCACTTACCCGCAGCGTTATAAATTTTCTATTTTTTCAGGAGCATCATTAGAGGACTTTAGTGAAATACCAGGGGTCCAAACAGGGGGATTCTGCGGCACACGGGGTGATTATGGTGGGCCCTGGCCCACCCTTTTCACACACCTATGATCAAGCATGGTGTTGGGATGATATGAGTGCTAAAACCAGCCATTCACCTGATAAATCACTCAACCCCCCCCCCCCCCCCCCGGTCCTTGCCAAAATTGTCCCTGAATGGCAGTTTGGAAATGTTGTCACCCTAATCCCCCTCCCTGTACACATTGCCCCCTTGTCATGAATGCCACTCCCAGCGGGCTGCATTTATGCATGACTGTACACAGTATGGGGGGTGGGGGCAGGAGGGCACAGTACAGGGAGATTGGAGGACACAGTAGAGGGGAGGTCAGAAGTGTACAGTTTCAGGTGTAGTTATGTATGATGTCATGTTTGGGTAGTTTTGGGAGGTACAGTGACAGGATTATATGGTATAGGTATAGGTATACTGACAGGATTGGGTAATATGTAGGGTGCTCACGTGTTCCGGACTATCCCGCAATTGCCACGTATGTCCCAGGTCCCAGCATAGGCGTGCGCACAGGGTGTACCAGGTGTGCCTGGGCACACCCAATCTAAGGTGACCAGATTTTTAAAATAGAATCCGGGAACATTTTTTTATTTTTTTATTGGCAAATCGTAAACTATTTTATACACATATTTCCAATGATATATGCAGTGTATATGTTTATGGAATGATTGTATGATATATACATTATTTTTCACATTTCCTCCATGAGATCCAAAAAATTATACGTCTTCAAATTTTTTGGACTCTGACTACCAAATGTTAAGAAAATAGAGAAAAAAACGTTTCAATGTATATCTCTCTTATGAAAAGTACATTAACCACTTCCCCACCGCTGTCTAGTCAAATGACTGCTGCAGGAACCCTTCATCCCTCCGGGCCAACGACATATGACGTCCTGGGATTCCCTGCAGTGTGGAGAGCACTCGCCACATCACTGGGGACCCAATGCGCGTGCCCGGTGGCCACGATGTCCGCTGGGCACCTGCAATTGCTCGTCACAGAGCAGGGATGTGGATCTGTGTGTATAAACATGTCCACATCCACATGTTTTCCCATTACAGAGGAACACCGATTGGTCTCCTCCCCTTGATTCCCCTCCCCCTACAGTTAGGCCGCGTACACACGATCGAACATGTCCGCTGAAACTGGTCCGCAGACCAGTTTCAGCGGACATGTTCGATCGTGTGTATGGCCTATCGGACCGTTTTCCAGCGGACCAAAGTTTCAAAACATGCTTTAAAACCTGTCCGCTGGAAACCTGTCGGACAGGTTCAATGGTTAGTACACGAAATCATCGGACCAAAAACCCGCGCATGCTCAGAATCAAGTCGACGCATGCTTGGAAGCATTGAACTTTGTTTTTTTCATCACATCGTTGTGTTCTACATCACCGCGTTCTGGTCCGAGGGGATTTTGGTCCGATGGTGTGTACACACATCAGACCAACGGACCACTTCAGCCTGGTCCGATTAAAACGGTCCTTCGGAACAAGTTTCATCGGACATGTCTGATCGTGTGTACGCGGCCTTAGAATCACTCCCTAGGATACACATTTAACCGCTTGATCGACCCCTAGTGTTAACCCCTTCCCTGCCCGTCACATTTATACAGTAATCAGTGCATATTTATAGCTCTGATTGCTGTATAAATGTGAATGGTCACAAAAATGTGTCAAAACTGTCCGATGTGTCCATCGCAATATCGCAGTCACGATAAAAACTGCAGATCTTCGCAATTACTAGTAAAAAAATAATAATAATAATAAAAATACCATAAATTCTATCCCCTATTTTGTAGACGCTATAACTTTTGCACAATCCAATTAATAAACGCTTATTGCGATTTTTATTACCAAAAATATGTAGAAGAATACGCATCGGCCTAAACTGAGGAAAAAATTGTGTTTTTTTTTTTTAAATTGGGATATTTATTATAGAAAAAAGTAATAAATATTGTGTTGTTTTTTTTTCAAAATTGTTGCTCTATTTTTGTTTATTGATTAAATACCACCAAAAGAAAGCTCTATTTGTAGGGAAAAAAATATCAAAATGAATTTGGGTACAACGTCGCATTACCGCGCAATTCTCATTTAAAGTGTGACAGCTCCGAAAGCTGAAAATTAGCCTGGGCAGGAAGGGGGTGAAAGTGCCGGTATGGAAGTGGTTAAAATGAATTCTTTAGGCATGTGACATTTTTGGGACTCAACTTTGTGCTTTGCAACTCCAGGACTTGCACACTTCATGCTAAAATGTGATTACCTTGACGAACTGATTCTTTATGAACTATACTTTAGTGAATTCTCTACTGTCTAAAACTCTGGGGGCCAGATTTACGTACATTGGCGCATATATTGACCGGCGTAGCGCATCTCCTTTACGTTAGACCGGCTAAATTTAGAGGCACAAGTACCGTATCCTCGTAGTATTTGCGCACAAATTTGCGCCGGTGCAACGTAATTTCCGAGGCGTAAGGCGGTGTAATTCAAATTAGGAAGGACGTGGGCGTGTTCCATTGAAATGAGCCGTGACCCCATGCAAATGAAGGGCCAGCCGGATTGCGCATGCGCGCATGAAGCAGACTATGGTCAGCACCTCTCTGTGCATGCTCAGAACTCGGCACGGCGCAATCAGTGAAATTGGAACTAGGGCCGGTCAACTTAGTGAGCTTAAATAGACCGAGAGAAACGCCCTTCCTTTGCAAAAGTACATCCCTTTGTTTCCCTTCCTACAGCAAGGTGCTTTTGTTCTGTTGTTTGTTAGCGTTTGTTGGTTTGTGACGTGTCTTTGAGATATTTGGTGACTGTTTTGGAGAGTGTTTTGGAGAGTGATTTTTGGTGACTGTTTTGGAGAGTGTTTTGGAGAGTGATTTTTGGCCGGAGTCCTCTGAGGAGGTTGAGGAGGAGGAGTTTGAGTTGGAGAAGGAGGTCTTTCCCTATGGCTGGCAGCAGCCAGGCCTCCATCAGGGGTAGCCCCTCCCACTCCTCCCCCAACAGGGCTCCCCTCCCAAGGGGCTCCCCGGCCACAAGCCTCATCTGGAGGCAGGAAGGCAACCCACAAGACCAGGGGGTGGCCGAGGTTCTGCCTGCAAATCTGAGAAGGGACCAGGCCCTTCAGACCCACCATCTGGGACAGGTTAGCCAGACTTTGGGGCGGATGGAGGAGAGCCTGTCCTCCATAAAGGATTCAGTTGGAGACATGGCCTGCAACTCCCTGGCTCAGATCAATTGCCAAAATGAAATGCAGGCTACCACAGCAGGCGTTCGTCAGGATGTGCGGGCTCTCATGCAACCCTAAATGCTGGCCTGACTCGCATTGCCGTGGCCTTGGAGGGCAGGCCGCCAGGTGCGCAGAGACCAGGGGATGCTCCTCCTTTCCCGGATTACCCCGTCCCCCCATGAGTCTCCCCTGAGGAGGAGGAGACCAGGGAGAAGTGATCCCCAGGTCCGTGTGAATGGTGTATGAATGTACAGTGACATAATTGGAGCTGTGGCGTGGCGTGGCTGCTCCCAAGTCCTGCATGGTGGGCTTGTGCTAATCCAATGTGATGAGGATGTGGGGTGTGTGTGATCTAGGGACCACAGTGGTGTGCATGCATGCATGCATTCTCATTGTGCCATGATTAATGTGTGTGTTTAACGTGCAAAGATGCCTAATGTAAGCTGTCTCCTGGCTGCTCTTCCCTCAGAAGACGGGGTAGCCTGGGTTAGGGGGGGATTGTCTGGTTCGGGGGTCAGGTCATCACGTATGTCAATCTCCAGGCCCTTTCTCACTGCAAAGTTGTGCAAAATGCAACATGCACCGATGATCTGGCATACAAAGTTTGGGGAATACAACAGAGTACCCCCAGACTTATCCAGGCATCGGAAACGTGACTTTAGGAGGCCAAAGGTGCGCTCCACCACTGCACGGATACGTGCGTGTGCTTCATTGTATCTTTCCTCTCCTGGGGTTTGGGGGTTCCGGATAGGAGTCATGAGATGGGGTCCCAGTGCATATGCAGAGTCACCTGGAAGGGATAAGACAGGAGGATGTTAGTAGTGCATCTGCCCCTTGTGATTTCTGCATCATGGGGGGGACAGTCATGCCTGACTCCCATGTCACTCACCAACCAGCCAGCTGTCCCCATACACGTTCTGTTCGAATTCTGTTGGTATGGGGCTATGATTGTATATGTAGCTGTCATGGCTGGATCCGGGGTGTTTGGCACGGACGTGCCATATGAGGCATTTGGCATCGACTATCACCTGTACGTTGATGGAATGCCAATGCTTCCGATTGCGGTATATGTGCTCTGTCTCACAGGGGGGCTGGAGTGCCACATGTGTGCAATCAATGGCCCCCACGGTGCGTGGGAATCTGTAGATTCTGTAGAAATCTGTCATTGCCTTCAGCCGCAGGTGGTATAACCTCTCCCGTGCCCTCCTCCGTGCCCTCCTCCATGCCCTCCTCCTTCTGCGCTCATCTAAAGTCAGTAGTATAGCTATGAGCAAGGATGCCCCTGGCATGTTGGCATACAGATTGTTGTCCTGCAAGTGTGGCTGCTCAGCTCGTCCCTAACGGTGTTGCTTTAGCTGACATGTAGACGGATTGTCCAATTTTAAACCTGCTTTTATATGGACTAACTTTAGACCGGACATGCAGCTGATGCGCACAGGGCGTAGCCTGCACCGCACAAACTTACTTTTGTGGATCGCCGTATCTCCCTCATTTGCATATTTGCCTAGCAAATCAATGGTGTGTCTAGTGCATTTTTGTGTGCACGATGCACCGGTCTATCGAAATTACGACGGTCGACAAATTCTAGATTTCAGGCGTATATCGTTTTCGGGATACGGCGCATAGATACGCAGGCGCATATTTAGACTTACGCCGCGCATCGAGTGAAACGCCGACTTAAGTGCTTTGTGGATCTGGCCCCATGTTTTTAGCACAAGTAGGAACTCTCTACCTTTATATTTAAGACGGGAGAACGATTTGTTAAAGTTCAGGAAGTTTTTAAAAACTTTTTTATTCTCTCAGGCGTATGGCCTTAATTAGGGTTAGATATTAGCAGTTTTATCAGTTTTAGTTTTTGATGTTATCATGTGGTTTTAAGTGGTTATTGTATTGTGAGATGTGTTTTTACATGTATCTGTGGATCTATGAGCGCATCGAGGCCTTCGGGTAATGACTGCACTCCCAAAAAGCATTTTTATAAATAAATAAGTGTCCATCCCAGCCACGGTTGGGGCAACTGAGTATGTGGTGCAATACTGGCTTGGCAGCAACTCCCACCGGTTGCTATGGACAACGGCACTTGGCTCACACGGCACATAACTCGGTCTCCCCGTTTTACCCCCTTAGTGGTTCTGGTATCAAAGTACAGTCCTTTGGCTCGATGAATTCCAGATACTAGGAACAAGGGCCATGCAGGTCACCATGGGCAGTATCCCGGGCAAGCTCCCAAATGTAGCGCACCCCCTAAGGAGCTACAGATGAACTGGATCCCCCACTCCTGCACAGCCAGGCACTCCAAATTTTCGATTTAAAAATATGCAAATGAGTGAGATACGCTTATTCACGAACATACTTGCGCCCGGCACATGTTTTAAGCGATTTGCGTGAGGTTTACGTCCGGCGTAAAGTTATTCCCCATATTGGAGGCGCAACTCATGCAAAGGTATGGACCAGGGAACGAACGCCATCTAATTTTACATCGTTTACGTTGTACGTGAATAGGGCTGGGTGTAGGTTACGTTCACGTCGTAGGCAGTGATTCGACGTATCTTAGCCAGTTGTTTCGATGTGATTGTGAGCATGCGCACTGGGATGCGTCCAAGGTACGACGCATGCGCAGTTCATTTTAAGTACTTGTCTGAAGCTCAGCCCATCATTTGCATGGGGTCACGCTTCATTTAAATGTATCACGCCCACTTCGAGCCCACTTCCACTTACGCAGCCTTTACGCCTACGACTTTACGCTACGCCGGCGCAACGTTAAGAGCATCTGGTTTGTGAATTTCATGCTTGCCTCTCCGCGATGCGCCGGCGTAGCGTAAAAGAAATACGCTACGGCGGCATAAATATGCGCCGATGTATGTGAATCTACCCCTATGAGTATACTTTGCACTTTTCATTATCATTGGAGTACATTGTGTACTGTGATAGTTCTATTATTATTTACTATTTTTCACAGCTTAGAGATGGTTCTTGTCAACGCTCCTGAACCCAAGAAGAGCCAACAACATGGATGCTTTTCTGCCCTCGTTGGTGCTTAAGGTTGGTTTGCGGTAATAGATCACATTCCCACAGTTGCCATTAAGGATGTTCTTGGTGGGCGCCCAGCTCTTGGCTATGTGCTTCCAACACACAGCTATATTGTTTGTAAGTAACCCAATGGGACTTGTTCTTTTTTATCTCTTGTAGCTTCCCCCTGATGGATTATGGTCTTTATGGGAGCCTTTGTACTATATTTCAGATCACATGCTTGCTCCTGAGGAGTGGTAATTATCCAGTCACAAAATGCATCAAGCTAATTAGAAGCCGTGTTTATACCCAATGTGTATACGCCCAAATGCCAATATTGATTTCATTACCATGCAATCTTTATGTATCACATTATGGGGTTCTACTCCATTGCGTTTTATGTGGAGGAGGAAGTCTGGAGGCTATACATTTTTTTAAAACAACAACACTGTCTCCTGTGCTTGGGGGCTTGGCCTATGGGTAGGTGGTGTAGTCGACCCTTTGGATAAAATCTGGCAAGTCAAATGTCTTTCTGCCCTCCTCAAAACAATGGGTATCATTTAGAACTGAAACATATAGAAAGAAAAGGAGGGTGCACCGACCTTGTGCATTACCAAAGATAAAAATGTTGTTAAAAAATGTAACAAGAGTCTACTACTAGTGTGACTCTGAAGAAGAGGGTCCTCTCTCGTAACGCGTAAGCCGTTTGCGGTGCCATCTGGTTCCTCCTAGCACCCGGTCCAGGTTGCAGGTGTAGCGCCCCCTTGCTTTTTTGCATGGGCGCTGCGTTAAAACTAGTTGGACTAGGAGAGTCAGGTTGCTCCTAGTTGTGATTTGTTTAGGTTAATGACCTATGTCATTCTGGAAAGGTCCACTGGCTCGGACTGCATTCTGGGGATGTCATTTCATCCTTGGCCGGCAGTGGGAGCCAGCAGGATTTCTGGCGGATGGAGTCTTGCTCAGCAGCCAATTGGAGAGGATTTTTCCTCGCTGGGCATGCTGGGGAGGGGTATATCTGGGACCTAGGTCGGTCTTCGGAGGTTCCTCTTCACATGCACGGGGTCCTGGACTCGGGGTGCGGCATCCACCCTCAGGGTGTGCTCGCCCATGGACCCCGCCGGCGCAGCCCGCCTGGCCAGGTTCCTGGACCTTCCTGCGTCTCAGCTGGAGACGAGAATCAAGGGACCTCAGTGACCTACTGAGTTCCCGAAGCTTAAGAGAATCCCAGTTGGGGATTCGGTGACCGGGATGCTGGCATGTACGTTCTACTGCCACCTGGTGACTTATGCTGAGAAATTACTGGGATGATTCGATCTGTTCGCACATCTACACGGTAAACAAAAAACTGCGCTATTAAACAATATCACTAAATAACCTAGGGGAGGGCAGTGGCTGTCGTGGGATGACAAATAGATATAAAAACAAAAAACAAAGCTGCGCCCTTAAAATGACATGACAGTGTGGCAAGGGTTATTCAAAATCCATAGTCCATTGGAGTGGGGCCACTAGTAATGAGTCCATGGAACAAAGTTCATAGAGAGATTATGTCCTTTAGATTCAACCTCGATCTTTCACAGACTGTATCACATAAATAAATTCACCCAGTGACTGATGTAGATTAATGTGTGATCCCTTCACCAATAAATGGATGGCCGCTTACCAGAAGGCAAGCCACATAGACGGTCAGCTATAGCCCAGCCGCGGCCGTGGTGACGTAACTGCGTAGTCTCCCAGATGCGTTTCGTCATCAACGGACGTTGTCAATGATGATGAAACGCGTCTGGGGGACTACGCAGTAATGTCACCACGCTCTAGAGGGAATGGTTCCCATTGATTGCCGGCCGGCACCTTTATTTACATGCTGTTTTTACATCGTTGTATGTGAGTACACCTATTTTATTAAATATTTTATTATCTATACAGTCACACTATGGTGCACATTTTTTATTTCCTTCCCTGGATGTCTGCAAGTGTCACCGATTAGTGTCCCGTCGGATCTTCTCTGACCACCACTTCCTGGTTTACAAGGCCGCGGCTGGGCTATAGCCGACCGTCTATGTGGCTTGCATTCTGGTAAGCGGCCATCCATTTATTGGTGAAGGGATCACACATTAATCTACATCAGTCACTGGGTGAATTTATTTATGTGATACAGTCTGTGAAAGATCGAGGTTGAATCTAAAGGACATAATCTCTCTATGAACTTTGTGGCCCCACTCCAATGGACTATGGATTTTGATTAACCCTTGCCACACTGTCATGTCATTTTAAGGGCGCAGCTTTGTTTTTTGTTTTTATATCTATTTGTTCACACATTTAGTCTATCCAAATTAACTGGCATGTGGCAGAGGCCTAGAGCCGGGCCTGTGAGAGAGACCCGTTCCTCCCAGCCAAGTTTCGAGGAGGTGCCTCGGCTGCCAGGTCTGTGTGAGAAACACCTGTCCGGGGGCACCTTACCCACTCAGTCTCATAGAAGTGGCGACGTGTGAACATTTGTGCTACTAAGGGCTGATCTGCCTTGTGTATATCCAGGCCTGACATCGAACGTTTCTCTTCTCTCATCCACCTATTCTTCCTTCACCAATGTTGATGTTGGCCAATGTTGGCCTGGAATTAAAGCATTGAGAAAAATCTTTGACTGTGTAGACCTTCGTTTACTGCTAGATCCTTCTGGTGCATCCCTAGACCAAGCTGGGGTAACTTAATTTGCCGATCCCAAAACAATCTAGAGGCTCCTTCGGGGGTAACGCTACACAGGTATCTAGAGACATGGTTCCAATTGCTGGAGTACTGATAATCCTTTTTATAACATTTGTTGGTGAGTATTACTCTTGTTACATTTTTTGCGTCCACCTTCTCTTTCTATATGTTTCGGCTATACCTTTTTAACCATTTTGTAATTGCATTGTACCACCCTATATGTGCATATGTATATATATATTATAATAAGATATTTATCATCACTAATTCGTGTGTATTAAAGTAAAAAAGTAAATACTGCGCTTCCCTAAAAGTATCAATAGTGGGCAGCCAACACAACAAAAGGATAATTGTAACAAACTGAATAAATAAAAGTGCAGCTCCAAATAGCAGGAACTCTTATGACCAGAGTTGTAAAATAATTGAAGTGTAGCAAAAACAAATTCAAACGTATCACCGTGAATAAGTAATCAACAAACTCAATATAAGTGACATATATATATATATATAAATGTCCATAAGAGTGAAAAAGATCCAAACAGGGGGGTTGATCTTGTAAAAAAAATGTTTTCAAGGAAAGGTGATCCCTCCAAAGCCTAATAATAGGATACCCTTACCGGATAGGGTGGACACAAACTACACCGTACGGTGGTGGGTCATACTTGCATAGGGGGCTGATTGCCCAATCTGGTCAATGCTGTGGTAATACTCCTTGTTACCACTGGATTGGTGGTCGCCTCGTTCCCACTGGATT
Organism: Rana kukunoris; assembly: GCA_029574335.1. Classification (NCBI taxonomy): domain Eukaryota; kingdom Metazoa; phylum Chordata; class Amphibia; order Anura; family Ranidae; genus Rana; species Rana kukunoris. The sequence goes on along the minus strand of CM056049.1, from coordinate 29,150,545 downwards.
GGTGGTCTCCTCGGGCAGAATGTTGTATAAATCAACTTCCTTCATCAACTTTCTTTTTTTTTTTTGAGCAAAGAAATGTTTAAGGTCCCAAAACATAAAAATACAAATGTTTGACTTGTAAAAGTCAGGCTCAATGTGTTATTTTTTTTTTTTTTTGCATCTCTATGGATTTTAACAAATACGATTTTAACTGATACGTGTGGATCTGTGGATATGTGAGGCTATGTGTATAACAAGTCAGAACCAGCACACAAACATAAAAAAGTGCATAAAAAAAAAAGAAAGGGAAAAAAAAAGCAAGCAGCGTATGCATTAAAGTGTAAAACCATTGTATTAAATCATTAAATACTGATCAAAATAAAAATAGTCGGCATAACAAAGAAAAAGCAACAATGAGCCGCACACTAACAGTGCTCGAGCCTAATGGTGCTTATGTGAGGTACGTGTAAGAAGGCAGGAAAAATAAACAGTGGCAAGTGACTTGTGCACGGAAAGGCTTGTGCACACACATCAGTATCACAATTTGGTTTTCATCTTTGCTTAAAGCATATCTAAACCAAAAAACATTTTTTTTTATATATTGCAGTTTAACAGTCCTTAGATGTAATGGCTACATCAGTTTCCAACACTTTTTTCCTTTATTTTCTCCTGGACAATCCTGTCCTAGGGTGACCATGATTATTCACTCTGTTGTATTTACAGAGGAACAACATTGTCACCCTAGGCTGCTCTCCTGATGTGGACTACAAACTCCTACATTCTCCTTATTGTAAGGTTCTGAAAGAGTACCCCTTTTATGTTTTAACTAGGATAAATTAGAAATAACATATTATATATACCTACGTGCAAAAGAAAGCAGAAGAATGTGTAGATGGCATTTTTACTTAGATTGATAAGAGTATAGGCTGCAATTAGCACAAATAAACATAACAAGAATGTGTTTGTTGTCAGGAAATACCAGAACAGTACCTGAAGCCAGTATTTATGGTGTATCATTACTGAAGACAATAGAATTAGCTGTAGGCAAAACAGTATATGTGTTTGAAGCCTAACATACTATTGAATTGTGTAAATATTGTGTCCTGCTGTAATTGGCTGACCCGAGGGGGTTTTTCCTAATGATGAATGCATAAATATGCTGTGTGACCAATAAAGCAGTGTTAGTTGAAATCCACCATAACCCCCTGTGTGGCCTTTAACTATCCGATGCGCATCAAAGGTTCTTCCACACACCCAAGAGTCCAACCCGGGTATAGAGGAACACCAACAACCTTACACTTATCACCAGTACTTAGGGAGGAAGGGTTGTGTTGCTCACAAAAAAACAGCTTGTAAAGAAGAAAACGTTGTTTGAAATTTCAGTATACAGAAAGGTACAAGGAGAGTGAGGCGGCGTACACACGACCGAGGTTCTCGCTGAAAACCAGCGAGAACCTCGCTGGAATGTGCATTCCAGCGAGGACCTCGGCCGTGTGTACGGTCTCGGCGAGCTTCCCGTCGGGAAGCCCGTCGAGCAGAAATAGAGAGCACGCTCTCTATTTCCTCGACGGCCCGCCTGGATGAATGGCTGGTTGCCATTCCCGACGGGCGGGTCGCCGATTTCGACGGCCGGCAGAGAGCCTTGACGGGCGGAACGATGTGTTCTGCCCGTCGAGGATCTCTGCCGTGTGTACGCCGCCTCATTTTCTATCAGGATCAACAGGTGGTTTATTGTATTTGCAGAAATGTACCTAGCCTAGAAATAGAAAACAAATGAAACCATTTTGTTTTTTGGGTTTAGATATACTTTACAGCCTGTGCGATTTGAAAGAGTCCTGTGCAATATAAGTCTGGTTCAGGTATGATTTCCAATCACACCTGAACCACTGAAATCCCACTGGCCCGGGGTTTGAAAGCGCACTGCAAATCAGCCCGCACATGTGTGTGAACCGAGTCTTAAAAACGAGAAAGCTACCACTTTTGACATTTCCTTCTGAAAATGATAGCCGTCTGGCTGTCATACTGGAATTTTTTGTTTCAATCACTTGAATCAATGACCTGGAACCTTACTTTAACATGCACTTTCTGCACATGCTTTCCAGGTCAGTGACATAAAATTAAAGTCAATGGGTCAGATTAAAGCGGAGCTCCACCCTGATTTTTTTTTTTTTTTTTCAAAAATCTAAAAAAAAATAAAAAAAAATTAAATGGAAAAAAAAAAAATACTCACCCTAAATAGGCTGTTGCTATGCGGAAGTCCCGAATCTGCCCTCATGATCCGCGGTGTGGTTTTCTTCCTCCTCCTTTTCTCGGTGTCTTCTTGTGAATGGGCCGCGCTGCATTCTGGGAACTGTGTGTATCCCAGAAAGCAGCCGGACCATTCACAAAGCGTCGCGCTGCTCGCACATGCGCAGTAGGAAACAGGCAGTGAAGCCGCACGGCTTCACTGCCTGTTTCCCTGACTGTGGATGGTGGTGCCGGGATCGAGGATCGGCATCGGCGGGGGACGTCAGTGTGGGCGTCTAGGACAGGTAAGTGTCCTTATTCAAAGTCAGCAGCTACACTGTTAGTAGCTGCCGACTTTGAAAAAAAAAATGGGGGTGGAGCTCCGCTTTAACAGCCAAGCCACTAGAATTTGCCAAAGGAAGCTAGCTCCATGATTTCTTATTACTTGTGTAATTTATAATAGAAGAGATGGAGGCTGATGCCTATAAAAATATCACAGATTTCTCTGAAAGAATTGTCCTCTTATATGAAGGTGGTTGCCAAATATTGGGGAAGCAACCAACAGAAGAGCCCCTATAGCATATTTAGATCCAATATGGCTACTTTTCAGGAGAAAGGGGCATACGTTTAATAATCCGTTGCCACCGGTCTCTACGTGTAGAATTTTTTAAATATATTTTCTGTGAATAAGCCCAGTCTGATTAATTGAAGAGACCTAAACTGAGCTCCCATGATACAGTGGGACATCTCTGTTTAGCCATGGTGTGAGTTTTTTTTTTTTTAGACTGATGCAACAGAAAGGGACATATTTTGGAGGTTATAAAACATTGACAATATCTATTTATATATAAACAGCACTCCTAGCTAAAGGAAAACCGATAACAATCTTGCTCAATTTACACACTGCATTTTATGTTTAAAAAAAAATATGTACTTTTAAGGAAGGCTTCTTTATTTTACCATTAGGAGCATTTCCTGAGTGAAGATGCATGATCACCAAACTAGAAAATAAGTAAAAAAAAGAGTTGACCAAGCCATAGGTGGCTTGAAGTTTGGCCGACTCCTCAAATTTGAGCCATGGTGGCTCTGTTGGCACCACCAGGCATGACAAAAAGTACATTTTAAAATGGACTTAGCTGTTTGGAAAATTGGCCAAACAATGACTGTATCTAAAAAAGATGCAGTCACTGTTTAGGTACTAGCTATGACTAAGCACTGAAGCTACAGTGCAAAACGTTAGCTTTTGCCCCGATTTTTGCTGTGGCGTGTTAATTTTGTGATCGATTTTAATTAAAGGAACATTTTTGGAGTGCGGCTGTCTAAATTTAATAGCCTAAATTTAATAGATGGGGTGGGAAACTTCTCTATTTATGTTTAGCGTTAATGAAGGAATCTATGAATTTTTTTCTTGTTCAGCCTGTGTGATGAACGAGAGAATCCAAGTCTGTACATGCCCAGTGGTCTCCAAACTGGGGCCTGGGGGGTGGATATGGCCCTTTGCTTGCCTTTATCTGACCCTTCAGGCGCTAATTGCTCTCACTAATACAAGACACGGTTCTGCCAGCAGCAATGGAGGCACTATTTCTCACATTGACACCAACAATGCGGCGCTATTCCTCCCAATGATACCAACGACAGGGCTCTATTCCTCTACCTAATATCAAATGTGATGTTTACTTCCACTGATGCCAGGAAAATTTCCACTCCCGGTGCCAACAGTCAGTCTGAAGGACAAAAAACTGGCCCCTTTTTTTTTTATAAAGTTTGGAGATCAAAGAAGGAGGAGGTTTCAGGGGCAGAGGGGGGGGATGGCGTGCACGTGCACGTAGGGACGTGACGCGCCGCGCTGAGGGTGGGGCGATGAGAAGCAGGTGAGAGGCGCTGAGCTGGAAGCACCGAGACGGGACATTAGATATCCCCCGGGAAACAGACCTGAGACGCCGCGGAAGACACACGGTGGCTTGGCCGGCCGGGGAACCTGGTACGAGTGCGGTTGGAGTCGGGGACCCATCGCAGCTCCACCGTAGAACAACCGTAATGCCCCGGGAACACGACATGATTGCGGCGTGAGCTGAGGCGCCGCGCGGTATGCTCCCACAATAGGACAGGTTACCATCAGTTCTCTCCCCTTAATAAGGGCGAACGTCTCCGGGAAATCTCCGGGAAATCTTCCAGTAGGTGACCTACATGGAACGGATAAGACACATGGAAAACAGCCGACCCCCAATGGTGAAAAGCAGGTAGTATAAGCAAACGGATCCTGAAGGTAAACTGAATAGCCTAACATCCAAAATTTTAAATCGCCTCCTGGAAAATCAGACTGCCTTGTTCTCTGACATGAAATGGATTGTGATACATAATGTATACAGTAAGAGAGGAGGCATAGAGAGAAAATTTTAAATGCAACTACTGGGTCTGATGTGTATACTGGAAAATTCAGGTTTACTGCAATGATTGGGGGAAAAAAAAAGTATCCCTTTGAAGATAGTATGATGGTATGAGGGTGGTTACAAAATTGTTAATCCTGAGACTCTTCATATGACGGTATAAACATTGCACTTGAAACGCTGGAGGTCCGAAACAGGCGATCCCCACCGGAGGAAATTTTTCCTTTTTTTTTTCTCTCTCTCTCCTTTTTCCCTTATTTCTCTCCGTGGTGTTTTTTTTTTTTTTTTCTCTTTTCTCCCTCTCCCTCCCTTAACGGTAAACAATCTGAAGGGATTCCTTTAATGAACTCGTATAATTTGAAATCGGAGGGTGTATGGATGTAGTACTCTCGGGTTGATTGAGCTGATATAGAAGGAATACTAAGGGGACGCAGAAAGGAAGTATAGAGTTGTATAACCCCTGCGGTCCTCCCCCGGAAATAAACTCTAGAACATCAGGATAAAACAACATCTTGGCCACGATATACTAGACGACAGAAGGTCTGTAAGAGATCGGCCACGTACCACAGGACTGTATGCAATTATTTACATTTAAATTAATTAAAACCAAATATCAACAGTGGGGCGTGGATGTCCCAGTGGGGGGCGCCTCAGTGACACAACTATATATAGATCCTTTCCTCTTCCCTCGGGTGACGGCTAACCCCTGATCACTACCGGTGTAACTGCTATTCTTTTGAAGTATATAGTCGACAAAATCCTAAATTTTTTTTAGACTTTAAAGAGAACAGAAGGAACCCTATAAAGAGTCTAGCAATAATAGCTTTAAACCCTTCCGAGAACCCCCCATAGGAGAGAGAGGAACCCCCCCCCCCCTCGGGAAAGATAAGAAACTTACCTCAGGGGTTAAGAGAGATAAGGGGGGAACTCCGTAAATTATAAGAAGACAGCTGGAACCCACATAAACAAAACCGACTGCAGCAATTAAGAGGAAAATCCAGAGCTAGAGGCCGGAAGGAAGTAAATAAGTTGGCAACCTGGGGAAAAGAATTAGAAAAGTGAAGAATAGTATGTCCAGAATGTCAAGCAGATCAACAAAGGGAGTAACCCCAAAGACATCCGGAACTGCGGTAACACCAAGTACAATCCAACAATATATGTCTAAAGCAACAAGCTCCAGAACTACAGGATCCCCAAAATACTCACAGGGGAGGACAGAGAAAAAAATTGAGGAAAAAAAACTGCAGAAATCAACCCAAGGGGATATATCTGGGGACTTAATAGAGGACTCTAGAGAGGAAGAGACCAGAGAGAGGGATGGAGAGATGAGCAGAATGGAAGAAGAGAGACCTGAAGATCAAATCCCAACTATGGGAGACATGGAAAAGATGCTGATGCGACTTGAAACAGCTATTAAAGGAGAGATACACAGCCTAAAGACAGATTTGGGTCATCTCCTCTCAAGGGTCGAGATGTTGGAGGAACAACTGGAGAAACAAAAACAAGAGTCGATTGAGCTAAAGGAACAAAACGACCAGCTCCACCTCCAACACCGAAATATACTTTATAAACTGGAAGACCAGGAAAATAGATCAAGAAGACAGAACTTGAGAGTTAGAGCGGTCCCAGAAGGAAAAGGGGAAGACTTGAGGTACATAATCGGGACAATTTTAAAACCAATGTTAGGCAAAACAGCCGAAGACCCGATCGGAATTGAGAGAGCCCATCGGGTGGGAAGACCAAGTAGAAGCGATATAGAGCGGCCTCGAGATGTCGTGGTTAGATTTCACTCGCTGGAAGAGAAAGATCAGATTTGGAAGAACTTGAGGGGATCTCCACCCCTCATGTATGAAGGGTCTCCCCTCCAGATCTATGCAGATCTGGCCCCTGAGACGTTGACCAGAAGAAGACTATTAAAACCTCTCCTAGAACAATTAGTGATTAAGAAAATTAAATATAACTGGAGATTCCCAGCGTGCTTGGTGGGCTTCAAAGAAGGGAAATCAGCTCTATTACGATTCCCTGAAGATCTGAACGAGTTCTGTAAAAGATTAGACCTACAGATACCAGACCTACCAGGATGGAGTGAATAGAGGGAGACGGCAGACGGATAATGAAATTTCTCCAGGGCTGTGTACTCTCCGGTCTTTTCCCCTCTGAAGGGGAGGGGGAGTGGGCCACATAATAGGGTGGCCCCACTACCCCAGTGAAACTCAGTACCTGTCACCTATTTTATCGTGTTACCCCCTTCTTAGTTAGAAGGGGATTGTGAAAATATGCCCCACCCCAGAGGGAAGCTAGACCAGGGGTGTAATTGGTTTAGAGGCCTATATCTGGCTAGGGAGGGGAGGATTGGGGAAGGGGAGGAAGGGGGGGGAGGGGGGCGAGGGAGGGAGGGATGAGGGAGGGAGGGGGGAGGGAGGGGGGAGAGGGAGGGGGGTAGGGGGGAGGACAGGGGGAGGGGAGGGGGAGGGAGGGGGAGGGAGGGGAGGGAGATACACCATACTAAAAAGATTGACAGAGAAAATATATGAACCTAGGTCAAGGTTAAAACTTGAAACAAAGAAGAAGATCCCCTACATCAGATAATGCCGACAATAAAAATTGTATCATATAATGTAAAAGGTTTAAATAGCCCCACAAAGAGACACAAGGTTTTAAAAGAACTGAAGAGAATAAAAACTGATGTAGCTTATTTTCATTTTCAATAGACTTCCCGACTTGGTACTATGGGGACACTATCTCAAAACGGGCAAGAGGAGTAGCCATTGGGTTTGCCAAGGGAGTGAGATTCCGGTTAATCGATAGACTGACCGACCCTAAGGGGAGATACCTTATATTAAAAGGGAAACTAGAAGAAACAGAATGCACCTTAGTAAATATCTACTCACCTAATAACCAACAGATAAAATTCTTAAATGATATGTTAGGGAAGATAAGGGAGTTTAAAAAAGGTAGGGTTATACTGGCAGGTGATTTCAACTTCTGTATGGACCCAAAAATGGACAAGACTACACAGGGAACAGGGATAAATATAAAACAACTAAGAAAACTAAAAAATAATCTCCACAGTAGCCAATTGGTCGATGCCTGGCGCGTGCTAAACCCGGCGACTCGAGATTATACCTTTTACTCCCCTGTACATAAGTGTTACTCCCGGATAGACCATATTCTGGTGGACCACTACCTACTAGAGGAGGTGGTGAAAGCAACAATAGAGCCCATGACTATATCGGACCATACCCCAATCAGCGTGTCCCTCAGTATTACAGGCAACCCTAGGCCTACCCAAATTTGGAGGCTCAACGAGGAACTATTAAAAGATGCAAATAGCCTATCTAGGGTTCAGAAGGAGCTAGAAGAATACTTCAATATAAACGATACAGGCGATATATCTAAAGCCACATTATGGGATGCTCACAAGGCCTTAATCCGAGGCACTTTAATATCAGAAGGAGCAAGAAAGCAAAAAGAGAACCGGCTCCAAAAGGAGAAAATAATTGAAGAGTTAGTTAAGTTAGAACAAAAACACAAAAGAGGGACCCAGGAACAAGATCCATATCATGAATTGATCAATAAACGCAATCAACTTAAAAACCTACTATTCCAGGAATCTAAGAGAGACCTACAGATAATCGCAAAAGAAAGATACATGGGAGGTAATAAGTCCAGTAAACACCTGGCAAAGCTAGTGCAGAAAAAGAAAGGAAGAAATTACATAGAGAAAATCCAAAACGAACAAGGGGTGGAGGTATATAAAACAAAAGAGATAGCGGAAAGTTTCCGTGTTTACTACGAAAGTTTATACGCAGTAAAACAGAAAAATCGGGGAAAAGGAGAGAAAAAATCTAAAATCTCAGATTTTTTGCGAGGGACGGGACTACCATCAGTAAAACCTATAGACGCATTAATAATGGATAGGCCGATTACGGAAAATGAAGTACAATTAGCCTTATCAGGTACAGCATCAGGGAAAAGTCCAGGCCCTGATGGTTTCACCGTACTCTATTATAAAAAATGTAAAGACATCCTCATACCCCGATTAAGCCAATATTTCAATGGTCTTGGAAAGGACTATACCCTAAGTAGAGAAGCTGCTGAGGCAACAATAACAGTTATCCCTAAGGAAGGCAAAGATATTAGGATATGTTCGAGCTACGGGCCAATATCTCTGTTAAATACAGATGTAAAATTGTTTGCAAAGGTATTGGCCGAGAGAATAAAGCGGGAGATGGCGGGGCTAATACACCCTGACCAGACAGGGTTTATCCAGGGCCGAGAGGGAAGAGACAACGGGGTAAGGACCCTCCTCCTGATTCAAGAAATGAGGAGAAGTGGAGTCCCCAGTCTACTCCTGTCGATCGACGCCGAGAAAGCGTTCGATAGGGTAGACTGGGGATTCATGTTACAAACCATGGAAACTATGGGATTTGGAAGTAGGATGATGAGGTGGATAGGAACCCTATATAAAGCCCCAACGGCCAGAATTAAAATAAATGGAGGCCTCTCCCAATATTTCTTAATGGAAAACGGCACGAGACAGGGGTGTCCCCTCTCGCCATTACTGTTCGTGCTGTCCCTCGAACCCCTCTTAGCCAGAATACGAAAATGCCCCGAAGTACATGGTATTAAGGTGGGAAAAGAAGAACATAAGTTGGCGGCATTTGCAGACGATGTGCTTTTCTACTTGACAAACCCTAAAACTTCGATCCCAGAATTATTAAAGGTCTGTAGTCAATATGGGGAAATTTCAAACTTTAAATTAAACATTAATAAAACGGAAATATTAAACGCCAGCACACCTTGGAAGGAAATATTAAACCTCAGATCAGAATATAAATTCCCATGGGTTAAAAAGCTTAAATATCTTGGCATTTATCTGGCTAGTACCGAAAGGAAAATGTATGAAATCAACTATGTCCCCCTGATAGAAGAAATTAAAAACGAAATAACTAGAATAAAAAACAGACCAATTTCGTGGTTCGGACGAATACACTTTTGTAAAATGATATTGATACCCAAGATCCTATATAAATTTCAGATGGTACCGATTAAACTCCCAAAACAACTGATTCGCATTCTCCAAAAATTAATCATGAACTTTATATGGGGAAACAAGAAACACAGAATATCTCTTCAGACCCTTATACAGACTAAAAACAAGGGGGGACTGGCTATTCCGGACCTTAAAAAGTACTATGAGGCAACAATCCTGTCGAGAGCTGTGGAGTGGGCCAGAGTAAACACAGAAAAAAGATGGGTTAGTTTGGAGAGTTTTATTGCAAATGTGCAATTAGAAAAAATAATATGGAATCCTCCACAACATAGGGCACTAGGTAAAGCAACACACACAATCACAAAAAATGCACTTAGAATATGGGATGGTACACAAAAAAAATAGATAAAAATTTCAACTCCCCCCTCATCTTCTTAAAAGATAACGAGTACTTGGTTGGTGAAAAGGAAAATTAATAAATTAACATATAAATAAAGGTAGCTATAAAATGTTCTAAACATAAAAATTTTCTTACAACATATATATACATAAAAAAAAAAAAGGGGGGAAAGTTCCACAGATGATGCAAATCTGAAACAGAGACGAAAACTGAGCGCCTCTACCATGAGCTGGTCTCTCTTGCGCAGTAAAAGCTGAAAGTGAAAAAAAAAAGAAAAGAAAAAAACAAAAAAAAAAAAGAAAGTTTGGAGATCCCTGTTATAGCTTAACACTACTATTATGGATTCTAATCCCTGTAGTTATATTCTAGGGTTGTCCATTCCAGCCGGTATTTATCAGTAGTTTCGTGAAGGTTACAATTTACTAACCAGCTATCTGCAGCTGAGGTTCAGTTTATTACTGATGATGGGGGTGGTTCATAAATGGAGCTGAACTGGATGTAATGGCAATCCCTGCTACAGGAGCATAAGTACACTGTTATTCTTTACAAATGGTCTATCCAGTACCTCTGTGCTTTACGCCTTTACATAGCTATTCGTTTAAGATATGCATTAATACATTTTGTGTTTTACTTAGAGTCCTCTACTATTTGCTATAGGCAACTCATCCAAAATGAATTAAATCTATGATTACATATATAATTAGCTATAATATAATGCTGTATGTATGTAATTACACCTAGTTTTGAATGTCAGTACATAAAGAACCTGCACTGTTAAGTAATAACAAGCCTAGATTTCACCGCAAGTGATATGTCTGAACATTCATTGGATGACCTTACCAATTTATTGTATGAAATTATTAAACTTGGTATATGTAAAAACTAAAGGTTTACACCATTGCTTAATAGTGTTGAGCGGAATACGCCATATTCGATTTTGCGATATTGCGCGAATATATAGAAGAATATTTGCGAATATTCGCTAATATCGAATATTCGTGATATTTTATCCAAAAAAAAATTGCGAAATTTCGCTAATGCGAAAATGATTGCGAAATTCTCATAAACGGAAATAATTTCCTGTATTACTAAACTAATATGCACTAAACACTAACTCTACACTAACTCTACTTAAAAGAAAGGAGAATAAGGGGGCAAAAGAAGGGCGGAGAAGATAATCGCGGAATATTCCTATGCGCGATTATCTTCTCCGCCCTTCTTTTGCATCAGAGCCAATCAGAATACCTAGAATATTCGGCAAAAGGAATATTGCACGATATTCCTTTTGCTGAATATTCGAGTTATTCTAATTGGCTCTGATGCAAAAGAAGGGCGCATCAGAGCCAATCAGAATAACTCGAATATTCGGCAAAAGGAATATTGCGCGATTATCTTCTCCGCCCTTCTTTTGCATCAGAGCCAATTAGAATAACTCGAATATTCAGCAAAAGGAATATCGTGCAATATTCCTTTTGCCGAATATTCTAGGTATTCTGATTGGCTCTGATGCAAAAGAAGGGCCGAGTAGCTGATGCGATTCTTTTATGTTGCCGAAAATTCGCAATGCGAATTTTCGGCAACATAAAAGAATCGCATCAGCTACTCGGCCCAGGGTCTCTCTCTAATCATACCAGCAATGCTTTTAGACGTCGATGGAGATCACTAGGATTTGATCTGTTTTAAAAATAAATTTGAAAAAATACGAATATTCGCCATAGCGAATATTCGCCACAATATTCGAGTTATTCGCGAATACTCGAATATGCAATATTCGTAGCGAATATTCGCAATGCGAATATTCGTGAGCAACACTATTGCTTAATAGGCGATTTAAGGCAGATGACGGAAGCCTGTATGATTAAATATTACTACTTTAAGGGCCAGATTCAGGTAGATGGGCGCTTCTTTACTTTGGAGTAACGTTTCTCATTTACGTTACTCCGCCGACACTTTCGGCGCAAGTACTGTTATTCACATAGCACTTGCGCGTAAACTTGCGCCAGAGTAACGATAATGCGCTGGCGTAACCCGACGCAAGTGGAAGTGGGTGTGATCATATGTAAATGATGGGTGGAGCCCAGCGCATAGGCTTACGTTCAGCGCATCATCCACGGAGCATGCGCAGTGAGTGAGGCTCCACTCGCCCCCTTGTGCGCATGCTCACAACTTCCATCGGCACCACTTCACGGGAAACGTCAGCGCAATGTGTTCCGTTGTGCATATAAAAGCGCCAGCGGAAGCGCCATTCCGGCGCAAAAGTATTTCCGTTTCCCCCCACCCCAGGGAATTTACTTTTGCTCTGTGATGGCTGCTCCCGCTACCCCCAAAGAGAGGAGGAATCTCAATTTTAACTCCCAGGAGGTCTCAGTTATAATCTCCGCTATGGAGACTTTTAATGATTTCCTCCACGGGAAAAAAAGTCGTAAGACCAGCCGGGAGAGGAAGCAGGGCATCATGGACACCATTGCTGGCAGGGTCAATGTGTTGGGGTACTCCACCCGGACTGCTGGGGATATTAAAAAAAAAAAAAATGACCTGCGGCGCAAGGTCCGTGGCAAGGTGGCCACCATTCGGAGCCATGAGCGGGGCACAGGTGGTGGACCCCCATGTCCGGTCAGCCTGACCACGGAGGAGGAGGTGGTCGCCCGCTGCCTGGACAGGGAGCAGTTGGAGGGGGTCCCTGGATATGACTCCGTGGAGGAAGGCTCCAGGACAGGTAAGTGTTTTTATACCCTATTTGGTGTGTTGCATGTGGGGGGGGGGGTACATGTGCCAAGTGTGTGTGACCACCAACATGTGTCTGCTTTGTGTCATCCACAGATGACGGAGCTGGGCCATCATCTCTTGCCGGCCAGTCCACCCCAACCTCCCAACGGGATCCTGAGGACGAGCCCCTGGGTGCTGAAGACACCGAGGTGGAGGAGAGTGCCCACACCACCTCTGCAGAGATGGTTGTGGAGGAGCCTGTTTCTGAACAGGACTTTATTTTATTGTTGGAGGAGTCCTCCTCCTCTGCAGGGCCCTCTGTCATCCCCTCCCCCATCCTCGGTAGCCCCTCAAGGGCGAGTCCATCCCCACGGGGACAACCTTCTCCTGGCCCCAGGAAGGCGACCCTTAAGACCAGGGGGGTGTGTGATATGGTCGAGGACCAGGTGGTGTTGGACCACGCCAGACAAACACAGCAGATGGGGGAGATTGCTGCCCACTTGGACCGGGTCGCTGACAGCCTGGGCTCCATGTCCCAGCTGCCCAGTGGTGTGCAGGACGTTGTCACCAGCCTGGGGGAGGTGCAGGCTGATGTACGGCACCTGACAGCAGCCGTCCAAGTCAACACAGCTGCCATCCGTGAAGAGGGGAGGCAGCGGCAGCGTGCCCAGCGGCATAATATCACCCGTCCAGCTGAGGATGCAGGCCCAGACCAACCTGTATCTCAGCCGGATTGCCGTGGCCTTGGAGGGCAGGCAGCCAACAGCTCCCAGGAGTGGCCCACCCAGGGATCAGCCTCCTCCAGATGCCCCCCCACCCCCACCCACTCCCTCCAGGCAGCTGAGGAGCCCGAGAGTGCCCACAAGGAGGAGCCCCCGTCATCCCAGATGAGGGATTTATTTTTGTTTTGGTTTATATTATTTTTCTTTTTTATTACTCAGGTTATGAGTTTTTGTTTTATTTTTTTATTACTCAGGTTATGAGATATTTATTTTATTTTTAACTGCACATAGTCAGGAGTGCAGGGGACAGTGTGAATGGTGTGTGAATGTGAGGGGGTGGCACTCCTGCCAGTAAGGGGTGTCACCCTCGGCCGTGGTGGTGAAGTTAACCCCACGGCTGTATGAATGACGTGTGAAAGGTGTATGAATGGACAGCGACATCATTGGGGCCTTGACGCTGGCGTTGCTGCTCCCAAGTCCTACATGCTGGACTTGGGCTAATCCAATGCGATGTGGATGTGGTGTGTGTGATCTAGGGACATCAGTGGTGTACACGCGTGCATTGTCTGTGTGATTAATTTTTTGGTTTATTGTCCAAAGATGCCTACGGCGAGGACCCTCCTGACTGCTCTTCCATCAGCTGAATGGGTCTCCTCTGGCAGGAAGGGGCTGTCTGGTTCGGGGGTCAGGTCATCACGCATTTCAATCTGCAGGCCTTTTCTCATAGCAAAGTTGTGCAGAATGCAACATGCACCGATGATCTGACACACAAAGGTAGGGGAATACAATAGGGTCCCCCCAGACTTATCCAGGCAGCGGAAACAGGAGCCCAAATGTTTGCTCCACCACTGCACGGGTTTTGATGTGTGCTTCATTGTATTTTCTCTCTCCTCTGGTTTGGGGGTTCCGGAAAGGAGTCATGAGATGGGGTCCCAGTGCATATGCAGAGTCACCTGGAAGGGAAAAGACAGGAGGATGTTAGTCATGCATGTGCCACTTGTGAGGTGTGCATCATGGGAGGGGATAGTCATGCCTGACTCCCATGTCACTCACCAACCAGCCAGCTGTCCCCATACATGTTCTGCTCGAATTCTGCTGGGATGGGACTCTGACGGTATATGAAGCTGTCATGGCTGGATCCGGAGTGTTTGGCACGGACGTGCCATATGAGGCGTTGGGCATCGGCTATCACCTGTACGTTGATGGAGTGCCAATGCTTCCGATTGCGGTATATGTGCTCTGTGGCACTGGGGGGCTGTAGGGCCACATGTGTGCAATCAATGGCCCCCACAGTGCGTGGGAATCTGGCAATTCTGTAGAAATCTGTCATTGCCTTCAGCCGCAGCTCCTCAGTGGTGGGTCTGATGAACTGGTTGGACATGCGTCTGAGGATTGCAGGGACAACCTGGTGCACACATCTGCTCACAGAGGATTGTGACATCCCAGCCACCACTCCACTTGTACGCTGGAATGATCCACTTGCAAGGAAATGGAGTGCTGCCAGTACCTTCACCAGTGGCTGCACTGCATGTGAGCGGTGTGTCTTGCTGGTGATGTCCTCCTGCAGGGTTGTGGTTAGTTCAAGTATTGCATCAGGGCTGAATCTAAAGAGGCGATACACCTCCTCATGCCAAAGAGGCTCATGCGCGTGCGGTATATCCTCTCACGTGCCCGCCTCCTCCGTAGTGAGGGACCCAGTACTAGTGCTAGGACCACGACTACCCCTGGCATGTTGGCACACAGAGGTGTTGTCCTTGCAAGTGTGGTTGCTCGTTTTGTCGGTAACGCTGCTGCTGTAGCTGCTCTCCTGCTGACCTGAGGCCGTCTGGAGTAAAGATAAAGCAGCTATTTGTAGAAATAACTTTGCGCCGGACGGACGAGATACGCGTGGCGCATGTAGCCAGCGTATGGTGCTAATCCGTTCGCGAATCGGGAAATCCCCCTCATTTGCATATTTGCAGGGGAAATCAATAGGCGCGACTGATGCGCCAAGCGAAATTATGCGCTGACGAGACTCTGGCGTCGGAAAGTTAAGCCGATCGGAAATGGCCCGTTTTCTGTCGCATCTAGTTTGGTGGGTACGGCCACATAGAAACGACGGCGCATATTCACAGTTAGGCGGCGCATATCGAAATACTCCAGCGCAACTCTACCTGAATCTGGCCCTAAGTCTTCAATGTAACACATCATAAAAGGTATTTGTCTAGTCTTTCCTCACAGTTAAGTGCTTTCGGATGTCAAAGGCACTTGAAAGTTTCTTTCAAGTTGCTTATAGCAACATTATTGCCCACAATGGTGAGCAGGAACAGAGCACTCTTTAAAAAGCATGCCTGAAAATGTTTATGTTATGGTTAATAAACCACTTTCCTATTACAAAAAATGTCTGAAAAACAAAAAATAAATACAAATAAAATAAATCAAGGTGGGAAATATCCAGCTCCTTCATTAAATGTTCTCAAGTATTCAATCCTCACTGTATAAATCAACTTTCAGGTGACTCCTTCTGCTCCAATTCAGGATATGGAAAATGGGTGAAGCAAAACCAGCTAATGATAGACTCAGTGGGCTCCAAACATGGGGGAGAACTGAGAAAAACAAGGAAAACAACTCCTCATAGCGTAAAAAAGTTTAAAAATGTAATTCTTAAAATCCACAAAAGGGCAGACATTAAATACAAAAAATGTCAAAAAATGTAAAATAATCATCACAACAACCACATAAAAAAATAGGTAGAGGACATCAATACACTGTTTGCGCAGTGTGGAAGTGGTGTGGACCAGGGTATGTGCCCGACAGGTTTCGTCTAAGAAGACGTCAACAGGGGCATACCTCTGGTCCCCACTACCACTGCACTTAAATAAGGCTGCCAATAAACGTACTTACATGGGACCCCGCTCCGGAGAAAGCCATGTAAATATGGCGTCCATGCGTGCGCTCCAATACCCGGAAGTGGTATTCCGATGGTGAATGCGAACGCAAAACGGGGCAAATTATGTAATCCGATCAAGTGTGCTCCATATCCATTTCACCGCAAAAAGAATAAAAGAAACTAATAGGGCACCGCCATCCGTATCCGGAAGTGTGTCCTCTAAACGGGCGTGACCAATCCCGTCGGACCTGATGTGGGGGAGAAGACTCATACCCACGTCATGGGCCCCGTCTATAGCCTAAAAAGAAAAAAGGGGGGGGAGCGTGACCAATCACATCGGATCTGACGTGGGGGAGGAGACTCATACCCACGTCTTGGGCCCCCGTCTGGAGCCTGGAAAGAAAAAAGACACATCCTACGTCCCTAAATCAAATATGGAAGAAAGGGACGTAAGACTGTAAAAAACACTATGGGTAACCTAGAACAGAGCGACACCTCACATATCTGGAAGGGGTGGGAAAAGATCACTCCCCACCATACCTCCACCAATGATCATAGGCTTATCTAGGTGCATCCCCATTAGACCATCTAAGGAAACAAATACATAAGAGGGCAAATAGGGAATGTGCTACACACGGGAGAGGTCCCAAGGAAGCTAGCACCTACATGTCAAAACATCTATTACCCCAAAGAAATCACAATAAGGAAACTTGATAAAAGAACAAAAATATATATAAAAGTTTATATGTACAGCTGAATGTGCCGGAACAAATCAAGACAGATTGAAAAAAGCATTGATGTCCCAATCAACATTCAAGCCGTATAGCATGTAGCATTTAAGCTGGTATATCCAAAAAGTCTCTAACTTCGATACACCCCTCAACTTCGATTCACCTCTCCAGTGAGGAACAAATTTATCAATGATTTGAAAGCTAGTACCCTCTACCGTCTTATTATGTTGTTCCAGGTAATGTCTGGGCACCGTATGATTGGTGCAACCTTTTTGGATACTGGTGATGTGTTCACCTACCCTTATGGAAAATGTCCGTATGGTGCGACCAACGTACTGTTTTCCACAAGGGCAGGTGATAAGATACACTATGTGCTGGGTCGCACAAGTAGAAAAGTGTTTCATGGAATATTCGAGAGAAGTGGTAGTAGACCGGAAACATGACGTTTTCTTCCTTCCGCACGTATTGTGTGCACATACTCTACATCTACGACAAGGATGGAAACCCCTTGAGAGGGGAAAGAAACTTACGTGAGTGAGGGGGTCCGTAACATTAGATGAAATTTGTCCTTTTAAGGACATAGCACCTCTATAAATAACTCCTCCATTTAAAGGCTGTGTAGGACCCAGCACCTGGTCATTCTTTAGAATCTTGCAGTGCTTTCTTATAATTTCCTTGATTTGTACTCAGAGTCTCAGGTAATCGTGCTAGGGAAAGGACTGAGGGGAAACAGGGAAAACGACCTGCGGAGGGAAATGACCTGAGGTATGCCGGGGTCACGTGGTCAGTATGCCTAAAAGGGGGCATACCCAAGTAGAAGTAAAAGAAGAAATAGCAATAAAAAGGGGATGGGTGGGTGGGCCACCAGAAAACCGACGCCCAGAAGGAGGAAGGAGGGTGGGTTTAAATACCTCCCGACTCCTCCTACAAATACAGGCTTGACCTGCAGTCAGCCTTTAAACTTGTACTCAGAGTCTCAGGTAATCGTGCTAGGGAAAGGACTGAGGGGAAACAGGGAAAACGACCTGCGGAGGGAAATGACCTGAGGTATGCCGGGGTCACGTGGTCAGTATGCCTAAAAGGGGCCAAAAAATAACACAGTAGGATGAGCTAGGGAAGGGATTGAAATGAAAGTAACTGAATGTACCACAAGCCCCTAATGCAAGAATGCCTGTGACTGACATGTGAACTGGGATATGTCTGGAAAAGAAAGCTACCTACCGCCCACCTAATTCTTCAACAACAAGAAAACAAACCCCCTACGAATAGCAGCAAAACTGCACCTGTACTGAAACCATGGCCCGGAGTGAATGATGAAGTGCCACCCTAGATAGGAAGCAGGTAATGACTAAATGTCATGCCCTGTGCTAGCAGGGAAGGGGGTACTAGGGAAAAGAAAAAGTGGCCTATCCCTGAGTATGTCCGCAACGGTCTAGCGCCCAGAATGTCCTGGACCCAGCTAAAACCCGTTTGAAGCTGCAAGTGGCAAAAGAAAGCAAACGCAAGTAGGTACTGGCATGTTTGTGAGAAAAGAACCCAGGATACCGAGATAGGAACGCCTGGAAGATATCCCAGGCCGAGTCACGAGTTTCCGGGCTGTATTGAAAAGGACTTGAAGATCAAGCTTCGTCTATGACAAAATCGGAATATACAAGGAGGGTGCACAACCATGTGAAAAACCTGTAACTGGAGAAGGATGGATGACGGCACAATCTGCGATATCTGCTGCCCGTGACATGAACTCTGCAAAGAAGCAAGACATTGTTAAACAAAACCAACAAGCCCCAACTTACCTTAGGAAAAGGAAAACCCCTACCTCCCCTTACCCCTACCTACGTAAGTGTCCGTGATTGACACATGCAGTGATGTAGAGCAGGACAGAGAGCGTGTCAGTCTGCGGAACTGACGAGGCTGAGCAACCTGAGGCAAAGCAGGCCAACGGAAAACGTAACACTCAAGCCTAACAACCTGAAGACATGTCGGGTAGGTGATGTAAGTGACGAGATTACGTGACGTATGAAAAATGTAATGAAAGCCGTGAGAAGCGGATGAGGGGACTTGCCACTGCACAAGCCAATTAGAAACGAACATCTCAATCCGACAGTACCTGTAAATGTGACAGGTAACCAGCAGTGGAGAGTGGTCATGAACTAACGTGAGGACATGAATGTGACCTGTATGTATGGACTGTGCAAATGAAACGTGGGTAAGTGTAGGACTAGTGCAGCTGGACTGAGAACGTGACAACCCATGAATAGCAAAGGCCGAGCGACCTGCCGCGTAGCAGGCAAATTAAAAACGTACACTCAGGCCTGATGAACCTGAAGACGTGTCAGGTTATTGTATGCGAAAAGCCAAGATGCATGAACGTGTGAGAAACGGATGAGGGGACTTGCCACTGCACAAGCCAATTAGAAACGAAACATCTCAATCCGACAGTACCCGTAGACGTGACAGGTAACCAGCAGTGGAGAGGGGCCATGAACTAACATGTATGCCCAGACTATGAAAATTAAATGTGGGTAAATGTAGGACAAGTGCAGCTGGACTGAGAATCTGACAAACCCGTGAATTACCAAGGCCGAGCAACCTGAGGCGTAGCAGGCAAATTAAAAACGTACACTCAGGCCTGATGAACCTGAAGACGTGTCAGGTCATTGTATGAGAGATGAAATGTCAAGATGCATGAAACGTGTGAGAAACGGATGAGGAGACTTGCCACCGTACAAGCCAATTAAAAACGCTCATCTCAATCCGTAAGCACCCATAGACGTGATGGGTGACACACACCCCCCCCCCATCGGTGAACGCCATGAATCAAAATGAACATACCAATGCTACCAACTAGAAAACATCCCAACTGAAACCTGCATGAGAAACGTAAGTTGCATGAAACGCACACACTAGAGAACATGAAAAGCATGGGAAACAAAAACATGAGAAATGTAAATACCTGAGAACATAAAAATACCCTGAGAAACGGAATCGTATGCATCACGACTGAAACCTGTATGAGTAACGTAAACACTTGAGAACATGAATAGCATGAGAAACGTAACGTAAAACGGAAAGTACAAACGTAAAATTGCATGAGAAACGGAAAACATGAGAACAGAAATAGCATGAGCAACGTGAACACCCGAGAACATGAGTAGCAAGAGAAACGTGTACACTTGACAAACATGAATCGCAACCACAAGGCAAGCATGAGCCACGCGATTGCACAGGAACATGACAACCATAAGAAACGTAATCGCATGGGAGAAACCATACGCAACGCAACGCATGAGCCAGGTAATCGCATGAGAGCCAACCAAGAGAAGCGTGAACGCATGAGCAACTACCATGCGAAACGCAATCCCATGAGAACCAGCCATGATAAACGTGATCGCATGAGAACCTACCATGATAAACATGGCCACCACGCGAACGCAACTGCATGAGAACCACCACGCGAACGCAACTGCATGAGAACCACCACGCGAACGCATGAGAACTACCACACGAACGCAAACACATGAGCACCACCACGCGACCGCATGAGAACCACCACGCGACCGCATGAGAACCACCACGCGACCGCATGAGAACCACCACGCGAACGCATGAAAACCACCACGCGAACGCGACCGCATGAGAAACCACCACGCGAAACAAAATCGCCTGCAAAACGTAACCGCATGAAAACTGCAATCGCACCAGAAACGTAATCGCATGCGAACATAATACCATGGAAAACGTAATTGCATGGAAACATAGTCGCATGAAAAACAGTCGCCTGAAAAAATTTAATCGCATCAGAAACATGATACCATGGGAAACGTAATCATATCAGAAACATAATACCATGGGAGAGATAGTCGCATGGGAAACGGAGTCGCATGAAAAAACATAGTCGCATGAAAAAACGTAGTCGAATTGAAACATACCATAGGAAACGTAGTCACATGAAAAACGTAAACGAATCAGAAACATACCACGGGAAACGTAGTCGCATGGGAAACATAACCGCATGAGAAGACACCATGAGAAACGTAATCGCATGGAAACGTAGTCGCATGAAAAAAAAAAAAAAAGTAATCGCATCAGAATACCATGGGAAACGTAATCGTATCAGAAACATAATACCATGGGAAACGTAGTTGCATGGGAAACGTAATCGAGTCAGAAACATACCATGGGAAACAGTCGCATGGGAAGCGTAGTCGAATTAGAAACATGATACCATGGAAAACGTAGTCGCATGGAAAACGTAGTCGCATGGAAAACGTAGTCGCATGGAAAACGTAATTGAGTCAGAAACACACCATGGGAAACAGTCACATGGGAAGCGTAGTCGAATTAGAAACATATACCATGGAAAACGTAGTCGCATGGAAAACGTAGTCGCGTCAGAAACACACCATGGGAAACATAGTCGCATGGAAAACGTAATTAAGTCAGAAACACACCATGGGAAACATAGTCGCATGGGAAACATAGTCGCATGGGAACCGTAACACACGAGGACCGTGATCGCACATGAACATGATCGCATGAGAAACATAATCGCATGAGAACTACTATGCGAAACGTAATCGCATGAGAACCACCATGAAAACCGTGATTGCATGAGAAACGTAACCCGATGACCACGATCGCACGCGATCGCATGAGAACGTGACCGTACGTGAAACATAATCGCATGAGGACATCACTAGCATAAGAAACACATTGCAGGAGGACATTACTGGCATAAGAACACATAGCATGAGGACATAACCAGCATGAAAAACTTAATCGCCTAACATGAATCGCATAACATGAATCGCATAACATAAGAGAAACATAACCATCAGAAGAACCTTAACTAGCAGGAGAAACTCAGAAACTTTGACGGGGAGCCCTCAGCACCCACTGGGCTGTCACTGGGAGACATGTGTCACAGGGGAGGAAACAGGCCGCGCTGGGGAAGATGCTCCTTCAGCCAAACAGCGCTCAGCTACATGACACAGCTAGGAGGAAGCAGAGTGCGGACAGGGAAAGCACATGCCCACAGACTCGACCCCCCCCGCACCGGGATGTGACCTCTGATGCTGACTGAGCCCACAAAACTACTGCACCTGACCCAACCAACATCCCCCCATGTGAGGTACTAGACTAGCTTGAGGAGCCATGGAGCGGGTGACGTCATAGGAGCAAACGGGGGGCGGGAGGAACAGGCGGGCGGTCTCCATGGAGCCCTGTACCACGTGGACGTGGGTGCCCGGAGGAGTGAGAGGGAGGACGGCTGGCTCCCCTCTCACCGAGTATGCCTGGAGGAGCAGGAGGGAGAATGGAGGGACCCCCCACAGCGTGAGCCCGAGTGGAGAAGCAGGCGGCCCCTATGATGCTGACAAGGGCCTGGCTGACATGGTGGACAGCCCCCCCAATGGTGCCTGCCACAACTACAAACCTGCACCCCCCCTGCAAGCATCGGGAGAAGCGGGGGGGCGGTTGGGGTGAGCGGTGCTCAGCTGACAGAGGAGGATGGAGTGCAGACAGTCCGGTCCACTGGGAATCCTGAGGAGAGCACAATGGACACCTGCAGCAGCTGCCTCCATTGCTCTGGACAGAAACAGGAAGTGACGTGCAATACCCAGAAACCCCACACACCAGAAAACCGACGCCCAGAAGGAGGAAGGAGGGTGGGTTTAAATACCTCCCGACTCCTCCTACAAATACAGGCTTGACCTGCAGTCAGCCTTTAAACTTGTTTGTGTTGAGTGGAGAAAGTGGTGCTAAATGAATTCCTAAATTTGGGCTCTTGAACAGATTAAGGGTGTTCCAATGTTAATTCCCTCCTATCTAAGTTGGCGATCATATCGATCTCTTGATCAACAGAATGCCCCGAATAACCTTTATCAACAGATCGGGTTTTTAATAGTTCAGCCTGATTGTAAAAATTGGAAAGGTCAGAGCAATTACGCCTTAGGCCGCGTACACATGAGGGGATATGTCCGCTGAAAACGGTCCGCTCGTGTGTATGGGCTAGCGGACAGATTTCTCCACCCGACAGATTTCAAAGCATGCTTTGAAATCTATCCGGTGGGAATCTGTCCGCCCGACATGTCTGCTGGTTAGTACACTTACCAGCAGACATGTCGTCCCCCACCGCCGCCGCGCCGCCGCCGAATGGATTCGGCGCATGCGCGGAAGTGTTTTACTTCCTGGTGCGGTGTCGTGGCGGTGACGCGGCGGCGTCAACGTCACCGCCGCGTCACCGCCACGTCACCGCGCCGTCCGGCCGCGGGGAATTTGATCCGATGGTGTGTACACGCCATCGGATCAAACTCCCGATCGGACATATCCGATGGAAATGGTCCGCGGACCGTTTTCATCGGATATGTCCGATGGTGTGTACGCGGCCTTATACTTAAAAGTTGACTTCGGGGCACAGATTTCAACCATGAAGAGTGTTGACAGCTGTCTACCGGGATGTAGCCATTACGGTCCGTCTCCTTAACCACTTCCTGCCGGCTGTAAGACTTTGTACAGCCACAGTGTGGATGCCAATTGCCGGGAGGCCATCTATATACGGCCTCCGGCCTCCAGCCACTGGGGGGAGCGCGTGCCTGCCACATCACTGAGATGCCGATGCTTGTGCCTGGCGTCCGCGATGTCCGCCAGGCACCCGCGATCGGCGGTTACACAGACAAGGACGTGGATCTCTGTGTGTAAACACACAGATCTACGTCCTGTCAGGGAGAAGAGACCGATGCTGTGTCCCTTGTAGATAGGGACACAGATCGGTCACCTCCCCCAGTCAGTCCCCTTCCCCCACAGTTAGAAACACTATGCAGGGTACACATTTAACCCCTTTCTCACACCCTAGTGTTAACCCCTTCCCTGCCAGTCACATTTATACAGTAATTAGTGCATGTTTATAGCACTGTTCGCTGTATAAATGTGAATGGTGCCCAAAATGTGTCAGGTGTCCGATGTGTCCGCCATAATGTCGCAGTCCTAATAAAAATTGCAGAACGCCGTCATTACTAGTAAAAAAAATAAAAAAATAATAATAATAATTCTGTCCCCTATTTTGTAGGCGCTATCACTTTTGTGCAAACATTTTTGTTTTTTACCAAAAATATGTAGAATATGTATCAACCTAGACTGAGAAAATGTTTTTTTTTTAATCGGGCTATTTATTATAGCAACAAATATTGTTTATTTATTTTTTCAAAATTGTGGCTCTTTTTATGTTTATAGCGCAAAAAATAAAAACCGCAGAGGTAATCAAATACCACCAAAAGAAAGCTCTACTTGTAGGGAAAAAGGACGTCAATTTTGTTTGGGAGCCACGTCGCACGGCGCTCAATTGTCAGTTAAAGCGACGCAGTGCCGGAAGCTGAAATTTTACCTGGGCAGGAGGGGGGTATATGTGCCCAGTAAGCAAGTGGTTAAAGTAGGTTTTAGTCAACAGCTGATCATTTTCCACTCTTATCTCTGAAGCCGCGTACACAAGGCAGAGAACCTCGACGGGCAGAACACATCGTTCCGCTCGTCGAGGTTCTCTGCCGGCCGTCAGATTCGGCGACCCGCCCGTCGGGAATGGCAACCAGCCATTCATCCAGGCGGGCCGTCGAGAAAATAGAGAACATGGTCTCTATTTCTGCTCGACGGCATTCCCGACGGGATGCTCGCCGAGAGTGTACACACGGCCGAGGTTCTCGCTGAAATGCAGCTTCCAGCGAGGTTCTCGCTGGTTTCTAGCGAGAACCTCGGTCGTGTGTACGCCGCCTCAATCTAGAAAATGTATACAGGCCACATCTGCTGTAACCAACAGCATATCTCTGCTATAACTAATTCCCTCCAACATGGAGATGGTATGACGTGTATCTTTTAAATAGGATAATATAGCTTTTACAATGGGCTGTAGGTGGAAATCTATATATTTCCCCACTCGGGAACTAACCAAATTAATCCCGCTTATAATAGGCCGCCCTGGGGGGCATTGAGTATCTTTATGCACTTTAGGCAAGTAGTAAATTATAGGGATTCTAGGAACGGCTGGTATAAGATAACATCGTTCCTTTTTAACCAAAATTCCCAATTGTGCCCCCGTTTTGATAAGGTTAGACAGGGATTTTTTTAAATCTGAAGTAGGATTTTTGGATAATTTGGTATATGTGTCAGTATTACTCAAGATTTTACACATTTCGGCATGATAGGCCGATTTGTCCAGAATGACAATCCCCCCCTCCTTTGTCCGCCGGACGTATAACGAGATCTTTCCTCTCACATAAAGACTTTAATCCAATTTTTATATTGGGATCAAAGAATGTTCTTTTTGGGGGGAGTTCCTCCAAACCTTTAAGAACCAGGGGCCAGATTTATAAGAGTTATGACGGCGTATCAGTAGATACGCCGTCGTAACTCAGAATCTTGAGTTATGCGTATGCTCAAAGTGAGATACGCTTAAATGTTGCTAAGATACGACCGGCGTACGTCTCCTACGCCGTTGTATCTTAGATGCCTATTTACGCTGGCCGCCAAGGGCGTGTACGCTGATTTACGCCTAGAATATGTAAATCAGCGAGATACGCCTATTCACGAACATACGCCCGGCCATCGCAGTAAAAATACGGCCCATTTACGCTACGTAAGGCGTTTTCAGGCGTTAATATAAAGCAGCAAAAAGATGGCGCAGCCAATGTTAAGTATGGACGTCAAATTTTTCACATTTTACGTCGTTTGCGTAACTCATCCGTGAATGGGGCTGGACGTAAATTACATTCACGTCGAAACCAATGAGTCTTAGCGGCGTAATTTGGAGCATGCGCACTGCGATACGTCCACGAACGGCGCATGCGCCGTTAGTAAAAAAACGTCATTTACGCAGAGTCACACCTAATAAAACACGGCCACATGAAACACATTTGAATTTGGCGGGCTTACGCCGGCCCATTTACGATACGCCGCCGTAACTTATCTTTGTGAATACAGCACTCGCCTCTCTAATTTACGGCGGCGTAGCGTATCTAAGATACGCTACGCCCGCACAAAATTACGCCGCTCTACGTGAATCTACCCCCAGATCTCTAAACACCTTAATGCTGGGGGCCATCGCACATGGAGGGTTGAACAGAGAAGGATTGGCAAGCCCTGTATGTTTAACATCGGAAAAGATCTCAGGGAGATTAGGCCTGATCGGATTGCTAATAAAATACCGCTGGATATTTAATTTTCTTACGCACTTCTGTACATCGATAAAGGTGTTAAATTTATTGAGGGGTTTGGGGGGAACAAACTTGAGCCCTTTATCTAAAACCACTTTCTCTGCATTGGTCAATTCTACTTGTCTAAGATTGAAAATGCCCACTCCTGTTACACTCTTCTCTATTTTCTTCCTGGAGCGCCACCCACCTCTGGACCCGCGCTTGGTTCTTCCTTTCTTTAATGGTTTTCTTGTTCCCTGTGAAAATCCCCTGGGTACATGGAACCAGGTCAATTTTGATTGTAATGATAAGGGGATCTATCATAATGATTGTCCTCTCTCTCCATATATCCATAATATAAACTCTGAGGTCATTCTTAAAGGAGAAAATCTAGTATGGATGGGTGTTCTCTGGGGATTTCTTGAGGAGTTATAATCCCCATATTCTCTGTCTCTATATGGTGAGTGATCATAACCTTGTTGATCATAGGGTTGATCTCTCTGATTCCTCTGTTTTCCATGGGATCCTCTACCCCTCCCCCTATTCATGGGCGGAGGCCCTCTTTGTTGGAATTTGGGGGGTGGCAGGAGCTGTCATATTACTCCCATTGATCGGAAGATGTATGGGAGGCAGGGGTAGTGGGGTATGTTGAGCAATAGACAGAGTTTTAGGCCGCGTACACACGATCGGTCCAACCCGATGAGAATGGTTCGACGGACCGTTTTCATCAGGTCACCGTTGAAGTGGCCTGATGGTCTGATGTGCGTACACACCATGAATTCAAAATCCGATCATGTCAGAACGCGGTGACGTAAAACACAACAACGTGCTGAAAAAACGAAGTTCAATGCTTCCAAGCATGCATCAACTTGATTCTGAGCATGCGCGGGTTTTTGCATACTAACGATCAGTTTGGACCGATGGTCAGGCGTCCGATTTTAAAGCAAGTTTTAAAACTTTGGTCCGAAGGACGACAGGCTGATAGGCCGTAAACGCGGTCGGTTTGGACCAATGAAACTGGACTTCAGTCCATTTTCATCGGTTTAGACCGATCGTGTGTACGCGGCCTTAGATTCACTTGTAGAGGGTTGAGATACATCCATTTGGACATGCGTATGGTCCATATTTTCTCCTGTAGTATCCTTTCTCTGACAACTGTAAACACAATTGGTTTTGTAGTCATTAACATCACATGCATATTTTTTCAGTTTTTTAATCTTTTGTTCTCGTTCTTCTTTTTCTAGGTGATTTTTTAGGTTAGTACACATTGCAATGTATTCGGACGTGGATTTATGTGGTGATAACTTTGCTCTGATTTCCTTACTTTCCCTATCTAGAGTGGTCATTCTAGATTTTTTTCTTTCAGTCAAAAAATTAAGTAGGGAAATACCCTCTCTATTGAAAAACTGAAACCATGATTCTAAATCGGGATCTCCCTGTCGGGGATGTATACCCCATCTAAGGCCCCTAGGGACCATATGATCCTTGACATATTGTTCAAGGAACGCTATGTCCCACTCTCAGCCCTGGTTCACATTGGGCTGCGGGAGTGAAGCCGTGCGAGTTCAGCTGAACTCGCACAATTTCACTCCCGCTGGGAGTCCCGATTTCAGCTGCGATTTAAGAGACATCTGAGCAGGTTTCTGCACAGATGTCAATGTAAATCGCGTCCTGAAATCGCAAAAAGTAGTACAGGAACTACTTTTTGAAATTGGTGCAGCGCCACAGATGCGGCGTCGCACTGATTAGGACGGTGTCATTGCCGGCAATTGCCAGAAAATGCAGACGATTTGAGATGCGATTTCACATGTGAATTAGCATCTCAAATCGAACTAAATCGTACCGTGTGAACCTGGGCTTAATGTAATTCTGAGGTCATCACATTTCTCAATCTAACAAAAAATGACCAGGTGCTGGTACACTGCTTTTTAAATGGAGGAGTTATTTATAGAGGTGCTATGTCTTTAAAAGAACAAATTGCACCTAATGTTACGGACCCCCTCACTCACATAAGTTTCTTTCCCCTCTCAAAGGGTTTCTATCCTTGCTGTAGATGTAGAGTATGTGCACACAATACGTGCGGAAGGAAGAAAACTACGGCCCGGATTCACATACATCGGAGCATATATATGCCGCCTTAGCGTATGTCTTTTACGCTACGCCGGCGCAGAGGGGAGAGGGTAGAGGGGAGAGGGGAGAGGGGAGAGGGGAGCACGGAATTCACAAAACAAATGCTCCCAACTCTGCGCCGGCGTAGCGTATATTCGTAGGCGTAAGTCAGCGTAAGTGGAAGTGGGCTGGAAGTGGGTGTGATACATTTAAATGAAGCGTGACCCCATGCAAATGATGGGCTGGGCTGAGCGTCAGACAAGTACTTAAAACGAACTGCGCATGCGTCGTGCCTTGGACGCATCCCAATGCGCATGCTCACAATCACGTCAAAACAACTGCCTAAGATACGTCGAAAAACACTGCCTACGACGTGAACGTAACCTACGCCCAGCCCTATTCATGTACAGCGTAAACTACATAAAATTTGACGGCATTCATTCCCTGGTCCATACCTTTGCATGAGTTGCGCCTCCAATATGGGGAATAACTTTACGCCGAACGTATGACTTACGAAATCCGCGTATAATATGCGCCGGGCGCAAGTACGTTCGTGAATCCGCGTATCTCCCTAATTTGCATATTTGCATCGAAAATCAATGTGAGTACCACATGCGTCCAGCGTAAATATGCGCCCACTATACGCCGGCGTAGGCAAGTTACGCCAGGCAGCTGAAGCCTATTTTTCGACGTATCTTGCTTTGTGGGTCGGTGCATAGATACGACGGCGCACATTTGTACTTACGCCAGCGTATCTGGAGATACGTCGGCGTAAGTGCTTTTTGAATCCGGGCCTACATGTTTCCGGTCTACCATCACTTCTCTCGAATATTCCATGAAACACTTTTCCACTTGTGCGACCCAGCACATAGTGTATCTTATCACCTGTCCTTGTGGAAAACAGTACGTTGGTCGCACCATATGGACATTTTCCATAAGGGTAGGTGAATACATCACCAGTATCCAAAAAGGTCGCACCAATCATACGGTGCCCAGACACTACCTGGAACAACATAATAAGAAGGTACTAGTTTTCAAATCATCAATAAATTTGTTCTTCACTGGAGAGGTGAATCGAAGTTGAGGGGTGTATCGAAGTTAGAGACTTTTTGGATATACCAGCTTAAATGCTACATGCTATACGGCTTGAATGTTGATTGGGACATCAATGCTTTTATCAATCAGTCTTGATTTGTCCGGCACATTCAGCTGTACATTTAAACTTTTATATATATTTTTATTCTTTTATCAAGATTCCTCATTGTGATTTATTTGGGGTAATATATGTTTTGACATTTAGGTGCTAGCTTCCTTGGGACCTCTCCCGTTTGTAGCACATTCCCTATTTGCCCTCTTATGTGTTTGTTTCCTTAGATCAGTGGTTCTCAACCTTCTAGTGCCATGACCCCTTCATACACTTGTGGGGACCCCTGAGGCCGCGTACACACAATCGAATATATCTGCTGAAACTGGTCCGCAGACCAGTTTCAGCGGACAGATTCGATCATCTGTACGGGCTAGCAGACAGGTTTCCAGCAGACAAAAGTTTTAAAACATGCTTTAAAACTTGTCTGCTGGAAACCCGTCTCTCCGACATCTGTCGAATGGATTCGACGCATGCGTGGAAGTATTTTACTTCCTGGTTCGGTGACGTGGCGACATCAACGTCACCGCCACGTCACCGCGCTATCTGTCTGCAGGGATTTTGGTTCGATCGTGTGTACACAGATCAAACCAAAATAGCCCAGCAGACATGTCCGATTAAAATGCTCCGTCGGACCGTTTTCATCGGATAAATCTCCTTGTGTGTACGCGGCCCAACCGTAAAATTATTTTCGTAGCGTGGGTTGTCAGCACACAAGGCAAGACAAGTAATTAGCCCCTATCCTACAGACATTTAGCACTCTCTGAGTCCTTTTAATGGCAACTATAATCACAGGTAGTTATACTCACCGTGTCTCCAACTTTGTGGTGTTTCGTAGCAGTGACACCTATGCTGAAATCAGGAGATAGGGTCTCCTCCAGCCCCTCCCACTTCACATTTCTCACCAGTCACCTGAGCTCTAGTCTCTGCCCCCCAGCCATGCTGTGAATTGATTGGGTGCGAAGAGGCTGAGTGGGCAGCTGCAGGTTAAAGAAACAGTCCAGCTGGGCGGCAACAGGCTCCACGAATAGCCCTGTTCCAGCCCAGGATTCGTGACCCCTGGCAAATCTTCATTTGACCTCCAAGGGGGTTCCGACACAAGATTGAGAACCACTGCCTTAGATGGTCTAATGGGGATGCACCTAGATGAGCCTATGATCGTTGGTGGAGGTATGGTGGGGAGTGATCTTTTCCCACCCCTTCCCGATATGTGAGGTGTCGCTTTGTTCTAGGTTACCCATAGAGTTTTTTACAGTCTTATGTCCCTTTTTTCCATATATGATTTAGGGACGTGGGATGTGTCTTTTCTTTCCAGGCTTCAGACGGGGCCCATGACGTGGGTATGAGAATCCTCCCCCATGTCAGATCCGATGTGGTTGGTCATGCTCCCCCCCTCTTTTTCTTTTTTTTAGGCTCTAGACGGGGCCCATAATGTGGGTATGAGTCTCCTCCCCCACGTCAGAGGCGACGGGATTGGTCACACCTGTTTGGAGCGCACACTTCCGGATACGGATGGCGGCGCCCTATTAGTTTCCTTTCTGTCATCGTTTTTCGGTGAATAGGATAATGGATATGGAGCGCACTCGATCGTATTACATAATCTGTTTTGCATTCGCATTCACCATCGAAATACCACTTCCGGGTATTGGAGCGCACGCCTGGACGCCATATTTACATGGCTTTCTCCGGGCATTGGAGCGCACGTTGTGTGACGCCAATCCGGGTAACCGCGGTGGAATGCACACAGCTTTACATGTGCAGCATGGAGCGGAGTCACATATGTAAGTACGTTTATTGGCACCCTTATTTAAGCGCAGTGGTAGTGGGTGCTAGAGGTATGCCCATGTTGAAGTCTTCTTAGACGAAACCGGTCGGGCACATACCCTGGTCCACACCACTTCCACACTGTGCAAACTGTGTATTGATGACCTCTACGTATTTTTTGATGTGGTTGTTGTGATGATTATTTTTTTTTTTTTTTTAATTTTTGGATTTAATGTCTGCCCTTTTGTGGATTTTAAGAATTAAATTTTTAAACTTTTTAAAGCTATGAGTAGTCGTTTTCCTTGTTTTTTTCTGTTTTCCCCCATGTTTGGAGCCCACTGAGTGTATCATTATTAGCTGGTTTTGCTTCACCCATTTTCCACATCCTGAATTGGAGCAGAAGGAGTCACCTGAAAGTTGATTTATACAACATCCTGTCGAGGAGACCACCAATCCAGTGGGAACGAGGAGACCACCAATCCAGTGGGAACGAGGAGACCACCAATCCAGTGGGAACAAGGAGCATTACCACAGCATTGACCAGATTGGGCAATCAGCCCCCTATCCAAGTATGACCCACCACCATACGGTGTAGTTTGTGTCCACCCTATCCGGTAAGGGTATCCTATTATTTGGCTTTGGAGGGATCACCTTTCCTTGAAAGAAATTTTTTCACTAGATCAACCCCCCTGTTTTGATCTTTTTCACTCTTATGGACATTTATATATATATGTCACTTATATTGAGTTTGTTTATTGCTTATTCACAGTGATACAGTTCAATTATTTTAGAACTCTGGTCATAAGAGTTCCTGCTATTTGGCGCTGCACTTTTATTTATTCAATTCTTGTGTATTACCTTGTTGTTTAAAGAAACATAGAAAAAGATAGAGGCAGCGATTGGGCGGACTTTGGAGGCAAGACGGGAACAACAAATATTAGAAAAAATATATATTTATTACAAAAAAAAAATATATACAAATACAATTAATATAAAAAGGACCATATGAGATATATAATAGTGTGGAATAATATCCTCTGTGCATCATCAATGCGTTTCGCCTTTTGGCTTCCTCAGGACGAGGCAGGGTTTTTTTTTTTAGCAGTAGGACATTAAATATTTCATTCATCAGAATGGTCGTCAGGCTTTCAGAAAACCTTGCAAATCACTTTAAATCACAGATATAGCAGTAGTTGTTGAGTGAGTTTTATGCATAGTTTCAACGGAGCTCGAAGTGCCAAACACAAAGGGCTTTATTTATATGAGGAACCAGGGTTGCGTCTTATCCTAGACGGGAATGTTTCTGTTCTGCAACCAGAACACCGTATAAAGCCGGGGCAGTGGAAAGAGCCACAATAGGAATTATGTCCAAATGTAGTGGCCGAGTCTAGCAATGTAGACAGTCCAAAGCAGGATAGCCTGCGATTTAAATTGAAAGAATACCTGTATGGTAGAATCAATGTCGCATGCCCGGGGATAGCCTACGTCTACGTGCTTCATTTAAAGTCCCAACTTTCTGTCCCCCCCCCCCCCCCCCCCATTCTTTGCCATAATTAGCGATGAGGCATATCACCTTAACAGGTCATTGCCTCATTTAAAGTTCCAAAATACAACAATTTTCTTTTAATGTAGATATCAGAAATACTATTTTTGACACAAACCTTTTGAAATATTTATTTTGCAAAAAATGTTTTTTTTTCCCCCCCTCAAATAACAAGAAAGTTTAAAGTTCAGTTCTTCCACAGTCTACAAAAATGTTTATGATGCAATATTTTGTACTTTTCAATTTTCTCCCCCATAAGCCTTATCTTACCAAAGTCACAACATTGATGCAAGCGGGTCATAGAGTTGTCATTTTATGATTTTTGCCATAAGGCAGTCAATCAGGTCTGAGATAAACTTTGTAATCGCAATGTTCTTATTTTTTAACAATTGTTGCTAATAAATATCAACCTGTGTATTTTCTCATTGTTAATTGATGGGTTTTATGTACTGTAAACATGCTGCATTATTATTTTTTGGATAACAAGATAAGCAACAGATACTTTTTCCTAATAAACATGTAGTGTTGCCCCCCCCCACAAGGGTTCATTGGGTTCTCTGTTCTTCTTCTCTATTCTTCTGCCTAGACTCTGAGACCAACCACAGCCCCATTGACACACCAGGTTAAGCAAATGCTTGTCAGCTCCCCCTGTTGGATGGAGGTAAGGTAGTGTTAACCCATATGGGTTAATTGCGTGCTGTTGGTGAACCCCCCGCCTATAACTGCAGTAAATACATCCACTCTTTCCAGTCTAGCTGGTTCCCCCTCAAATGGACATGTCCATGATTGTGTTTGCAGCATTTACCCTCACAGATCCACTTATTAAGGTAAATCATATGGTTGGTACCACCATATCCTGCTATTCCTAATTTCACCCTTCTTTATCACTGACCACCATGTTACCACAATGTATTATATTTCGTACAATTTTACTGCTTACCACATACACTTCTATTATACTTTATCTTTCTCTTCACCATTTCATATATTCATACCCTCTTTTCTCTATTGGTCCCTATTTTTTATCCTCACTTATCCATATTTATTATACACAGTATTGACACTTTACGTTTTCCAATATTACACATCCCTGTTCCTCTATAGATGGCTGCTCCCATGGAGGACCTACCCACAATTTCAACCCATGGAAGTCCCTTTCTGGAAACCCCAGCATGTCACCCGATTACTAGCCTGCATGGTGGGGCTCATCCACCCCAGCTCCCATGGGCTGATGTTCCAGGCCTTCCCAGCCTCCTGACTCCACGCCTATATTCACAGTCATAGGCATACCTGTAAGTCATTTTAGGAATTGTTACTGCTCTATCTCCTCTCTCCTGTCCCCATACCGAGATTCACCATACTTACCTATTTTAAATCTTACTATTTTGATATTTATAGACCCCTACTACATACCTGCTCCTGAAGAGTGGCAGTATAAACGAAACACGTTGAGCCAATAAGATGCCCTCCTACATACATAATGCTACTGCAACATCTACTGCCTCATACCCTGATTGGATTTCACCAACCAATTACAGTTATAACCATCATGGAGATATATTTTAAGGATACTGATTTTGTATATTTTTTATGCCCATGGGGAGCCAGTTAGATGCCCCCTTTGTATATATTTAATAGTATTAATTATTACCCATCAGTTCCCATATCTACTGGAGTGTGCCAGTATATGCAAGTTCTATATATTTTTTACCATGGAGACACGCCTCAATTGAATTGGTTTCTTTTTTGGCCCCTTTATTGTATAATTGCTATATATGAGCCCAAGATGTTATTATACTCTATTACCATATATTACCATATATTGTTACAGAATTATGTACTATTCAATCACTGACTACTATACCATGTATGTTATGTCATTATTGTTTTTGTTATATATTTCCTATGTGATTAAACACTTGACTGCCAATTGCTGCTACGCAATGCTCTCATGTTTACATTTTTGGGTCTAATGTACTGGTTATCTGCCATATTCAATTGTTTTGTGGTTCTCCTGGGATGCATGTTTCATCAAAAAGTCCCACCCTTGTCTTTTTCTGTTCAAGGTATTTATATATGTGCATTTCTTTTGGATATGGCAGCGACTAATGTTTTTTGTATATTTTTTGTATGTTATTAGTATACAATGTTGACTGATGACTGATGTGTTTTATCATAGATAGTGATCAACGTGTTTCTATGCATACTGATTGTTGACCTACCCTGGGTCCCGCATTCATAGCCGATAGTGTGTCCTGACCAAAGCAAAATAGCGAAACGCCTTGACTTGAAAGTGTATGTATCTTTCTGTGTTTCATGTATGTTTTTTTTTAACTCTTTCTATACTTGATCTGTTTGTGAGCGATTTGTTATTAATAAAAAAAAAATGTTTTTTATTATACTCGTCCATCTTGCCTACAAAGGGCCAGATTCATGAAAGGTTACGCTGGCGGATCGAGTGATCCGCCAGCGTAACAGTGGCTTTGAGCCGGCGTTTCTGTTTTCTGTAACCAGAAAACAAGAAACGCCGGGTTGAAGTTCCGATGCGAGCAGCGTAACTGAGTTTCGCCATCGCATCGTTACTTCAACTTAAAAATGGCGCCGGGGGCGTTCCCGCCGATTTACGCTCAAAAAATATGTTAATGAGCGGAAATCGGCAATTCACGATCGAAATCCGGCGCGACGCAGTGACGTTACGACGTTTCCGGACGGGATACGCGGCGCATAGATATACCTACATGGGGCTGGAGTATCCTATGTTAGGTATAGGCGTCGTCATCGCGTCGGGAAAAAAAAAAAAAACGTCGCTTGCGTAAAACGGTCATGAATGGGAATGTGACGTCATTGACGTTCATTCACAGATTTTGGAGCATGCGCACGGGGATGTTTTGACACTCGAGCATGCGCAGTACGTCGGCGGCGGGGATCGCGCGTAGTTAGCATACTACACGCCCCGTACCCGCGACATTTGAATTCCGCCGGCTCATTTGCGATGCGCTGCGCAACTTTAGGAGCAAGTGCTTCGTGAATGACAGCACTTGCTCCTAAAAATTCGGCAGCGCAACGCAAATCAGAAGCGTTACTCCAGAGCAAAGATGCTCTGGAATACGTGAATCTGGCCCAAAGTCTTTGACTCTTAATTTTTTTCACAAACTCGATCCTATACGGATGTGGCTTTAGGAGTGGTGTTCTATTTTTTGTAGTGTTAACCTATTCAGTTGATACCCATTGGCAGCACAGGGAGCACCGCAGCAGAATGTATATAGACATGTGCACACTGAAATATTTTATCTTGGAATTTCGTTTTCGTCCGAAAAATACATTTATTTAGTTAACCCAAAATTAGTTTTTATTTTTTTGCTTTGTTAACCACTTAAGACCCGGACCAAAATGTAGGTAAAGGACCTTGCCCCTTTTTGCGATTCGGCACTGCTTCGTTTTAACTGACAATTGCGCGGTCGTGCGACGTGGCTCCCAAACAAAATGGCGTCCTTTTTTTCCCACAAATAGAGCTTTCTTTTGGTGGTATTTGATCACCTCTGCGGTTTTTATTTTTTGCGCTATTAACAAAAATAGAGCGACAATTTAAAAAAAAATGCAATATTTTTTACTTTTTGCTATAATAAATATCCCCCAAAAAATATATAAAAAAACATTTTTTTTCCTCAGTCTAGGTCGATACGTATTCTTCTACGTATTTTTGGTAAAAAAAAATCGCAATAAGCGTTTATCGGTCGGTTCTTTTGCAAAATTTATAGCGTTTACAAAATAAGGGATAGTTTTTATTGCATTTTTATTAATTTTTTTTTTTTTTACTACTAATAGCGGCGATCAGCGATTTTTTTCGTGACTGCGACAATTTGGCGGACACTTCGGACAATTTTGCACATTTTTGGGGACAATTTTAATTTTTCACAGCAAAAAATGCATTTAAATTGCATTGTTTACTGTGGAAATGACAGCTTCAGTTTGGGAGTAACCACAGGTGGCGCTGTAGGGGATGTGTGCCTATGTGTGTTTGTTTACAACTGTAGGGGGTGTGGCTGTAGGTGTGACGTCATCGATCGCGTCCCCCTGTTACAGGGATGACGCGATCGATGCTGCGGCCACAGAGAAGCACGGGGAAGCCGTGTGTACACACGGCTCTCCCCGTTCTTCCGCTCCAGGGACGGATCGCCGCACTCCAGCGGCGATCGGGTCCGCGAATCCCGCGGTCCCGGTCCCGGAGCTTCGGACCGGGTCGCGGGCGCGCGCCCGCGGGCGCGCGCGCCCGTGACCCACGGCTGGGTACTAAAATCAACGTATATATACGTTGATGTGCCCAGCCGTGCCATTCTGCCGACGTAAATGTGCAGTAGGCGGTCCTTTAAGTGGTTAAAAAATGCATTCGTCCGAAAATCCGAATTAATTAAGGTCAAATCTGTCATTAAAGGCTTATGGTGTCTGTCGAAAGTTCTAAGAAGATTCGACGGAGCAGCTAAACTGTACGACGCTGTAATCATACATTTCCGGTCGAATGCTCCACAAGCTATAGAAGAATTCTAATGTTGTATGACCAACTAGTAATAATTATATTTATAAATTATTATTACTAGTCAACCAACATTCAAAATTTTCTATAGCCTATGGGCTAAGCATTTGACCGGAAATGTACGATTGCGGAGTCGTACAGTTTAGCTGCTCCGTCGAATCTTCTTAGAACTTTCGACAGACACCATAAGCCTTCAATGACAGATACAACATTGGTATGCTTTCCTCTGCTTCGTCGAATCTCCATCGTTCATGTCAAATGGTCTACCCCAACACTGTCTCTATAATGTCGAATCTTTCCTCTCTATGTAGAATAATCTTGGACTAACAGCATTAGGTTAGGCACATTCGGGCTGCAGATTCGATAGACACAGATTGCTATTGTCAGCGTCATGTCGAATCTTCTATCTATATGGAAACTGTTGTAACAACGAAAACCGAATATAAAGCACTTTTTTTTATGTTGGATCTTTCAGGTTTCGGATTCTGCGCGCGTTGTTTTTGTTTGTTAAATTGATAAGGAAAATACCAGAAATTCGGGGCGAAAAACTAATGCACATGTCTACTATAATTAGCACTTTGGGCCAGATTCTCAAACTAATTACGCTGGCGTATATGGAGATGCGCGGCGTAAAAGCAAATATGCGCCGCCGTATCTATGCCCCACAGCCACAGAAACCAGATACGCCAGAAAGAAGGCTTTTCCTGCCCGTACTAGCTATTCTGCGATTGCGCAGCGCAAATGCATATTTACGCGGGCAACATCGTGCGCTCCCATTGATTTTGTATTCAAATATGCAAATGAGGGAGATGCGTGATTCCCGAAAACTACGCGGCGTTCGGCGAGAAGCGATACGCGCAGTGCGCGTAAGCTGAATGGCTTGCCTAAAGTTACCCTCATAAAGCAAGGGGTAGCTTTGCTCCAGACATGTGCATGTCAGCTGGAGAGCAACTACAGCAGCACCATTCCTGACGAGCTGAGCAATCACACTTAGGACAACACATTCGTATGCCAACATGCCAGGGGCAGGCCTGGTCTTAGCACTACTAGTGTGTGCAGAGGAAGAGGCAGAGGAAGAGGCAGAGGAAGACGCGCGTAGAAGGAGGAGGAGGGCACGTGAGAGGGCACGGCAGAGGATATACCGAACGCGCATTAGCCTCTTTGGCATGGGTGATTTGGAGGTGTATCGCCTCTTCAGATTTAGCCCTGCTGCCACCTGGAAATAACCACAACCCTGCAAGAGGACATCACCAGCAAGACACACAGGTCACATGCACTGCAGCCACTGGTCAAGGTACTGGCAACACTCCATTTCCTTGCCACTGGATCTTTTCAGCGTACAAGTGGAGTGGTGGCTGGGATGTCACAGACCAGCATGAGCAGATGTGTGCACCAGGTTGTCCCCCGCAATCCTCAGACGCATGGCCAACCAAATCATCAGACCCACCCAGGAGCGTCTGCGACAGAGGGCAATGCGTGATTTTCTGCCTAATTGACGGATTGCCACGCACCATCGGGCCATTGATTGCACACATGTGGCACTACAAGCCCCCCCATGCCACAGAGCCAGGGCCGGACTTACCATTGGGCTTGACCGGGCTCAAGCCCATGGGCCCCGCCCAATAGGGGGCCCCTCTAAAAAAAAAAAAAAAAAAAAATTTTTTAAGGGGTCCGGAGGTCCCCAGGGCCCTGGACAGCAACCCTTGCTTTTTTTTATTTTTTTTTTTTTTTATAAAAATAAAAATATGTTTTTTTATATATTTATTTATAAAGATTTTATATATAGATTATTATTATTGTGGAAGAAAGTGTT
>CM056049.1:28984813-29111346 GCA_029574335.1 Rana kukunoris | reverse complement strand
GGGACGTGCGACGTGGCTCCCAAACAAGATTTGCGTCCTTTTCTTCCTACAAATAGAGCTTTCTTTTTATGGTATTTGATTGCCTCTGCAATTTTTATTTTTTGCGCTATAAACAAAAATAGAGCGTGTATTTAGCCACATGTCTTTAGTAAAAAACAAAAATCGCAATATAAAAAAAAAATTTGCTACCTAGCGGCAACAGTGACACTAATACAGCGATCAGAAAAATGATCGCTTAGTGACACTGGCAATAGGGGGTGAAAGGGTTAACTAGGGCGGTGATCAAGGGGTTAAACCTTTATTAGGGGGGGTACGGGGCTACCCTAGACCTAACACTAACTGCCTGTCACACTAACTGTCACACTGACACTAAATGCAGTGATCAGTAAATATATGATCACTGCTATTAGTGACACTGTGACGGGGGGGGGGGGGTTGGGGTGATCGGAAGGGGTTATATGTGCCTATGTGTGTGGTGTCAGTGTAGTGTTGGTGCGACTTACTGTGATGTCATCTCTCCTCTCGTCGGATTGAAAATACCGCCGAGAGGAGAGCTGACATCACTTCCTCTGCCAGTGTTTACATTACACAGACAGAGGAAGTGCAGGGCGGGCGGATGCCGAATTGGCTGGGAGCGATCACGAGGGGGCGGACAGAAACGAACAGCCGCCCCCTCATCACGGATCGCTCCCAGAGGTAAGACGCCCGCCGCATGTAGCAGGGGGGTTCCGAACGGACCCCCGACCCGCAAGAAGGCAGGGACGTACATGTACGCCCATCTGCCTGTACGTGCCATTCTGTGGACGTACATATAAATGCACCGGACGTTAAGTGGTTAAAGGGGTTGTAAAGGAAATTTTTTTTTCCCCTAAATAGCTTCCTTTACCTTAGTGCAGTCCTCCTTCACTTACTTCATATTTCAATTTTGCTTTTAAATGTCCTTATTTCTTCTGAGAAATCCTCACTTCCTGTTCTTCTGTCTGTAACTACACACAGTAATGCAAGGCTTTCTCCCTGGTGTGGAGAAAGCCTCTTGAGGGGGGAGGGGGCGAGCAGGAGTATCAGGACACCCACTAACACACAGCTCCTTTCTCTACCTGCAAAGTAGAGAGTGTCCTAACTTGCCTGCTCGCCCCTACCCCCTCAAGAGGCTTTCTCCACACCAGGGAGAAAGCCTTGCATTACTGTGTGGAGTTACAGACAGAAGAACCGGAAGGGAGGATTTCTCAGAAGAAATAAGGACATTTAAAAGCAAAATCGAAGGATGAGGTAAGTGAAGGAGGACTGCACTAAGGTAAAGGAAGCTATTTAGGGAAAACAAATATTTCCTTTACAACTCCTTTAAACTGGAGAGTGCAAAATGTGATGCATCTGTGCATTGTAGCCAATCAGCTTCTAACTTTAGCTTGTTCAATTAAGCTTTGAGGCCAGGTTCCCACTTGTCCGACAAACGCTCCGACATTGGGAGTTCATGTCGCATGACGTGTGAAAATCAATGTTTCCCTATGAGAGCCGTCTTAACTGGTCCGATAAAAGTCGATCCGACTTTGAAAATGCTCCTTGTACTACTTTGGTCCGACTTTGATCCTACTTCAGCCTATTGAATATCATTGAAGTCAGATCAAAGTCGGATTCTTGTCCTAACCATCCGACTTGTGACATCCGTCATGTGATTACAGCAGCAGGAAAAGGAATTTATCTCACTCTGGGATTGTTTTGATTGGTCAAAGAACAAGTCAGACTATCACAAAGTCGGAGCAAAGTAGTATCCTGTTCATGAAAGTCGGATGGATGTAGGACCAATGTAGGACTGATGTCGCAGAGCAAAGTAGGATGAAAGTCGGATGACTGTCGTGTCGTAGCAATGTGAATCCAGCCTCACAAAAAAATGGAAGCTGATTGGTTTCTATGCAGAGCTGTACCAGATTTTACACTCTCCAGTTTTACTAAATCAACCCACATACAAATAATCTTAATTTTTCTTGAAGCCAAACTCCATCTTTGGATATATTTTACATAGTTTGTTTGGGCCACAACCAGTAGCGGCTGGTGTTATACATTTTTGGGTGGTGCAAGCAA
Source organism: Rana kukunoris (assembly GCA_029574335.1). NCBI lineage: Eukaryota > Metazoa > Chordata > Amphibia > Anura > Ranidae > Rana > Rana kukunoris. The sequence continues at coordinate 29,109,267 of CM056049.1, read as the reverse complement.
ACCCCTCCAGGTCCGCATTCACCTAGAGGACGTTGGGCTGTCACGGCTACCCTGATCCCCAGCAGCTTCCATGCCTCTTCAGCCTCCTGATTGGCTGGGGATAAAAGCCGGAAGTGACGCAATGGCAAATATTGATTTGCTAAAATCCAAAGTGGGAGGGTTGGGAGCGCAGTGCTCTGCCCCCTGAGGACAACATATGACAAGCCAATTAGAGCCTCAGGCTCTAATCAGATGCTTTCACAAAATTTGGCAGACATCATAGAAGCACATTGGTCCGGTGCCCCACACAAATATGACTAACATTTTTAACTTTAAGATGTTAAAAAATGTTAGTCATTATTATTTTAATTTATTTAAAAATAAATTGTTCTATTATTATCTTTCTTTATAGTCAAACTAACTGGGGGGGGGGGGGGCAGGCATCATCCCTGCGCCCCTTATGGACCAGCTGCCATTGGCCATAACCCAAGCTGCGGCAGGAATTAAGTAAATGGAGCTGCTCTGCAAACTCCTCACAACACGCGCTAGTGCAGGGTTACATAGTTACATAGTTACATAGTAGGCGGGTTGAAAAAAAGACACAAGTCCATCAAGTCCAACCTTTGTATGTGATTTTATGTTAGAATTACATTGTATATCCCTGTATGTTGTGGTCATTCAGGTGCTTATCTAATTGTTTTTTTAAATTATCCACAACCTAACCACTCTTACAGTAAAGAACCATCTATCACAGTTTATGGTTAAACCGATCTTCTTCTAGTTTTAGTGAATGACCGCGTTTCTTTTTAAATTCCCTTTCTTGGAAAAGTTTTATTCATATTGTGGGGTCACCAGTACGGTATTTGGAAATTGAAATCATATCCCCTCTCAAGCTTCTCTTCTCCAGAGAGAATAAGTTAAGTGCTTGTAACCTTTCCTCATAACCATAGGCGTGCGCACAGGGGGTGCTGGATGTGCCCAGGCACACCCTGATCATGTGTATAAGTGTTATTGCTCTGTGTAGCCGCAGTGGCATGGGAAAGATCTCCCTTTTACTGGCTCGGCCATAAGAGAAGTGTTTATGCTCTTCTCTTTCACTGTGCCGGCAGGGAGATCAATGTGCTGGGGGTCATATGTACACACATATGTGTTTGAGCCTAATGGTGCACACCCTAACCAATAGGCTGTGCACACATGCTCATAACTAAGATCCTCCAGTCCCTTATTAGCTTTGTTGCCCTTCTCTGGACTCTTCCTCCATCCCCACAACATCTTCAGGATCTGGTGCCCAGAACTGGACAGCATATCCTCCAGGTGCAGCTGGACATTAGTCTTTTAGAGCAGGGCAAACCCATTGTTTAAACCCAATATTTAATCCATCTTTGCTTAAATCATTTCAATGCACCATTGCTTTGCTTGCATCACTAGCACCCCCTGCATTCCCCCTTGACCAATACTAGACCCCCATCCCCTTTTATACCTCCCCCCCAGAGGTTCCCCCCCATCCTGCATTCATATTTTTGCCACCTAAATGCAAATTTTATTTTTTATTTACTATAAACCTCTCATTTGCCATCTAGTTGCCACCCCATTACCATTAATGTTCAGATCTTCTTGCAAGGTCTCCAAATCCTGCTGAGCAGTTATTGCCCTGCTTAGCTTAGTATTCTCCGCAAATACAGAGATTGAACTGTTTATCCCATCCTCCAGGTCATTTATGAATAAATAAAACAGGATCGGTCCCAGCGCAGAACCCTAAGGGACCCCACTACCCACCCCTGACCATTCCAAGTACTCCCCATATATCACCACCATCTGAACTCACCCCTATAGTCAGTTTTCAATCCATGTACTCGCCCTATGGTCCATGCCAACCTAACCTTACTTTGTACAGTAAATGTTTGTGGGGAACTGTATCAAATGCTTTTGCAAAATCCAGATACACCACGACTACGGGCCTTCCTTTATCTAGATAGCAGCTCACCTCCTCATAGAAGGTTAAAAGGGTTGGTTTAGCAAGAACAATTCTTGATTACTGCTACTAAAATCACCCCCCACCCCCCAGGAGCTTGCATACTATCAATGTTAGGCTAACTGGTCTTTAATTTCCATAGATATAACTTGGCCCTTTTTTTAAATATTGATGCTACATTGGCTTTTCTCCAATCAGCTGGTACCATTCCAGTCAATAGACTGTTCCTAAAAATTAGGAACAATGGTCTGGCAATTACTTGACTGAGTTCCTTAAGGACCCTCGGATGCAAGCCGTCTAGTCCCGGTGACTGTTTAATGTTAAGTTTTTCAAGTCTAATTTTAATTCTGTCCACTGTTATCCATTAAGGTGCTTCATGTTATGTGTCATGAGGATAAACTTTGCAGTTTTGGTTACTGAAGCCTCCAAGGGGTCAAATGCTCTCTAAAGAGCAAGCCAAACGCAGATTCCTCTTCAGAGATAAAAGCAAGTATGAATATTTATTATCAAAAAAGCAATGCTTGATCTTCACTCAGAGAATTGGCCTGGGCTGAGATGATGTCATCAGTCTTCTGCAGGCAGGAGGAAGCATTTTCTCAGTCTCTTCTCCCTCAGTGGTCAACCTTCTGTACTGCTGATATGAGAAGAAAAGCAGAGTGACAGAGAGACAAGCTCACCACTGTGCTGCTTCTCCCTTACTGTCCAGTCACAGACTGGGGGCGGGTCCATGACAACCTGAGCTCAGAGGAAGTGAGCTGTATGAAGGCATTGTCAGGAGGTGTACTGTGAACTCTGTCAGAGGTATTAAATACCCAAAAGTCTTACATTAACACATTACTTGGAGTGCATGCACCTAATATAAAAAGTAGATCCGATGCTAGGTCCAGTTTAAAGAGACACTGCCAGCAATAATGTAAAGCCAGCCGCTGATACCTCTGACACTTACCTTTCCAAAGACCTACCACTGTTCCCTTCTCTGTGACAGTCAGTAGAAAATATTGAGGTATGGGGAGCACGTTACCTCCTCCTATAATGCGGTGCTCAGGCCTTGTAACCAATTATGAGGACTGAGCACAAGGAGACAACCACTTCATATTGTAAGAAGGAACATGTTCATAAGAGAAGAAAGCAGAGTGACTGAGAGACAAGTTCAGCACTGTGCGTCTTCTCCCTCACTGTCCAATCACAGAATGGGGGCGGTTCCATGACAGCATGAGCTTAGAGGAAGTGAATGGTTACAGACCAGTCATTCAACCTGAATAACTGGGGACATCTAGTGGCAAAAATAAGTATGGAAACGGACAGCTTTGAAAGTGTTTTTTTTTTTCTTATATCTTCAATTTTTTTTTTTTTTTTTTTTTTTTACTGTAGCCCTGCTTTAATGACACACATTTTCATCTTACTATAACTATTTACAATATTACAAATCCAATAATTTTTTTAATTGTATTATTTGACTGACCGCATTTAAAGCGATGTTTAAAAATATTCATAGTGTTAGATTAGCATCACATGTGAAAACAAGATGGTTTCCCATTCCCCCGAGCACCTCACCAAATTCAGCATTGATTATTTTCTTTCTCCCGGGAATCCATTGTCTACACCGCGCTGGCATTTTAAGACTTTCTTTAAAATGTAATGAGCCTTTTTTTACGACATAGCATTTAATAATGTTGATAGCAGAAAATATGAATTAAATGCTAACTTCTATTAACAGAAATTAAGAGCGGTGATGGATCTGTTCAGAAAAAAAAAAAAACAGGTAGGTGATTAAAATGAAGGTGTTTGTGTGCCTAGACCCAATTCACAATTTGGGATTTAAAGAGCAAAAAACAGTGAAAGAGCAACAGTGCCATCTGTGGGTCAGATTTGGTAAGGCGGGATGCTCTTGGTTTTTTCAGTGTCAATGCCCTTTGCAGCCTTAAGACACTAAAGACATATTTTATAAATTCGATAAGACTTTGTGCTGATTCTTACGAAAGGACAATCCGGAGTATTGTAAATCTGACTTTCCCTAGATCAGCCTGGAACCTGACAGGACAGGGCAGATGTTGGGGCAATGATAAAATAACCCATTCCCTAACAAGCTGTAAAATTAGTCATCTTAACCTTGGATAGACATCTCACCTACTGCCAACTAAAAAAAAAAAAAATAGATATAAAATATGCATTCTGGATATAAAAGTCTCCAGGAAATTCAGGTGACATCAGGCAGCATGCATGTGATCATTATTTTTGTGGCTGTGAATGGAGGCTGTGCCAGCGCTGAATAAAGTACATGCATTTGCAGATGCAGAGGGCAGCTTCCACTATATAAGGGACACAAACTGTGGCACTGTGGTAATGCACAGAAAAATTTAGGATTTTTTAAACATTACTGCCTTTAACCGCTTCAATACCGGGCATTTTCACACCTCCTTCCTGCCCAGACCAATTTTTAGTTTTCAGCGCTATTGCACTTTGAATAACTATTGCGCGCGTCATGCAACACTGTACCCACATGAAGTCTTTGGGCAAGATTCAGGTACACGTACATTTGTGCAGCGTATCCGAGATACGCTACGCAGCCGTATTTTCCCAGGCTCTACACCGAATCCTGGTAGATTTTTGCCCGTACGATACGGCGGCGTAGTCTATTTCTCGCCGCGTATACGAAATACGCGATTAGGGGCATGAAGCATTTAAATTAGGCGCGTCCCCGCGGCGATCGAACTGCGCATGCTCCGTTCAGAAATTTCCCCGCTGTGCATTGCGCGAAATAACGTCGATACGTCATTCGTTGTTTGAGTAGCGTCGTTTACGGACATTCCTATTCCCAGACGTTTTACGTCAAAAATAAAAAAAGACGTCGGCAAACGTTGATATTCGACGCGGGAACGACGGTCATACTGTCTAATATTAGACCAGCAAAAAGCTGGTATAGTTTTACGCAGCAAAAAGATGCCTAAGATGCCGTAAGAAATTTCGTGGATAGTCGGCAAAAAGCTCATTTGCATACCCCGACACGGAAAACGACGGGAACTCCAACCAGCGGCCTCAATTTTATTGCAGCGTAGATCCGAAGGCGTACGAACACGTAAGCCAGTCGGATTGAAGCGCAAAGCCATCTTTTCATGGTTTGAGGATTCAAACTAGTGAAAAAAACGCGCATAATTAGAAAGTACTCTCGGTCTAACACCAGTTAGACAGGAGTTACGGCTCTCTGAATCTGGCCCTTTATGTTTTATTCCCCCACAAATAGAGCTTTCGTTTGGTGGTATTAGATCACTTTTTTTATTCTTTGCGCTATAAACAAACAAAGAGCGACAATTTTGAAAAAAAAACACAATATATTTTAAATTTTGATTTAATAAATATCTTCTTTTTTTTTAAAACATTTTTTTCCCTCAGTTTAGGCCGATATGTATTCTTCTACATATTTTTTGGTAAAAAAAATTGCAATGAGCGTATATTGATTGGTTTGCGCAAAAGTTATAGTATCTACAAAATAGGGGAGAGATTTATGGCATTTTTTTATTTTTTACTAGTAATGGCAGCGATCTGCGATTTTTATTGTGACAATGACATTGCGACGGACATATTGGACACTTTTGACACATTTTTGGGACCATTTACATTTATACAGCGATTAGTGCTAAAAAACTGCACTGATTACTGTGTAAATGTGACTGTCAGGGAAGGGAATAACACTAGGAGGCGATCAAGGGTTAAATATGTTCCCTGGGAGTGATTCTTACTGTGGTGGGGAGGTTTTACAAGGGGAGGAGACTGATGTGTGTTCCTCTGTACTGGGAACACACATTGGCCTCCTTACCTCTGACAGGACCACACACACACAACACACAGATCCACGGCCCTGCTGTGATCGCGGGTGCCCGGCGGACATCATGGCCGCCAGGCACGGGCACCGGGTCTCGAGCGATACGCCCCCTAGCAGCCCGGAAGCCCAGGACGTCATATGACGTCCACCCGGGGGAGGGTTCCTGCCGATGTCATTTTACAATGACTTGGTAAGGAAGGCGTTAATTCAGAATGGCCACCCAAAGGCACACAATCACAATAGGTGCCGACAGACTTGGTCTGCTGTGTACCACAAGGCATGTGCTGAGCACCACGTTCAATACAATGCAAGTAAAAAAGGTGCAGGTCTGGTTTTTGTTCTGTTGTCATTAGGGTTGCCACTTTTCCTTCAAGCCAAACCCGGACATTTTAGTGGCACTTTAGTACATTATTTTTGTTTTAGTATACCTCTTACCCTCCTGTCAAGCCCTGTTCCAAGCCACATTCTTGTCTCAATAATGTGCCCAGTTTTCAGGTGGACGGAAACCCGAACACAAGATTTAAAACCTGAACTGTCCGGGTGAATCCCGAATAGGTGGCAACCCTAGTTGCCATGTGTGTTCCTAAATATATGGGTTACCCTAAAGCAGGGGTGCCCAATCTTTTGCAGGCCGAGGGTCACTTAAGCGACTAAGTTACCAGTTTTGGGCCACAATAAAGAGAGTGGGCAGATGAAAGGTCTGTGTCCAGTCTACATATGCAAAATAGACACAGCCCAATCTACTCTATGGGCCCTCAGATCCAATCAGATGGAAGGGGAGGGATCAACTTCTGTTCTTTTTTAACAGATCAGATTGGAGGTAGGCAGGTGTAAACGGACAAAAGTCTGTTTACATCCATAGAGGTGAATGAAGGGTCCGATTGGGTTGGACTGATCACGTGAAAGAGGTCTAAGGCTGCTTTTACACTGATGGTCTGTGGTCTTCCCACAATGTGGGTGAGGCACAGTGTACCTGAGGTTTTCCTGCCATCTAGCTGGACTTTGCCATAGACGTCTATTATATCCTGCAGGTGTGGTGCACTTTCTGAAAAGCCGATTGCTTCCTCTACCGCCGGCTTCATTCACAACACTGATGCTCTGGGATGGCAGGTTGGCGACCTGCAATCTGGGCTTGCCAACCAGCCACCTCCCAGAGCAGGAGGTCGCCAAATGGTCGCGGGGCACATCAGAGGGCTCCGCGGACCACATGTGGCCCCGGGCCGCCGGGCCACTGGTTGGGAACCCCTGCCTTAAAGATATACTCCAGTATTACCTTTAGTCTTGCACAGTCTCCTCTGCTGTACTGAGATTGCTTACTTCTTAATGAGATTCTCACAGTGTGCGTTAGAACCTGCAGCAAGTCAGAACTGAGCATCACACTTCTGGTCCTTGGGAAGAATCATCCCCTTACAGATGGATAAAAAGATCAATGGTGTCAGTAGACGATTGCTCAATCTGACAGCTAGTCCCTCCCCCCTATGCTACCCGTCGCAATTTAAAAAAATGTGGCTCTGCATCACTCATTCAGGGTTCTGTGAATGGAAAACTACAAGGTCCGGCAGGCTTTGCGGCTGTGTCAGCTTATAGTTTTCAATAAACTACCATGGCACTGTGAGTACTGTGGTAGTTCATCCTCTCTCTCGGGATGTACGAGCAAACAGATACACTAACAGATCTGTAGAAGACTTGCATGGCACCAGCAATCTGCTAATCACTGGCGTAATGCTTTAAAGTCTCCAGAAACAAGAAAATCACAAATGCTAATTTATTTTTACCTGCAAAAAAAAAATTGCATTTATTTATTTATTTTTTGTTAAAAAATTATCGTGTGTGGGCTAAAAAAGGTATATAAGTGGAAGACTTTAATTGAAGAACGCTGTGTTCATTTCAAATAGAGCAATTCTAAAATGAAGAATGGAGACACGGTTGGCAGAGTCCTTTAAAGGGTCACTAAAGGAAAAATATTTTTTGCTGAAATGAATGTTTACAGGGTATAGAGAGAGACATAAAAGTTAACTGATTCCTTTTCAAAATGATTAAAAATAGATAAAAATCAATCATATAATGTGCCTGCTGGTTAGTTTCACTTTTGAACTGGCTTCATGTTTCTGTGAAGTAGAAATAGACACACAGAACAAAAACAAACAAATCAACAGGGCAGAGTGTTTTGTTTTTAAAATGAATCTGATTGGTTCTGGGAAGTTTTAGACACACAGTAATGACAGCTTAGACCACCGTGAGAAAGCTCCCAGTACTGTGGTTATAAGGAAACAGACAAGCAGAAAGTGTGGAGATCAGAGCAGGATTACAGCAACTTCAAAAACGAACAATGAGGACATGAAACCAGTACTGCAGTAAGGTAAAGGAAGCTATTTAGCTAAAAAAAAAAAAGTCCTTTAGTGATCCTTTAAGTTTGCCATTAATATGAGTTATGATTTTTTTGTCCCATAGAAATTATTTTTTTTTATGGTGTATAACCACTTAAGGACCGAGCCTGTTTTTCAGACTCAATGTTTAAAACAGTTTTTTTTTTGCTAGAAAATTACTTAGAAAACCCCCAAACATTTTTTTTTCTAACACACTAGAGGTCATTGCAATACTTTTTGTCACACCATATTTGCGCAGCGCACAAGCGGTCTAACAAGCGCACTTTTTTTGGAAAAATAAACACTTTTTTTGAATAAAAATATAAGACAACAGTAAAGTTAGCCAATTTTTGTTATATTGTGAAAGATAATGTTACACCGACACTAAAATAATACCCAACATGTCACGCTTCAAAATTGCGCCCACTCGTGGAATGGTATCAAACTTTTACCCTTTAAAAATCTCCATAGGCGACATTTAAAAAATTCTATATATTATATGCATCTTTTGAGTTACAGAGGAGGGGTCTAGGGCTAGAATTATTGCTCTCGCTCTAACGATTGCGGTGATGCCTCACGTGTGCGGTTTGAACACCGTTTTCATATGCAATCGCTACTCACGTATATGCATTTGCTTCTGCGTGCAAGCTCGTCGGGAAGGGGTGCTTTAAAAAAAAAATTGGGGGTTTTCTTATTTATTTTACTTGATTTTATTTATTTTTACACAGTATTAAAAAAAAAAAAATGGGTCACTTTTATTCCTATTACAAGGGATGTAAACATCCTTTGTAATAGAAAAAAGCATGACAGGTCCTCTTAAATATGAGATCTGGGGTCAAAAAGATCTCAGATCTCACATTTAGACTAGAATGCAAAAAAAAAAAAAAAAAAATTAAAACAATTGTCATTTGAAAACATGACAACAAAAAAATGTGCCTTTAAGACGAATGGGTGGAAGTGACGTATTGACGTCGCTTCCGCCCTGCTATTCTATGGAGACAGGTGGGGGCCATCTTGCCCAAATTCATATCCATGGCAAGCAGCAAGAAGGACCCGATCGCCTCCGCCGCTACCGATGGCTCCGGTAAGCTCCAGGCGCGAAGGGAGAGCGAAGGGAGAGGGCGAGAGCGAAGGGAGGAGGGACCCCCCTCTCCCGCCGCCGATAACAGTGATCTTTCGGCGATTCCACTACGGGGATCACCATTATCGTTTACAGGACCGGCCACAGAAAAGATGGATACCTCAGCTGTGGCATCTTTAACCACTTGAGGCCCGCGCTACCGTCGGATGACGGCAACAGCGCGGGCCTGAATATCCTGAATATCAACATGCCGTCATTTGACGGCATGTCTTTCTGGCGTTCCCAGCGCGCGCTGTACAGCGCGCTGCGGGGAAGCCCTGTGTTGTCCGTGTCCCTTGGACACGGCCAATCACAGATCGCGGCAAACGGCCAATCAGAGCGGCCGTTTGCAATGCGATCTGTGGGCGAATGAGAGATGATCTCTCATAGATCATCTCTCATTGCCGGCTCACACAGAGACAATGTCCTGTCTCTGGAAGGGAGGAGCCCGATCTGTGTTCCTTCCTACATAGGGACACAGATCGATCGTCACCCCCCCAGTCACCCCCCCCCCCCTCCCCCCCCTACAGTTAGAACACACCTAGCATACACATTTAACCCCTTCCTCACCCCCTAGTGTTAACCCCTTCAATGCCAGTCACATTTATACTGTAATTAGTGCATATTTATAGCACTGATCGCAGTATAAATGTGAATGGCGCCAAAAATGTGTCAAAAGTGTCCGATGTGTCCGCCATAACGTCGCAGTGTAACAATAAAAATCGCAGATCGCCGCCATTTCTAGTAAAAAAAAAAAAATAATAAAAAATAATAATTCTCTCCCCTATTTTGTAAGCGCTATAACTTTTGCGCAAACCAGTCCCTTATTGCGTTTTTTTTTTATTTTTTTTACCAAAAATATGTAGAAGAATACGTATCGCCCTAAACTGAGAAAAAAAAATGTGTTTTTTTTTTTTAATTGGGATATTTATTATAGCAACAAGTAAAAAATATTGTATTTTTCTTCAAAATTGTCGCTCTTTTTTGTTTATAGCGCAAAAAATAAAAATCGCACAGGCGATCAAATACCACCAAAAGAAAGCTCTACTTGTGGGGAAAAAAGGACATAAATTTTGTTTGGGAGCCACGTCGCACGACCGCGCAATTGTCAGTTAAAGCGACGCAGTGCCGGAAGCTGAAATTTCACCTGGGCAGGAGGGGGGTGTAAGTGCCCAGTAAGCAAGTGGTTAAGGCCGCGTACACATGATCGGTCAAAATCGATGAAAACAGACTGAAGGTCCGTTTCATCGGTCCAAACCAATCATGTGTGGGCCCCATCGGTCAGTTATCCTTCGGTCAATAGATAACTATTGTCTCTGGCGAGACGAAAGATAATATTGCCTGTGAATGACCTTTTAATGCTTTGTTTTGTCTTTATGTATATATTTTGAATGTAAAATATTTTTTGTAATTAAATTTATACTTTTTATAACTCTTCCTGTCCCTGTGATTGCCTGAAAAGTCCGCCCTGTTGCTACCTAATGTAGTTTCCCTTTTTGACCCAAATATTTCAGATGTTGGCAAAATGTGAGTGCCTTTATGTTTTTCTCCTCCCTATATTTTTTGAATTTGCAACTATAACCTTTCAAAGTCAATTCAGGCAGAGTCAACCAGATTACCATTTGTCAAACAGCAAACTCATATCCCAATCCCAAGGCATGCTTGTGTATAAGATACATACATACAGATAGTTCCTCGGATTCCTGGATAGAAAAAGTAGAAATTAATTTGACATGCAAATAGTGTGTGCTGCTGTAATTAATCTCATATTATTAATACAGGCAGATAAGATTACTGTGACTTGGTGAAACTAATGCTTTCTCAATTGATAGATTTTGAAAGCTCTTAACATGAAATAAAAGGAGCGATCTAGATTAATCAGATCAGACAGAAAAACACTATTTTGAAAACCACAATTTCTTTCTTAATTTAGCATGACCATGGACAAAGTACAGGTTCAAATGATGTGTGCCTAATGAGCGTTATCTAGTGCTAAGAACGCATAGCGTCGGTCAAAGAAAATTTCCAACACATCTTTCTGGAAAAATGTATGGCTTAAAGATATAATATAAATAGGACCTGAATATTATTCACACGTGGTCACATTGGGATACCCAACCTGACTCAAGTGTGATGACCTCATCATTTACTGTAAAGTCCAGGGAACAAAAAAGGAATAAGTTAATTATTGAAGTCAGCGTCATCCATTGCCATGGGGGAAGATACACCACCTTCTCTGATGTACACACCCAATCATCTTCTTGTCATAGCATCACTGTGCAGCTCCAGATTCATTAGTTGCGTTTCATGTGGACCTGGTAGTGCACAGAAACATAGTGGAACCTATAGGAGTCACAACTGTGACTCAGCCCCATGCTTCGGGGCCTGTGAGGCTTCCTTGTACACTTCGATAGGAAGGGCGGTAAGGGCAGCATATAGAAGAATAGATTCCCCCCTTTTTCCCCCGCAGCCACTGAAAGCTTGCTTCTTCTTCTCTTCCTTCCGCAGGCATTTAGTGGCTGCAAGAGGAAATGGAAGGGAATCTGTTACTCTATATGCTGCCCATGCTGCCTCTCCTGTTCCTGTTCCTCCTCTTTCTCTTTGTACTCTTCGTATCTCCCCACCCCCCTCAACACTTCTGGCTTCCCCCTCTCCTCGACTGCCTACTGCCTCTTTCTTTTCTGAATGTACACAGTGAGTGGTCGGTACCATTGGTCCTGTGTCCATTCATAATAAAGGGCCTGTGAAGAGAGTTAAGTGACAAGGTCCACAGGCTTAGAGGGAAGGGCCCCAGCCACGGTCAGAGGGCCCTTCAAGGTTTCTTGCACCAGGGTCCTGAAGGTTCTAGTTATGCCTTCGGTCATAGCATATGTAAAGTATTGAGCGCAGGGGTTAGGAGTATGGTATACAGTGCTGGGATAAGATCATTCAGGGCCAAAGGCAAATATGGGTAACTGCGCCCCCCCCCCCCCCCCCCACCAGGTAGAACAAGGGACAGGGCCGATAGCAGGGGGTTGTATGTAATGTTTGTAGAAATTATTGAAATAATACCAGTGTTTGAGGTACACCACATCGAATTCAAGAGTTTAAAATCAGTGCACAAGTATGAGCTAACAGTGGCAATGGAAAAAATGTCTAGTGGTGTCACCAAAAGAATAATATGTCCCTGAGTAAGGGGTGTAAATGAAAGGAAAAAATTTCACTGTGTCGATGGGTCATTGAAAAAAAAAAGTCTCAGCATCGGTGGTGTCACTGAAAGAAAAAAATGCCTCTGAGTTAATGGTGTCACTAAAAAGAAAAAAATGTCCCAGCATCAGTGGTGTCACTGAAGGGAAAGACTGTCTTTGCATTTAAGTTGTCACTGAAAAGAAAAAATGGCCCTGCAACCAATGCTGTATCCTGGCCTAGGTCAACAAAGGCTTGCGCTTCACTGTTAGGTGTTAGGGTGGGTCTTAAACCACAATGGGTGTGGCCTTGACAGGAAGGGTGGGTCATATTTAAATTAGGGGGTGCACCAGTTTAGTCAGGCCTAGGGCAGCAAAAAACCTAAATACACTACTGCCTGCAACTATTGGTTGGTAAAACAAAAAGATGTCCTTGATCGATGGTATCACTGAAAGGAAAAATGTCCCAGCATCAGTGGTGTCACTAAGGCCGTGTACACACGATCGGTCAAAACCGATGAAAACGGACTGAAGGACCGTTTCATCGGTCCAAACTGATCGTGTGTGGGCCCCATCGGTCAGTTATCCTTCGGTCAAAAAAAAGAGAACTTGCTTTAAAATTTGACCGATGGACGCCTGACCGATGGGTCAAAACCGATCGTTAGTATGCAAAAGCATTGGTTAAAAGGCCATGCATGCTCAGAAACAAGTTGACGCATGCTTGGAAGCATTGAACTTCGTTTTTTTCAGCAGGTCATTGTGTTCAAACACGTAAACGTCACCGCGTTCTAACACGATAGCATTTTTAACCGATGGTGTGTAGGCACATCAGACCATCAGTCAGCTTCATCGGTTTACCTTCGGACCGTTCTCATCAGATGGACTGATCGTGTGTACGCGGCATAAGAGAAAAAAATGCCCCAGGGTCTGAGGTGTCACTGGAAGGAAAAAAATGTCTGTCAATGGTGTTACTAAAAGCAAAAATGGCGCGCAAGGGGAAAAAATTTCTCTGCATTCATGGTGTTAGTCAAAGGAGGGCTTATGAGTAAATACTGTGCAAGGTGCAGGGCTCAGCAAGGCATCTATTGCACGGTCCATAACTCAGAAATGTGTATTGCACAGGGCTTCGGGATACATATCATGCTGCACTCTGGAGGGGATATTGTGCAGGGCTCTGGAACAGAGCTCTACCTGCAACCCGCAGGCAGGGCTCTTCCCTCAACACCACCCAGTACAAAGCCCTTCCCCCAACCCCCCAAATACAGAGCTCCTCCATCTTCCGATCCTGTCATGATGGCCTAGGATGAGCTATGGTGACTGCTGAGGAAGGGCAATGATTGGTGCTGTGGATTTCACTGCATCTACTGGCAGCTTGGAGATTGTTATAGTTTATCCGCCATAAACTGACACTTCTTCTGCTATTCCCTCCTTGTCCTGGCCTTCTATGTAGCAATGATCTTCCAAAGAGATGTTGGATTTTAACAGGCTCCCTTGCTTTTCTTACCAATGGCCTACCCTGTAGCTGCACCTAGACACTCACCACTCCTCCTGTAGTGAACACAAGACTGACTTCAAGGAATCTTTTACAAAACATAATGGTTCAACTATCCAGAAAGAGAGGATTGTGGTACAAGATACCCAAAAACAGCATCAAAACTCCCTCACTAAGTAGTATCTTCTAGTATCTTGTGCCTCTACCACAGGCCATGTTAGTATTTTTAAGACTTTTCTCAAAGACCAGTTTTTGACCTTTAAGTCCAATTGGGCAAATATCTGAACAGAAGTTTTCTTCAGCTTCAACTTTATCCCCTTGAAATACCTGGGATGCAAATACTGGTCCTCCCTGCTATTATGCCCTCCCCAGGCAGAGCCTTGGGAGAAAAGGACTAGACCCTGTTAAACAGAAATCCTTACCAGGTAGAGCCTAGGAGGCAGAGCCTGGGAGGCAGAGACCCTTCTAGAAGGTACCTCCAAATACTTATTATTTTGGTAAGCCAACATTGGTGGTATAAACCAACCATCAGTAATTGGCCTGAGCAGAATGTACATTTGTAACACAATATCTTGTATCCTCTTCTCTCCCAAAAGAAAAAGAAATCTCAATTTTGGGTTGACACCAGAACAAAAATAGAGGGGATATCTTCCAATGGGGACACGTGTTATAACGACCCTGGTGACACCCTGGGCTTATCTCATGTTTGAAGAATTTCCTCTCACTTCGTGTTTTGGCTATGGGACAGAAAAAGGTAAATCTCCCCAATGAGACACAAATGGCAAAAAACAACAGGTTTTATGTCTCTGTCCTTTCTTCTTACTCAGTATCACACTGGACCATGTCACCTTCACATATATCTGTCGTTGTGACAAATCTACTGCAATATTTAATGACGTGTAAGAGGGTTCTTTAAGGACTTCCCAATTCCAATGGGTTCTATAGGTTCTTTAACGCTGCTTTCCCAGTATAATATGATAGCAGAGGTTATGTTACCTTATTAGTATAAAATTTTGCCCACTCACTAGAAGAGGTGGCTGATGTGTGAAGGTCATTCTGCAATGGCAGTGCTAGAAGGAACATTTACTTTTTATGGTAGGTGAGATCCCAGGTCCACCATGAAAACAATTAAAATAGTTCTTCTGTCCTGCATGAGCATGTGCCCAGGACCATGAGAGACTCTACTGAGCAGTGTTGTTATTCAGAAGCAAGAGTTTCAACCACTGAAGAGTAACTTTATTGTCACTAAAGTGGTGCGCCCATTCTTCAAATCGACATGTAATGTTCTGATCATAATTAGCCATCAGTATTAAGTATCAAGTTGATGAGCATTTAGACGCCTGAGCCTGTGTTGTCTTAAAAGAATCTGTGAGCTATGACCTGAATTGATCAGTGGTTGCAGGCAATAGGGGCCTAAAGCCTAGGTGCAGTGTGAAGTGGATGCATAAGTGTAGCCATGCTATAAGAACGAAATCTGTCTTCTTGGTTCTTGGCTAAGTGAAGGAATTAAAGTGGATTGGAGTCCTGGAAGAAGTTGTGTACGTCCTCCAATTTCGAGTTTTAAGACCCAGAGGTGAAGCTCTGTTTATGTCTGCAGATGGATAGGGTTGGGTCTCAAAGGGGCTTAAAGGGGTTTTAAAGCCTTGTATTTTTTCACCCTAATGCATCCTATGCATTAAGGTGAAAAAATACCTTGCACTGTCCGGCCCCCTAAGCCCCCATTTTACTTACCTGAGCCCCAAACTTCCTGTGCACACGATGCCATGTTGTTCTCTGAACAGCTTCTTGGCTCTTCATTGGACAGATTGATAGCAGCGAAGCTATTGGGTCCCTCTGCTGTCAATCAAATCCAATGATGCGGCCGCTGGGGGCGAGTCATACACTTGGCTGCTGTGTACACCGAGTGTATGACACAGGAGCACGCCCGCAAGGTAACCCCCTCGGGAGAGAGCTTCCCAGAGGGGGTTATCTATTGTGGGGAGGAGCCGCGAGAGCTGCCGTGGGACCCCATAAGAAGACAATTGGGGCCACTCTGTGCAAAACGAACGGCACAGTGGAGGTAAGTATGACATGTTTGTTATTTTTGTTTTTAAACGTGAACCTTTAGTATCACTTTACCACTTAAGGACCGCCGCATGTACATTTACGTCGGCAGAATGGCACCGACAGGCACATCAACGTATATATACGTTGGTGCCTTGGAGGGGGATCGGGGGTCCGATCGGACCCCCCCCGTACATGCGGCGGTCCGCGCGGCTGCAGGAGCGATCCGACAAGAAGGGGCGGCTATTCGTTTTTGTCCGCCCCCTCCGGATCGCTCTCAGCCAATGCGCGCGCTCCCCCTGCAGTGCACTTCCTCCTCCTGTGTAAACACAGGAAGGAGGAAGCGACGTGATCTCTCCCTCTGTGTTTTTTTCAACCACCGCTGAGGAGAGATCACAACACAAGTAAGTATGCACAACACTACACTACACCTACACTACACAAAAAACACATTTAACCCCCGCGATCGCCCCTCCCCCCTGTCACAGTGTCACTGAATGCAGTAATCATACATGTATGATTACTGTATTTAGTGTCAGTGTGACAGGCAGTGTAAAAGTCAGTTAGTGTTAGGTTCAGGATAGCCCTGTACCCCCCCCCCCTAATAAAGTTTTAACCCCTTGATCACTGCCCTAGTTAACCCTTTCACTCCCTATTGCCAGCGTCACTAAGCGATCATTTTTCTGATCGCTGTATTAGTGTCGCTGTTCCCGCTAGGTAGCCAATTTTTTTTTTATTGCGATTTTTTTTTACTAAAGACATGTGGCTAAATAAATTTTGGCCTAAATGTTTGACTAAAATTTAGTTTATTTGATTTTTCTTATAACAAAAAGTAAAAAATATTGATTATTTTTGTATATAGCGCTAAAAAATAAAAATCGCAGAGGCGATCAAATACACCAAAAGAAAGTTCTATTTGTGGGAAGAAAAGGACGCGAATTTTGTTTGGGAGCCACGTCGCACGACCGCGCAATTGTCTGTTAAAGCGACGCAGTGCCGAATCGCAAAAACCCCTTTGGTCATTTGGCAGCATATTGGTCCGGGTCTTAAGTGGGTTAAGGAACCCACCAAAGTGCTTCAGGAGTCATGTACTTCTCATCAACCCTTTATTCCTATTACATAAGGGTGGTAAATAGGTAATTGTTAAACTTGTCTCAGTCAGTTGATAAAAAAATGTGTCTATTTCTTAACGCGTTTTACAGATCAAGCCTGCTTCATCAGGAGAAAATTATTAGGAATGACTATCATAAGTAAGGGTAAAACAAGTAAAGCTACTAAATGAAAAGTGAATATGAATCTATAATAAGTAATACTTATAATCATAACAATGTAGAGTAAATAAAATAATTTTTTAATTACTTGTCCCTGCACCCTCATCAGAAAAGGCAGTGACAAGGGGCTCCTGTTTCTAATAAGAAGTTTCAAAGACAGGAACATCCAGTATTTTTACATTTCCTCTTGAGCCCTGTACACACGATTGTTTTGTCCGATGAAAACAGACCGATGGACTGTTTTCATTAGACAAACCGACGTGTGTGGTCACTATCATTTTTTTTTTCCATTGGTGAAAAAAATAGAACATGTTTTAATTTTTTTTTAAACCGATAGAAAAAAAGGATCGTCTGTGTGGAAGTCCATCGGTCAAAAATCCACGCATGCTCAGAATCAAGTCGACGCATGCTTGGAAGCATTGAACTTCATTTTTCTCAGCACGTCGTTGTGTTTTACATCTGATTTACGTTGGACACGGTCGGATTTTTGACCGATGGTGTGTAGGCAAGACTGATGAAAGTCAGCTTCATCGGATATCCGATGAAAAAATCCATCGGATTAGATTCCATCAGATATCCGATCGTATGTACGAGGCTTTACCTGTCCACCACTATAGTAAGAAAAAATATGAAGGAAACAACTTTTATAATGGGATGAATGAGCGCTCTGTTTCTTGTCTTTCTTCTCCATCTAGTGGTGACTTTAGAGTACATTAATATGTAGCTTCCAGGTATATATTTTACTAATCTTGGTATTGTCCAATATTTTCTCTGGCACTCTGTTATCATGCAAATCAAATGTTTGATCATTAGAGTGCAAGCTCTTGTTCCTTCTCATTCATTATTAAAATGGGTTTCCTTCTTGTGCTTTGGTTGGCACAATGATTTTTGCAGTGAACAGCTGAATCCCATTGCCAGCCATGGCATGCTTTTAAAAATCCATCGTCTGGTTTCTGTTGAGTTGAAAACAAATGACGTTCACATTGATGTATCGTCAGTGGTGGAGATTTTGTGAGACATCTGGATACAGTCACCTAATTAATGTTACTTAATATCCCCTGGCACCCTACAAAATGATCTAGTGCCTCGCTCTATGCAAGCATTACGTTCATGTTGTTAGAAGAATGAAACAGCCTCTCTGCACCTGGTGCTGCTCTTCTCTCCAGATCGCAAGCCATTAGGACCGTGATGACCCTATAGTGCCAATCAATTTAAAGTCCTGAGCATATTTCTTTCTGTCAGCGCCAGACGACGTATATGGCAAACATCTGCCTCCTACCTCAATGGCTTTATCCTCTTGTGATAACCTTAAACAAACACTAATGGAATAAAAAATGGCAGAAAGCCTACACAAGCAATATTTTCTAATTTGATTTTATTATCTTTTTTCCCTTGAAAGTGGAGCAAGTTGTTTTGTATTTATGGATGTCAATATCATGTGCTGGTGTTTTTACCTTTATATAATGACGTGAAATGTTCTTGGAAATATACTGGAGGAGAATCATATTTTACCTTCTTGCTATGGTATGAGAAACATCGAGGCTGGATTTACACCTAGGTGTTGTGGTGAAATTTGTGTTTTACTGAATGTTACCACATATGCCGTATATGTTACATCAATGCAAATATAAATATGTGAAAGCTGCAGAGGTCACGTCACGGCACCCCAGTGTACTGAAGTCCTAACTCTATACATTTTGAGAGTCTCCAAAGTTGAAGCACATACAGTATATTCATAGGCGTACGCACAGCGTGTGCCGGTTGTGCCCAGGCACACCGTAACCGCGTGCATTAGTATAATTACTCGGTGTAGCAGCAGGAACATGGGAAAGATCTCCCTCTTACTGACTCTGGCAAAAGAGAAGTGTTTATGCTCTTCTCTTTCTCTGTACCGGCAGGGAAATCAATGTTCCGGGGTCATATATATGTAGACACATACACACGCATGTGTGTTTGAGCTTTAGGGTGCACACCCTAATGCAATAGACTGCACACACCTATTAGTATACAATAATAGATAGATTAAGGGCAGGTATGTCTTCTGGAAGGAGCCTATCCCTCCTTAACCACTTGCAGCCTGGGCCAATTGTGGCATTCCTCTCCTACATGTAAAAAATATGTTTTTGTTGTTGCTAGAAAACAACGTTGAACCCCCAAACATAATATACATATATATATATATATATATAAATATATATATAGACTGTATATATATATATATATATATATATATATATATATATATATATATATACACACATTGGGCCAGATTCAGGAAAGAGATAAGACGGCTTATCTCCAGATAAGCCGTCTTATCTCTGCGTCTGAGCCCTCCTATCTATGCGACCGATTCATAGAATCAGTTACGCATAGATTTCCATTAGATCCGACTTGCATAAGTCTCTTACGCCGTCTAATCTTATTTTCATATTTAGGCTGGACGCTAGGTGGCGTTCCCGTCTAAAATATGCAAATGAGCCTATATGCCGATTCCCAAACGTACGCCCGGCCGGCGCTATTTTTTTTACGTCGTTTGCGTTAGCGTAGGTCAGTCGTAATGTTAACCCTGCTTTATGAGGCACAGCCAATGTTAAGTATGGATG
This sequence comes from Rana kukunoris, assembly GCA_029574335.1. Taxonomy (NCBI): domain Eukaryota; kingdom Metazoa; phylum Chordata; class Amphibia; order Anura; family Ranidae; genus Rana; species Rana kukunoris. The sequence continues at coordinate 29,089,437 of CM056049.1, read as the reverse complement.
GCGTGCCGGCGTTTTTTTCACGTCGTTTACGTAAAACGTTCGCGAATAGGGCTTTGCGTAAGTGACGTTCACGTCGTTTACATTGCGTATTGACGTTGTGATTTGGAGCATGCGCACTGAGATCAATTTGACTTGGCCATTTATGCCATTTATGCTACGCCGCCTCAACTTTACAGGCAAGTGCTTTGAGAATAAAGCACTTGCCTGAAAAAGTTGCGGCGGCGTAGTGTAAATACCATACGCTAGGCAGGTTTAGAATTAAGCCGCTCCTACCTGAATCTAGCCCATTGTATATAAATATATACAGTATCTTACAAAAGTGAGTACACCCCTCACATTTTTGTAAATAATTCATTATATCTTTTCATGTGACAACACAAGAAATTACACTTTACTACAATGTAGTGGGTGTACATCTTCTATAACAGTAAATTTGCTGTCCCCTCAAAATAACTCAACACACAGCCATTAATGTCTAAACCCGCTGGCAGCAAAAGTGAGTACACCCTTAAGAGGAAATGTCCCAATTGGGCCCAAAGTGTCCCTATTTTGTGTGGCCACCATTATTTTCCAACACTGCCTTAACCCTCTTGGGCATGGAGTTCACCAGAGCTTCACACTGGAGTCCTCTTCCACTCCTCCATGACAACATCACAGAGCTGGTGGATGTTACAGACCTTGCGCTCCTCCATCTTCCATTTGAGGATTCCCGACAGATGCTCAATAGGGTTTAGGTCTGGAGACATGCTTGGCCAGTCCATCACCAGTCCATCACCTTTACCCTCAGCTTCTTTAGCAAGGTAGTGGTCATCTTGGAGGTGTATTTAGGGTTATCATGTTGGAATACTGCCCTGCGGCCCAGTCTCCAAAGGTAGGAGATCATGCTTGGCTTCAGTATGTCACAGTAGATGTTGGCAATCAGGGTTCCCTCAATGAACTGTAGCTCCAGACCATGACACTCCCACCACCATGCTTCACTGTAGGCAAGACACACTTGTCTTTGTACTCCTCACCTGGTTTGCAGGCTTTCTTGTGCATCGTCTTTAGAGGAGGCTTCGTTCCAATTTGATGCAGTGTGCACCGTATGGTCTGAGCACTGGTAGACTGACCCCCCACCCCTTCAACTCCTGCAGCAAATTTTCTTTTCATTTTATTATAAAAAATGTTAACACTGTACTGTTTTTTAAATTAACTTGATTGCTATTACAAGGCATGGGCTGTGTCAGGTCCTCTTTATGGAGAGATCTGGGGTCTATCAGACCCCAAATCTCTCCTCTAGCCTCCAATGCAACTGATCAGATACAGATCAGTCTGATTTGCTGCTTCTTTGGCTGGTAATAATTGCCTGGTAAACAAAGAACCAAAACAGGAAGTGACAATATACAACAACTGTACCTAGAGCCGAATGCCCCCAGTCACATCATTAGCTCGCACGGGAGAGCACGGTAAAGGCAGCGATGATGGCAGGAGAGGGTGGGACCCCACTGTGACAGTGGTCACATGATTGTTGATCCATTGTGGATCGCTCCCCCCTCCAGAGTTCAAAACTGTTTAAGGGAATGCCCAGATTGAAAGGGGTTAAACCCATTTTAAGGTGCCATTTTTAAATATTGTCTCTTTTATATTTTACATATAGAGATTTGTATATTAATATTTAGAGGGAGTCCCATATTTAAGTGAACCTCGTTCTACCTCCCTGCTTAAAATACTGTATACCCATCAATAATGTAATATGTGGCTGCCATTGTTGGCTTCCTTTTGGAAAAAAAATGATTGTCTAGCTGTATTTGTCTTCAAATACCAGACCAAGAACAAGCAAACAAAAAAAAAACAGTTGGATGAAATTCAAAATTATTTTTATTTGTTCTGGTTTTGGGATTGAGAAAGTATTGAAGACAAAGTATTAGTATGACATCCAGGTGACTACCATTTCTAGAATGATAGATCAACAATGGCATTCATCATATTTCTTAAGTAGGTCCTGCGCCTAGGCACTATAGTTCTGTAACCTTATAACTGTTTATCTGCATTGTAAGATCATTTAAGGCACTGTGCCTCTGACTGTTGATTTCTCCAGATTTGGGGTAAGATTTGTTGATGTCTCTACTGTCCTGCTCACTGTTCTCCTTACTGGAAAGAAGTCGTACCTGAGGATCTCCAGTGCAAGTATCTCCCTGCTTCTACTTCATTTCTTTCTTCTGTTTCCACTTCATTCATTCTATGGATTTGTGCTTCCTCCACCTCTCCTATTGTTACTTGATTATTACCCAACCAATCATGATATCGCCAGTGATCAGGAGGGAAGTCCTACCTCCACCAAGATGCACAGAGCAGCTGCAGGAAGTCTACAGGAAATACTGGTGACCACCTATTTGCCCTCTGCTTGCCTTTTTGGCAATGTTTTCACAGCACAGTCAAAAATTGTTTTAAAAAAAGAGGTTTATAAAAGTAGTATGGTAGACATGTCAGAGACACATTATGGCTTGCTGTTCCTGACCTCTAAGGACGAGGGGTGGAGGATTATGTCTGCTAATCTCACACTTTATTTGCTGTCTCTCCCTACACCTGTCTTGATACATCTAACTGTGCTGTGTAATGTGAGCAGTGTAATGTGGTTGATAGATGATGTATTATTGTATCCTACAGAACATTTTAGAAGAATGTTACAAAACACACCATATAACATTGTACAATAGTACCACTTGCAGTATTTTTCTTTTTTCAATGTCATCAAACGAAGAAACAGAAAGCTTTGGATTTTTCTTGGCATTAGCAGCAGGCAATCTGCCAGTTCTCACACTCTTCTACATCTTAGTATGCAGCGCAACAACTGGGAATACATCTGTACAGTACATTCGTAGCCAGAACACAGCAAAGAGCTGATAGAAGACATAAAGCATAAATGTAAAAGAGGAATTTGTGTAGGCTGGAATGGAAATAAAAGCTTTAACTTCATCCTGTCCACAATCTGTACTGCCCCGTGCCGTGATTACGATAATAAACCTCCCTTTGAGAGCCATAAGCCAACCATTTGCAAGACTTGGGGCTCTCAATTCTGGCGGTCGCTGACAGCTCCAGTCCCTGCTGATGATCTGGAGCTAATCATGGTCATTTACAATCAGCCATGACATTGTAATCACAAGCTCCATTGACCAAATAAACCTTTAGACTGTAGATGGCACTGCAGCCTGAAGGTGGCAATGTTTGTCAGTTTAATTCTGTAACTGTGAGATACAAATGCAGTATTAAAAAAAGATATGTCAATGAATTTTTTATATATATATATATATATATATACATTTTCTGCATTTAAGTCTATAATAAAAAAATCTGTTCTTAACCACTTAAGACCCGGACCAAAATGCTGCTAAAGGACCTTGCCCCTTTTTGCGATTCGGCACTGCGTCGTTTTAACTGACAATTGCGCGGTCGTGCGATGTTGCTCCCAAACAAAATTGGCGTCCTTTTTTCCCCACAAATAGAGCTTTATTTTGGGGGTATTTGATCACCTCTGCAGTTTTTATTTTTTGCGCTATAAACAAAAATAGAGCGACAATTTTGAAAAAAATTCAATATTTTTTACTTTTTGCCATAATAAATATCCCCCAAAATATATATACATTTTTTTTCCTCAGTTTAGGCCGATACGTATTCTTCTACCTATTTTTGGTAAAAAAAAATCGCAATAAGCGTTTATCGGTTGGTTTTCGCGTTTAAAAAATAAGGGATAGTTTTATTGCATTTTTATAAAAAAAAATGTTTTACTACTAATGGCGTCGATTAGCGATTTTTTTCGTGACTGCGACATTATGGCGGACACTTCGGACAATTTTGACACATTTTTGGGACAATTGTCATTTTCACAGCAAAAAATGCATTTATATTGCATTGTTTACTGTGAAAATGACAGTTGCAGTTTGGGAGTTAACCACAGGGGGGCGCTGTAGGGGTTATGTGTTCCCTGTGTGTGTTTACAACTGTAGGGTGTGTGGCTGTAGGTGTGACGTCATCGATCGCGCCCCCCCTATAAAAGGGATGACACGATCGATGCTGCCGCCACAGTGAAGCACGGGGAAGCCGTGTTTACACACGGCTCTCCCCGTTCTTCAGCTCCGGGGCACTCCAGCGGCGATCGGGTCAGCGAGTCCCGCGGTCCCGGTCACGGAGCTTCGGACCGGGTCACAGGAGCGTGCCGCGGGCGAGCGCCCATGACCCACGGCTGGGTACTAGTACCGACGTAAATATACGTGGATGTGCCCAGCCGTGCCATTCTGCCAATGTATATGTGCAGGAGGCGGTCCTTAAGAAGTTAAATACTGTAATGTCCTGTACACGTGATCGGTTCGTCTGATGAAAACAGACCGATGGACCGTTTTCATCGGACGAACCAATCATGTGTTGGCCCCATCGAACCTGTTTTAAAAAATGTTATGCTTAAAATGGGGAAATCCATCGGTCAAAAATCCACGAATGCTCAGAATCAAGTCGACGCATGCAAGGAAGCATTGCACTTCATTTTTTTCAGCATGTCGTAGTATTTTACACCACCGCGTTGGACACGATCGGATTTTTAACCGATGGTGTGTAGGTAAGACTAATGAAAGTCAGCTTCATCGCATATCTGATGAAAAAATCCATCGGTTTAGATTCCATCAGATATCCGATCGTGTGTACAGGGTATAATGCCTCGTACACACGATCAGTTTTCCCGCCAGGAAAACCTGCAGACTTTTTCCCGGCGGTTTTTGGCAGTTTTCCTTTGGGAAAAACTGTGATGGAGCATACACAAAGCCGGGATTCCCAGCCAAACCTGCATCTCAGTTTTCCTGTCGGGAAAACCAGCCGTGTGTAGGGGAAAGACTGAACTGAGCAGGTTCTTGGCTTTCCCCTCTGGATTTCCGACGGGAACTTGTGTACGGGGCATGAAGTCTTAAAATATGTAAATGATTTAGGTATGCAAACTAGCATAGAGTTATTATAAAAATAACTGATTCTGCTAAAATGGACCTGGCCATCTAATGCTTTATTTAATGATTAATGCTAAATTACTAATAGCTTCAATAGTTCGGCATATGAAAATGACAAATATTTAAAACTGAAGTCTAGCGGACCCCCCATTGCACAAAAAAAAATTCATGCTTCATCTCTGGATATGGTGGTAGTGATCCCCACTGTTACACAGATTGGTGGTCATGCAGCATGTCCATGAAAGCTTGGGCTCAGTTAATGTGGGTTAAATGACTGAAGACAGAGAAGATCTAGTGACATAACTCGCATTTAGCAGCGTTTCATTTACAGACAGTTTTCAATTTAACCCAAAAAAATAACACGCTTCTAAATGCAAACACGGCTAAATGTGGCATGTAAATGTGGCTACATGGCTGTTTTTAGACGCCAGTTTCTAGCTGTCAAGTAAAATCAAATTGAAGGGAGGTTGAACAACGTCCTGTGTACATGAAGCCTTATGTCCCATATACACAATCGGAATTTCCATTGGAATAAACTCAGACGGATTTTTCTGACGGAATTCTGTTCAAGCTGTCTTGCATACACACTGTCACACCAAATTCCGACCGTCCAAGGCCGCGTACACACGATCGAATTTGTCCGCTGAAACTTGTCCGACGGACCAGTTCAGCGGACAAATCCGATCGTGTGTATGGGCTAGCGGACATGTCTGACCGGCGGACAAATTTTAAAGCATGCTTTAAAATTTGTCCGCCGGCGACATGTCTGTCGGATATGTCCGCTGGTTAGTACACTAACCAGCGGACATATCTGCCCGCACAAGCGTCGTATGGATGCGACGCATGCATGGAAGTTTTTTACTTCCTGGTGCGGTGACGTGGCGGCGTCAACGTCACCGCCACGTCTGCCGGCGGGGATTTTGATCCGATGGTGTGTACACACCGCCGGATGAAAATTCAGTGGAGACATGTCCGATGAAAACGGTCCGCGGACCGTTTCCATCGGACATATCCCTCCGTGTGTACGCGGCCCAAGACGTACAACACTACGGCGAAATTAAGTTCAATGCTTCTGAGCATGCGTCGACTTGATTCTGAGCATCCTTATGAGCTTCTGAGCAATCCGTCGGAGTTCCATACAGACGAACAGAATGTTCTCTTTCTAAGCCCTTTGAAATTTCCGATGGAAAAACTCAGATGGGGCACATGCACGGTTGGAATATCCGATGAAAAAATCCCGTCTGACTATTTCTATCGGAAATTCCGATCGAGTGTACAAGGCATAAGACTCTTGAGGTGTATGACATCATTTTAACCTAGGTCCGGAAACCAAACATGAAAAAATAAAAAAAGTTTAAAACCAGTAATATTAATGCTAGCAGCAACAGAAATAAAAATAATTCATGCGATTTTGGCTCCATGCACACTAGCATTTTTTATAAGCTCAAAAATGCTAGAAATAAACACTGGATGAAAAATGCTGATAACTGTTTTTGTGCTGGCTGGTAGTAGCTTTTATGAGCATTTGCATTTTATTAGCGTTTTTACAGTACTAAGTAGCACTCAGAAGCGTTTAGGAGCTCTAAAAAAACTCTACAAAAAATATTTTTTCCTGCTCCTAAATGCTGGAGCTCAAAATAGCTACTAACATAATGTAGTGTGCATGGACACAAAGGATAACATTATTTAGCTTCTGGGAGCATGGAGCCTTCCAGAGTTTATCTCTACTTTAAAGGACCATTCCACCCAAAAGTGATATCTCACTTATGGGATTACGTTGGCTTCCTAAAACCTGTGAGTCCTCAGAGTAAGACGCGAGTTACCAACTGCATCCACCCAACATGACTGCTATAGTCCCTCCTGTCATTGGATTGTCCATCTATTTTGGAGGTCTTGTCAATGGGAGATAGTCAATGCCCAAGGCAAAAAGCTATCATCTATCCATAACTAAAATATCAGCTTTGGGAGTACTACATCTTAGGGCTGTTACTGATCAAAACTTTTGTGTTCGATTAATCGTTTTTTTTATTTTTTTGTCGATTAATCGACTAATTTCGATTAATTATAACGCACATCCACATCCAACTACTTTTAGCTAATCTATTTGCAGGCGGATTCCCAGTGCAGCTACCAACCATTGGAAAAATGGGTATAGAAAGGTCTAATGCGCTACTGTGAGTAAACTGTGGTGGAAGAGTGGGTAGCAACGACAAATTGGGGCAGCTCAATCTGTGTGTTCACAATCACGAAATGATAAATAGGTGTAATAGGTGATAAGCGCTACAAAAAGTGGTGCATAGGTCCTGCAAAAATACAATATATAGTAAATAATATATATAACACACAATATGTAAAGGCAAAGGCAAAACCTCAACTTGCTATGTGGATAACAAAGCTATATTGTGCTTAAATGCAAGTGACAGTGAGGAAACAATGATGATCATAATCATGAATAAAGTTCCGTGTGTCAAACATTGATTGGTGACCAAGGCAGAGATGTATTATGGCCTAGGCCGACAAGACCCAGGCCTAGGGCGGCACTTTGTGGGGGCGGCGAAAAAGCGACAGGAGGGAAGGAGGGGGGGGGGGGGCAGGCAGATACGAGGTGAACGAATGAAGTGATGGGAGAGGAGAGGGTGGTATGGGGATATGTGCTGGGGAGTGATTTGAGAGGGAAGAAGATATGTGTTAGTGGGGCGTCTAATTCCCCCCCCCCCACTAGCACATATCTTCTTACCTCTCAAATCACTCCCCAGCACATATCCCCATACCACCCTCTCCCCCCAAATTAAAAGATGCTCTGCCCCCCTGTGCTCATCCCACCCTGTCCCCCTGTGCTCATCCCACCCTGTCCCCCTGTGCTCATCCCACCCTTTTTCCCTGTGCTCATTCCACCCTGTCCCCCTGTGCTCATTCCACCCTGTCCCCCTGTGCTCATCCCACCCTGTCCCCCTGTGCTCATTCCACCCTGTCCCCCTGTGCTCATCCCACCCTTTTTCCCTGTGCTCATCCCACCCTTTTTCCCTGTGCTCATTCCACCCTGTCCCCCTGTGCTCATTCCACCCTGTCCCCCTGTGCTCATCCCACCCTGTCCCCCTGTGCTCATTCCACCCTGTCCCCCGGTCCTCATCCCACCCTGTCCCCCTGTGCTCATTCCACCCTGTCCCCCTGTGCTCATTCCACCCTGTCCTCATCCCACCCTGTCCCCCTGTGCTCATCCCACCCTGTCCCCCTGTGCTCATCCCACCCTGTCCCCCTGTGCTCATCCCACCCTGTCCCCCTGTGCTCATTCCACCCTGTCCCCCTGTGCTCATTCCACCCTGTCCCCCTGTGCTCATCCCACCCTGTCCCCCTGTGCTCATCCCACCCTTTTTCCCTGTGCTCATCCCACCTTTTTTCTCTGTGCTCATCCCACCCTTTTCCCTGTGCTCATCCCACCCTGTCCCCCTGTGCTCATTCCACCCTGTCCCCCTGTGCTCATTCCACCCTGTCCCCCTGTCCTCATCCCACCCTGTCCCCCTGTGCTCATCCCACCCTGTCCCCCTGTGCTCATCCCACCCTGTCCCCCTGTCCTCATCCCACCTTGTCCCCCTGTGCTCATCCCACCCTGTCCCCCTGTGCTCATCCCACCCTGTCCCATAAAAATGACAGGACGGGTCTTAAAAAGGAAGGGGTGCGTCATATATAAAGTAGGGGGTGCGCAAGGTTCACCAGGCCTAGGGCAGCACAAAACCTTAATACACCCCTGCATAGGAACACACTTATTCTGTCTGTGTCTGAGCATCAGAAGGAAGGAGAAATTTCACCAATCAAACTAACTAAGGTAAAAGCATCCCAAATAGATGCTGTGAATTTAAAAATGATAATAAAATTAAGGTCAATGTATTTTTCTTATGCAATAATGTTTGTGACTCCTAGTACTTATTCTACAAACCTGCCCCTCCCCCAACATCCATCCATCCCATCACATCCCTCTCTCACGCATCAGTCTGTACGCTATCCATCCATCCATCCCATCACATCCCTCTATCATGCAGCAAACTGTACGCCATCCATTCCATCCATCCATCCATCCCATCACATCCCTCTTTCATGCAGCAATCTGTACGCTATCCATCCATCCCATCACATCCCTGTCTCACACATCAGTCTGTACGCTATCCATCCATCCATCCATCCATCCCATCACATCCCTCTATCATGCAGCAATCTGTACGCTATCCATCCATCCATCGATTCATCCCATCACATCCCTCTCTCACGCATCAGCCTGTACGCTATCCATCCATCCATCCATCCCATCCCATCACATCCCTCTATCAGGCTTTAATCTGTACGCTATCCATCCACCATCCACTATCAACTTACTCCGTTGTCCCCGTCCGCCACCATCCTAAGGCCTCCTCCTCTTTCCCCGTCCTTCACTAGCCCAGTTTTCCACTATCCCCTTACTCCATTGTCCCCTTCCTCCACTATCCCCTTACTTCGTTGTCCCCGTCCTCCACTATCCCAAGGCCTCCTCCACTTTCCCCGTCCTTCACTAGCCCAGTTTTCCACTATCCCCTTACTCCATTGTCCCCTTCCTCCACTATCCCCTTACTTCGTTGTCCCCGTCCTCCACTATCCCAAGGCCTCTTCCTCTTTCCCCGTCCTTCACTAGCCCAGTTTTGCACTATCCCCTTACTCCGTTGTCCCCGTCCTCCACTATCCCAGGCCTCCGTTATCTCTGTCCTCCATTATCCCTCTCACAATTGCCCCCTCCACATGTCACACTGCTCCCCTATCGCTGTTACACAACCAACCACCCCCCCACCACACCCGGATAACTCGGACCGACCCCTAAAATAAACGAAAAAATAATAGAAAAAAACAGTGGGTCTTGCCATCTGTTACAGGTGTACTGCCTGCACGATGGCGGCCCTGAGGCGGACACTGTAGGTGTGTGTAAGACAAAGGGGGACACTGTCAGTGGGGGACACAAGGGGAGACACATGTAGATGGGTTGAAGACACAGGGGGACAGTGATGGTGGGTTGATGGCTCTGGGGGGCACTGTGCCCCTAGTATACCACTGCCTCCTTCAATATCTCTTTGGTATTACTGTGTACCCCCTCTCAACAACCACACCTCTGTACACCTTTACATTACCATGAACTCATGGGGCACTATTTCTCCCAATGATACCAATGATGGGGCACTATTCCTCCCACTGATACAAATGATGGGACACTGATCATTCCAATTATACCAATGATGGGACACTAGTCCTCCCACTGATACAAATGATGGGACACTGATCATTCCAATTATACCAATGATGGGACACTAGTCCTCCCATTGATACCAATGATGGGGCACTATTTATCATACTAACACAAATTATTTGACACTCTTTCTCCCAATGATACCAATGATGGAGCACTATTCCTCCCTATGATATCAATAATGGGGCACTATTCCTCCCAATGATACGAATGATGGTGCACTTTTTATCCTAATTACACAAATGATGGGACATTATTCGACATTATTCCTCCAAATTATACTAATGATGGCCAAAAATTCCTCCAAATGATACCAATGATGGAGCACTATTTATCCAATGAAACCAATGATGGGAGACTATTTCTCCCAATGATACCAATGGTGGGGCACTATTTCTAAATATTATACCAATCATGGGAACACTAGCAATGATGAGACACAATTCCTCCCAATGACACTGATGATGGGCCACTATTTCTCCTACTGATACAAATGATGGGTCACTAGTCCTCCCATAGATACCAATGATGGGGCACTATTTTTCTTAATGACACAAATGATGGGACACTATACCTCTCACTGATACCAATGACGGAAGACTATTCCTCATATAGATACCAATGATGGGGCACTATTTTTCCTAATGACACAAATGATGGGACACTATACCTCTCACTGATACCAATGACGGAAGACTATTCCTCCCATAGATACCAATGATGGGGCACTATTTTTCTTACTGACACAAATGATGGGACACTATACCTCTCACTGATACCAATGACAAAAGACTATTCCTTCCAATGATAACAATGATGGGGCACTATTTATACCAATGATGGGAGACTATTCCTCCCAGTGAAAACAATGATGGGGCACTATTTATCCCAATGATACCAATGATGGGAGACTATTCCTCCCAGTGAAAACAATGATGGGGCACTATTTATCATAATGACACAAATGAAGGCACACTATACCTCTCACTGATACCAATGACGGAAGACTATTCCTCCCATAGATACCAATGATGGGGCACTATTTTTCTTAATGACACACATGATGGGACACTATACCTCTCACTGATACCAATGACGGAAGACTATTCCTCCCATGGATACCAATGATGGGGCACTATTTATCCCAATGATACCAATGATGGGAGACTATTCCTCCCAGTGAAAACAATGATGGGGCACTATTTATCATAATGACACAAATGATAGGACACTATTCCTCCCACTGATACCAATGATGGGGCACTATTTATCCCAATGATACCAATGATGTGAGAGTATTTCCCTCAATGGTAACAATGATGGTGCAATTTTATTCTAATGACACTAATAATGGGACACTATTCCTCATACTGATACCATGTATTACATGTATTATTTAATTTATTAATTCATTAGTCTATTTATTCTTTTTTTTTTCTTTTTAATATATGCCCATAATTGTAATTACAAAAAAATCTTATATTTATGTAGACCAATTTTTTATGTAGACCAGTGAAATCATCAATTTAAGTTTCTTGTTAAATGAATACATAAGGTAATAACAACTTTTAAAACTTCCCATTGTTTTGCTGCTGCTTCCTTCATGTGCTCTGAATGGCGGCGTGGGCGGGTATATGAACATGAATATTAATCGTTGGGCGGTATAGTGGGAGGTATAGTGGGCGGTTTAGTTTAGAAACAAGAACGAGCTCTCCTGCCTGTTTTTTTAAACTGCGCATGCGCGAACCGCAAAGGACGCCGGGAAATGTAGTTCTATGCTATACGGTGACGTCAATGACAGGAACGCGCACAGCGATTCAGGAAATAAAAAGAAGAAAGCAAACTGGCAGCCGCAGGTAGGTCAGATGTTTTGATCTAATCTATTTTAAAGCGTTTTTACTAGAAAGCAGCTAGGAATTCAGTCTGCATTTACTGCAGACATACATTTCAGCCAAGAAAATGTTTTTGTTTAGTGATCCTTTAAGTGGTTAAAGGGCCAATTTTTTATTTATTTTTAGAGGTCCCCAGGGCCCCCGGATGGCAACCCCCCTTTTTTTAATTTATTTTTTATAAAGAAAAATATATAAGGGGGGTTGTCATCTGGGGCCCCGGGGATCTCCGGACCCTTAAAAAAAAAAAAATGGCCCTTTAATAAAAAAATTAAATAAAAATATATTTAAAAAATACGCAATACGCAATACTCTGCAATACCGTGTGCAATACTCTGCAATACGCAATACTCTGCAATACGTATTACTCTGCGTAACCGTGTGCAATACTTTGCAATGCACAATACACTGCAATACCGTGTGCAATACTCTGCAATACGCAATACTCTGCGTAACCGTGTGCAATACTCTGCAATACGCAATACTCTGCAATACCAGCGGAGACCATTGGGATACCAATTACACTGCTACACCGGTATTTGACTTTTAAACAACAAATATTTTTTTTTTTAAGACACAGGATTGGGTGGTGCAGTTAGTGTAGCGGTAGCTTTACAGTTTTCCAGCCATAAGGTCTGTAAGGTCGCAAGTTCGAATCCCGACGTTGGCTGGAATTAGTTTGCATGTTCTCCATGCGCTGCGTGGGTTTTCCCCGAGTACTCCGGTTTCCCCCACACATATTACAAAACATGTTGTTAGGGCTGTAAATGGCTAGTTGTATGGCATAGTGAATAATGTTGTATGAGTAACGGATAGTGGCAATGTGTAATGCTTAGTTGTACCGAGTAACCATAGCTGTAATGATAAGTTGTAGTGTTAGGCTAGAAAAGGAGCATTGCAACAAACTCAGCACTTTGTTGCAATGCTTTTTGTCACACCGAATGTGCGCAGGGCCCCCGGATGGCAACCCCCTTTATTTTATTTATTTTTTATTAAAAAAAAAAAAAATATATTTTTAATATACTTTTATTTTTTATTAACCGCTCTGTCACAACCTGTGTAATTCATATGTGTTCTGTTTTAAAGGGATGAGGTGGCAACCCTAGCTGCAATCCTTTGCTGAACTTCTTACTTCCGGGTTGTCCGGCTCCATAGTAAAAATCTCATGGTAGCTTCTGCACTGTGGTCCAAGCTGTGCTCATCCCCGTTCTCTGAACTACAGCACTGCGTGTGACCTTGTAGCAGAGGATTGAAGGGGGTGTGAGCACTGTGTGGCTAAGACCATAGTACCTCCTCTCTTTGCATAAGTTTCGTTTCTTCCCCTCCACTGCCCCGCCTGGACCCGCCCCCATTTCTTTCTTGTACACATAGGAACAGAGATGTATTATGGCCTAGGCCGACAAGGCCCAGGCCTAGGGCGGCACTTTGTGGGGGGCGGCGAAAAAGCGACAGGAGGGAAGGAGGGGGGGCAGGCAGATACGAGGTGAACGAATGAAGTGATGGGAGAGGAGAGGGTGGTATGGGGATATGTGCTGGGGAGTGATTTGAGAGGGAAAAAGATATGTGTTAGTGGGGCGCGTCTAATCCCCCCCCCCCACTAGCACATATCTTCTTCCCTCTCAAATCACTCCCCAGCACATATCCCCATACCACCCTCTCCCCCCAAATTAAAAGATGCTCTGCCCCCCTGTGCTCATCCCACCCTGTCCCCCTGTGCTCATCCCACCCTGTCCCCCTGTGCTCATCCCACCCTGTCACCCTGTGCTCATTCCACCCTGTCCCCCTGTGCTCATTCCACCCTGTCCCCCTGTGCTCATCCCACCCTGTCCCTCCTGTGCTCATTCCACCCTGTCCCCCTGTGCTCATTCCACCCTGTCCCCCTGTGCTCATCCCACCCTGTCCCCCTGTGCTCATCCCACCCTGTCCCATAAAAATGACACCCTGGACGGGTCCCCCTTAAAAAGGAAGGGGTGCGTCATCATACCCTAAAGTAGGGTGCGCAAGGTTCACCAGGCCTAGGGCAGCACAAAACCTTAATAACACCCCTGCATACCCCTGAACACACTTATTCTGTCTGTGTCTGAGCATCAGAAGGAAGGAGAAATTTCACCAATCAAACTAACTAAGGTAAAAGCATCCCAAATAGATGCTGTGAATTTAAAAATGATAATAAAATTAAGGTCAATGTATTTTTCTTATGCAATAATGTTTGTGACTCCTAGTACTTATTCTACAAACCTGCCCCTCCCCCAACATCCATCCATCCCATCACATCCCTCTCTCACGCATCAGTCTGTACGCTATCCATCCATCCATCCCATCACATCCCTCTATCATGCAGCAAAACTGTACGCCATCCATTCCATCCATCCATCCATCCCATCACATCCCTCTTTCATGCAGCAATCTGTACGCTATCCATCCATCCCATCACATCCCTGTCTCACACATCAGTCTGTACGCTATCCATCCATCCATCCATCCCATCACATCCCTCTATCATGCAGCAATCTGTACGCTATCCATCCATCCATCGATCCATCCCATCACATCCCTCTCTCACGCATCAGCCTGTACGCTATCCATCCATCCATCCATCCCATCCATCCCTCTATCACTGTACGCTATCCATCCATCCATCAGGCTTTAATCTGTACGCTATCCATCCATCCATCCCATCAACATCCCTCTCTTCAGTTTAATCCCCGTCCGCCACCATCCTAAGGCCTCCATCCTCTTTCCCCGTCCTTCACTAGCCCAGTTTTCCACTATCCCCTTACTCCATTGTCCCCTTCCTCCACTATCCCCTTACTTCGTTGTCCCCGTCCTCCACTATCCCAAGGCCTCCTCCACTTTCCCCGTCCTTCACTAGCCCAGTTTTCCACTATCCCCTTACTCCATTGTCCCCTTCCTCCACTATCCCCTTACTTCGTTGTCCCCGTCCTCCACTATCCCAAGGCCTCTTCCTCTTTCCCCGTCCTTCACTAGCCCAGTTTTGCACTATCCCCTTACTCCGTTGTCCCCGTCCTCCACTATCCCAGGCCTCCGTTATCTCTGTCCTCCATTATCCCTCTCACAATTGCCCCCTCCACATGTCACACTGCTCCCCTATCGCTGTTACACAACCAACCAACCACCCCCCACCACACCCGGATAACTCGGACCGACCCCTAAAATAAACGAAAAAATAATAGAAAAAAACAGTGGGTCTTGCCATCTGTTACAGGTGTACTGCCTGCACGATGGCGGCCCTGAGGCGGACACTGTAGGTGTGTGTAAGACAAAGGGGGACACTGTCAGTGGGGGACACAAGGGGAGACACATGTAGATGGGTTGAAGACACAGGGGGACAGTGATGGTGGGTTGATGGCTCTGGGGGGCACTGTGCCCCTAGTATACCACTGCCTCCTTCAATATCTCTTTGGTATTACTGTGTACCCCCTCTCAACAACCACACCTCTGTACACCTTTACATTACCATGAACTCATGGGGCACTATTTCTCCCAATGATACCAATGATGGGGCACTATTCCTCCCACTGATACAAATGATGGGACACTGATCATTCCAATTATACCAATGATGGGACACTAGTCCTCCCACTGATACAAATGATGGGACACTGATCATTCCAATTATACCAATGATGGGACACTAGTCCTCCCATTGATACCAATGATGGGGCACTATTTATCATACTAACACAAATTATTTGACACTCTTTCTCCCAATGATACCAATGATGGAGCACTATTCCTCCCTATGATATCAATAATGGGGCACTATTCCTCCCAATGATACGAATGATGGTGCACTTTTTATCCTAATTACACAAATGATGGGACATTATTCGACATTATTCCTCCAAATTATACTAATGATGGCCAAAAATTCCTCCAAATGATACCAATGATGGAGCACTATTTATCCAATGAAACCAATGATGGGAGACTATTTCTCCCAATGATACCAATGGTGGGGCACTATTTCTAAATATTATACCAATCATGGGAACACTAGCAATGATGAGACACAATTCCTTCCAATGACACTGATGATGGGCCACTATTTCTCCTACTGATACAAATGATGGGTCACTAGTCCTCCCATAGATACCAATGATGGGGCACTATTTTTCTTAATGACACAAATGATGGGACACTATACCTCTCACTGATACCAATGACGGAAGACTATTCCTCATATAGATACCAATGATGGGGCACTATTTTTCTTAATGACACAAATGATGGGACACTATACCTCTCACTGATACCAATGACGGAAGACTATTCCTCCCATAGATACCAATGATGGGGCACTATTTTTCTTACTGACACAAATGATGGGACACTATACCTCTCACTGATACCAATGACAAAAGACTATTCCTTCCAATGATAACAATGATGGGGCACTATTTATACCAATGATGGGAGACTATTCCTCCCAGTGAAAACAATGATGGGGCACTATTTATCCCAATGATACCAATGATGGGAGACTATTCCTCCCAGTGAAAACAATGATGGGGCACTATTTATCATAATGACACAAATGAAGGCACACTATACCTCTCACTGATACCAATGACGGAAGACTATTCCTCCCATAGATACCAATGATGGGGCACTATTTTTCTTAATGACACACATGATGGGACACTATACCTCTCACTGATACCAATGACGGAAGACTATTCCTCCCATGGATACCAATGATGGGGCACTATTTATCCCAATGATACCAATGATGGGAGACTATTCCTCCCAGTGAAAACAATGATGGGGCACTATTTATCATAATGACACAAATGATAGGACACTATTCCTCCCACTGATACCAATGATGGGGCACTATTTATCCCAATGATACCAATGATGTGAGAGTATTTCCCTCAATGGTAACAATGATGGTGCAATTTTATTCTAATGACACTAATAATGGGACACTATTCCTCATACTGATACCATGTATTACATGTATTATTTAATTTATTAATTCATTAGTCTATTTATTCTTTTTTTTTCTTTTTAATATATGCCCATAATTGTAATTACAAAAAAATCTTATATTTATGTAGACCAATTTTTTATGTAGACCAGTGAAATCATCAATTTAAGTTTCTTGTTAAATGAATACATAAGGTAATAACAACTTTTAAAACTTCCCATTGTTTTGCTGCTGCTTCCTTCATGTGCTCTGAATGGCGGCGTGGGCGGGTATATGAACATGAATATTAATCGTTGGGCGGTATAGTGGGAGGTATAGTGGGCGGTTTAGTTTAGAAACAAGAACGAGCTCTCCTGCCTGTTTTTTTAAACTGCGCATGCGCGAACCGCAAAGGACGCCGGGAAATGTAGTTCTATGCTATACGGTGACGTCAATGACAGGAACGCGCACAGCGATTCAGGAAATAAAAAGAAGAAAGCAAACTGGCAGCCGCAGGTAGGTCAGATGTTTTGATCTAATCTATTTTAAAGCGTTTTTACTAGAAAGCAGCTAGGAATTCAGTCTGCATTTACTGCAGACATACATTTCAGCCAAGAAAATGTTTTTGTTTAGTGATCCTTTAAGTGGTTAAAGGGCCAATTTTTTATTTATTTTTAGAGGTCCCCAGGGCCCCCGGATGGCAACCCCCCTTTTTTTAATTTATTTTTTATAAAGAAAAATATATAAGGGGGGTTGTCATCTGGGGCCCCGGGGATCTCCGGACCCTTAAAAAAAAAAAAAATGGCCCTTTAATAAAAAAAATTAAATAAAAATATATTTAAAAAATACGCAATACGCAATACTCTGCAATACCGTGTGCAATACTCTGCAATACGCAATACTCTGCAATACGTATTACTCTGCGTAACCGTGTGCAATACTTTGCAATGCACAATACACTGCAATACCGTGTGCAATACTCTGCAATACGCAATACTCTGCGTAACCGTGTGCAATACTCTGCAATACGCAATACTCTGCAATACCAGCGGAGACCATTGGGATACCAATTACACTGCTACACCGGTATTTGACTTTTAAACAACAAATATTTTTTTTTTTAAGACACAGGATTGGGTGGTGCAGTTAGTGTAGCGGTAGCTTTACAGTTTTCCAGCCATAAGGTCTGTAAGGTCGCAAGTTCGAATCCCGACGTTGGCTGGAATTAGTTTGCATGTTCTCCATGCGCTGCGTGGGTTTTCCCCGAGTACTCCGGTTTCCCCCACACATATTACAAAACATGTTGTTAGGGCTGTAAATGGCTAGTTGTATGGCATAGTGAATAATGTTGTATGAGTAACGGATAGTGGCAATGTGTAATGCTTAGTTGTACCGAGTAACCATAGCTGTAATGATAAGTTGTAGTGTTAGGCTAGAAAAGGAGCATTGCAACAAACTCAGCACTTTGTTGCAATGCTTTTTGTCACACCGAATGTGCGCAGGGCCCCCGGATGGCAACCCCCTTTATTTTATTTATTTTTTATTTAAAAAAAATATATATATTTTTAATATACTTTTATTTTTTATTAACCGCTCTGTCACAACCTGTGTAATTCATATGTGTTCTGTTTTAAAGGGATGAGGTGGCAACCCTAGCTGCAATCCTTTGCTGAACTTCTTACTTCCGGGTTGTCCGGCTCCATAGTAAAAATCTCATGGTAGCTTCTGCACTGTGGTCCAAGCTGTGCTCATCCCCGTTCTCTGAACTACAGCACTGCGTGTGACCTTGTAGCAGAGGATTGAAGGGGGTGTGAGCACTGTGTGGCTAAGACCATAGTACCTCCTCTCTTTGCATAAGTTTCGTTTCTTCCCCTCCACTGCCCCGCCTGGACCCGCCCCCATTTCTTTCTTGTACATAGGAACAGAGATGTATTATGGCCTAGGCCGACAAGGCCCAGGCCTAGGGCGGCACTTTGTGGGGGCGGCGGAAAAAGCGACAGGAGGGAAGGAGGGGGGGCAGGCAGATACGAGGTGAACGAATGAAGTGATGGGAGAGGAGAGGGTGGTATGGGGATATGTGCTGGGGAGTGATTTGAGAGGGAAAAAGATATGTGTTAGTGGGGCGTCTAATCCCCCCCCCCCACTAGCACATATCTTCTTCCCTCTCAAATCACTCCCCAGCAGCAATCTGTAGGCCATCCATCCATCCATCCCATCACATCCCTCTATCAGGCATCAATCCACCCTGTACGCTCATCCACCCTGTCCCCCTGTGCTCATCCCACCCTGTCACATCCCTGTGCTCATCCACCCTGTCATCCCACCCTGTCCCCCTGTGCTCATCCACCCTGTCCATCCATGCTCATCCCACCCTCACATCCCTCTCATCAGGCATCAATTCTGTCTGCTATCCATCCATCCCATCACATCCCTGTCTCACGCATAATGTTTGTGACAGTCTGTACGCTATCCATCCATCCCATCACATCCCTGTCTCACGCATCAGTCTGTACGCTATCCATCCATCCATCCCATCACATCCCTCTATCATGCAGCAATAATGTTTGTGACTGTACGCCATCCATCCATCCCATCACATCCCTCTATCGGCATCAATCTGTACGCTATCCATCCATACCCATCACATCCCTCTCTCACACATCAGTCTGTACGCTATCCATCCATCCATCCATCCCATCACATCCCTCTATCATGCAGCAATCTGTACGCCATCCATCCATCCATCCATACCATCACATCCCTCTCTCACGCATCAGTCTGTACGCTATCCATCCATCCATCCATCCCATCACATCCCTCTCTCACGCATCAGTCTGTACGCTATCCATCCATCCATCCATCCCATCACATCCCTCTCTCACGCATCAGTCTGTACGCTATCCATCCATCCCATCCCATCACATCCCTCTTTCACGCATCAGTCTGTACGCTATCCATCCATCACATCACATCACACTCCCCGTCCTATCAAGGCCATCCAATCTGTACTAGCCATTGTCCATCCATCCATCCACTATCCCCTTACTTCGTTGTCCCCGTCCTCCACTATCCCAAGGCCTCTTCCTCTTTCCCTGTCCTTCACTAGCCCAGTTTTCCACTATCCCCTTACTCCGTTGTCCCCGTCCTCCACTATCCCAGGCCTCCGTTATCTCTGTCCTCCATTATCCCCCTCACAATTGCCCCCTCCACATGTCACACTGCTCCCCTATCGCTGTTACACAACCAACCACCCCCCACCACACCCGGATAACTCGGACCGACCCCTAAAATAAACGAAAAAATAATAGAAAAAAACAGCGGGTCTTGCCATCTGTTACAGGTGTACTGCCTGTACCCACATGATGGCGCCCCTGAGGCGGACACTGTAGGTGTGTGTAAGACAAAGGGGGACACTGTCAGTGGGGGACACAAGGGGAGACACATGTAGATGGGTTGAAGACACAGGGGGACAGTGATGGTGGGTTGATGGCTCTGGGGGACACTGTGCCCCTAGTATACCACTGCCTCCTTCAATATCTCTTTGGTATTACTGTGTACCCCCTCTCAACAACCACACCTCTGTACACCTTTACATTACCATGAACTCATGGGGCACTATTTCTCCCAATGATACCAATGATGGGGCACTATTCCTCCCACTATACAAATGATGGGACACTGATCATTCCAATTATACCAATGATGGGACACTGTCCTCCCATGATACAAATGATGGGACCTGATCATTCCAATTATACCAATGATGGGACACTAGTCCTCCCATTGATACCAATGACGGGGCACTATTTATCATACTAAAACAAATTATTTGACACTCTTTCTCCCAATGATACCAATGATGGAGCACTATTCCTCCCTATGATATCAATAATGGGGCACTATTCCTCCCAATGATACAAATGATGGTGCACTTTTTATCCTAATTACACAAATGATGGGACATTATTCCTCCAAATTATACTAATGATGGCCAAAAATTCCTCCAAATGATACCAATGATGGAGCACTATTTATCCAATGAAACCAATGATGGGAGACTATTGCTCCCAATGATACCAATGATGGAGCACTATTTATCCAATGAAACCAATGATGGGAGACTATTGATCCCAATGATACCAATGGTGGGGCACTATTTCTAAATATAATACCAATCATGGGAACACTAGCAATGATGAGACACAATTCCTCCCAATGACACTGATGATGGGCCACTATTTCTCCTAATGATACAAATGATGGGACACTAGTCCTCCCATAGATACCAATGATGGGGCACTATTTTTCTTAATGACACAAATGATGGGACACTATACCTCTCACTGATACCAATGACGGAAGACTATTCCTTCCAATGACAACAATTATGGGGCACTATTTATCCCAATGATACCAATGATGGGAGACTATTCCTCCCAGTGAAAACAATGATGGGGCACTATTTTTCTTAATGACACAAATGATGGGACGCTATACCTCTCACTGATACCAATGACAGAAGACTATTCCTCCCATAGATACCAATGATGGGGCACTAGTTTTCTTAATGACACAAATGATGGGACACTATACCTCTCACTGATACCGATGACAGAAGACTATTCCGCCCATAGATACCAATGATGGGGCACTATTTTTCTTAATGACACAAATGATGGGACACTATACCTCTCACTGATACCAATGACGGAAGACTATTCCTCCCATAGATACCAATGATGGGGCACTATTTATCCCAATTATACCAATGATGGGAGACTATTCCTCCCAGTGAAAACAATGATGGGGCACTATTTATCATAATGACACAAATGATAGGACACTATTCCTCCCACTGATACCAATGATGGGGCACTATTTATCCCAATGATACCAATGATGTGAGAGTATTTCCATCAATGGTAACAATGATGGTGCAATTTTATTCTAATGACACAAATGATGGGACACTATTCCTCCTACTGATACCATGTATTACATCTATTATTTTATTTATTAATTACGCAATACTAATACGCAATACTCTGCAATACCAGCGGAGCCCCGTCTTTCATCAGACAATCCCAGCGACATAGACTGCCCCCCCACACTGACCCCTGTAACATACAGACTGTATGGGATACCATTGGGATACCAATTACACTGTTACACCCGGTATTTGACTTTTAAACAACTAATATTTTTTTTTTTAAGCCACAGGATTGGGTGGTGCAGTTAGTGTAGCGGTAGCGTTACAGTTTCCCAGCCATAAGGTCTGTAAGGTCGCAAGTTCGAATCCCGACGTTGGCTGGAAGGAGTTTGCATGTTCTCCCTGCGCTGCGTGGGTTTTCCCCGAGTACTCCGGTTTCCCCCACACATATTACAAAACATGTTGTTAGGGCTGTAAATGGCTAGTTGTATAGCATAGTGAATAATGTTGTATGAGTAACGGATAGTGGCAATGTGTAATGCTTAGTTGTACCGAGTAACCATAGCTGTAATGATAAGTTGTAGTGTTAGGCTAGAAAAGGAGCATTGCAACAAACTCAGCACTTTGTTGCAATGCTTTTTGTCACACCGAATGTGCGCAGGGCCCCCGGATGGCAACCCCCTTTTATTTTATTTATTTTTTATTAAAAAAAAAAAATATTTTTAATATCCTTTTTTTTAATTAACCGCTTAAGGACCGCCACACGCAGATGTACTTCCACAGAATGGCACGTACAGGCACATGGGCGTACATCCATCCATCCATCCATCCCATCACATCCCTCTCTCACGCATCAATCTGTACGCTATCCATCCATCCATCATCTACTATCCCCTTACTCCGTTGTCCCCGTCCTCCACCTTCCCAAGGCCTCCTCCTCTTTCCCTGTCCTTCACTAGCCCAGTTTTCCACTATCCCCTTACTCCGTTGTCCCCGTCCTCCACTATCCCAGGCCTCCGTTATCTCTGTCCTCCATTATCCCCCTCACAATTGCCCCCTCCACATGTCACACTGCTCCCCTATCGCTGTTACACAACCAACCACCCCCCCACCACACCCGGATAACTCGGACCGACCCCTAAAATAAACTAAAAAATAGAAAAAAATAATAGAAAAAAACAGCGGGTCTCGCCATCTGTTACAGGTGTACTGCCTGTACCCACATGATGGCGCCCCTGAGGCGGACACTGTAGGTGTGTGTAAGACAAAGGGGGACACTGTCAGTGGGGGACACAAGGGGAGACACATGTAGATGGGTTGAAGACACAGGGGGACAGTGATGGTGGGTTGATGGCTCTGGGGGACACTGTGCCCCTAGTATACCACTGCCTCCTTCAATATCTCTTTGGTATTACTGTGTACCCCCTCTCAACAACCACACCTCTGTACACCTTTACATTACCATGAACTCATGGGGCACTATTTCTCCCAATGATACCAATGATGGGGCACTATTCCTCCTACTGATACAAATGATGGGACACTGATCATTCCAATGATACCAATGATGGGACACTAGTCCTCCCATTGATACCAATGACGGGGCACTATTTATCATACTAACACAAATTATTTGACACTCTTTCTCCCAATGATACCAATGATGGAGCACTATTCCTCCCTATGATATCAATAATGGGGCACTATTCCTCCCAATGATACGAATGATGGTGCACTTTTTATCCTAATTACACAAATGATGGGACATTATTCGACATTATTCCTCCAAATTATACTAATGATGGCCAAAAATTCCTCCAAATGATACCAATGATGGAGCACTACTTATCCAATGAAACCAATGATGGGAGACTATTGATCCCAATGATACCAATGGTGGGGCACTATTTCTAAATATAATACCAATCATGGGAACACTAGCAATGATGAGACACAATTCCTCCCAATGACACTGATGATGGGCCACTATTTCTCCTACTGATACAAATGATGGGACACTAGTCCTGCCATAGATACCAATGATGGGGCACTATTTTTCTTAATGACACAAATAATGGGACACTATACCTCTCACTGATACCAATGACGGAAGACTATTCCTCCCATAGATACCAATGATGGGGCACTATTTATCCCAATTATACCAATGATGGGAGACTATTCCTCCCAGTGAAAACAATGATGGGGCACTATTTATCATAATGACACAAATGATAGGACACTATTCCTCCCACTGATACCAATGATGGGGCACTATTTATCCCAATGATACCAATGATGTGAGAGTATTTCCATCAATGGTAACAATGATGGTGCAATTTTATTCTAATGACACAAATGATGGGACACTATTCCTCACACTGATCCCATGTATTACATGTATTATTTTATTTATTAATTACGCAATACTAATACGCAATACTCTGCAATACCAGCGGAGCCCCGTCTTACATCAGGCAATCCCAGCGACATACAGACTGCCCCCCCACACTGACCCCTGTGACATACAGACTGTATGGGAGACCATTGGGATACCAATTACACTGCTACACCGGTATATGACTTTTAAACAACGAATATTTTTTTTTTTAAGACACAGGATTGGGTGGTGCAGTTAGTGTAGCGGTAGCGTTACAGTTTTCCAGCCATAAGGTCTGTAAGGTCGCAAGTTCGAAACCCGACATTGGCTGGAAGGAGTTTGCATGTTCTCCCTGCGCTGCGTGGGTTTTCCCCGAGTACTCCGGTTTCCCCCACACATATTACAAAACATGTTGTTAGGGCTGTAAATGGCTAGTTGTATGGCATAGTGAATAATGTTGTATGAGTAACGGATAGTGGCAATGTGTAATGCTTAGTTGTACCGAGTAACCATAGCTGTAATGATAAGTTGTAGTGTTAGGCTAGAAAAGGAGCGTTGCAACAAACTCAGCACTTTGTTGCAATGCTTTTTGTCACACCGAATGTGCGCAGGGCCCCCGGATGGCAACCCCCTTTATTTTATTTTTTATTAAAAAAAAAATATTTTTAATATCCTTTTTTTTTAATTAACCGCTTAAGGACGGCCACACGCAGATGTACTTCCACAGAATGGCACGTACAGGCACATGGGCGTACATCCATCTATCCATCCCATCACATCCCTCTCTCACGCATCAGTCTGTACGCTATCCATCCATCCATCCATCTATCCCATCACATCCCTCTATCAGGCATCAATCTGTACGCTATCCATCCATCCATCCCATCACATCCCTCTCTCACGCATCAGTCTGTACGCTATCCATCCATCCATCCATCCCATCACATCCCTCTCTCACGCATCAGTCTGTACGCTATCCATCCATCCATCCATCCATCACATCACATCCCTCTATCAGGCATCAATCTGTAAGCCATCCATCCATCCATCCATCCCATCATATCCCTCTCTCACGCATCAGTCTGTACGCTATCCATCCATCCATCCCATCATATCCCTCTCTCACGCATCAGTCTGTACGCTATCCATCCATCCATCCATCCATCCATCCCATCACATCCCTCTATCAGGCATCAGTCTGTACGCCATCCATCCATCCATCCCATCACATCACATCCCTCTATCAGGCATCAATCTGTACGCTATCCATCCATCCATCCCATCCCATCACATCACATCCCTCTATCAGGCATCAATCTGTACGCTATCCATCCATCCATCCCATCACATCCCTCTCTCACGCATCAGTCTGTACGCCATCCATCCCATCACATCCCTCAATCAGGCATCAATCTGTACGCTATCCATCCATCACATCACATCCCTCTATCAGGCATCAATCTGTAAGCCATCCATCCATCCATCCATCCCATCATATCCCTCTCTCACGCATCAGTCTGTACGCTATCCATCCATCCATCCCATCATATCCCTCTCTCACGCATCAGTCTGTACGCTATCCATCCATCCATCCATCCCATCACATCCCTCTATCAGGCATCAGTCTGTACGCCATCCATCCATCCATCCCATCACATCACATCCCTCTATCAGGCATCAATCTGTACGCTATCCATCCATCCATCC
Organism: Rana kukunoris; assembly: GCA_029574335.1. Taxonomy (NCBI): domain Eukaryota; kingdom Metazoa; phylum Chordata; class Amphibia; order Anura; family Ranidae; genus Rana; species Rana kukunoris. The sequence goes on along the minus strand of CM056049.1, from coordinate 29,063,368 downwards.
CATCACATCCCTCTCTCACGCATCAGTCTGTACGCTATCCATCCATCCATCCATCCCATCACATCCCTCTATCAGGCATCAGTCTGTACGCTATCCATCCATCCATCCATCCCATCCCATCACATCACATCCCTCTATCAGGCATCAATCTGTACGCTATCCATCCATCCATCCCATCACATCCCTCTCTCACACATCAGTCTGTACGCCATCCATCCCATCACATCCCTCAATCAGGCATCAATCTGTACGCTATCCATCCATCCCATCACATCCCTCTCTCACACATCAGTCTGTACGCTATCCATCCATCCCATCACATCCCTCTATCATGCAGAAATCTGTACGCCATCCATCCATCCATCCCATCACATCCCTCTATCAGGCATTAATCTGTACGCTATCCATCCATCCATCCATCCCATCACATCCCTCTATCAGGCATTAATCTTTACGCTATCCATCCATCCATCCCATCACATCCCTCTCACGCATCAATCTGTACGCTATCCATCCATCCCATCACATCCCTCTCTCACGCATCCATCCATCCCATCACATCACATCCCTCTATCAGGCATCAATCTGTACGCCATCCATCCATCATCTACTATCCCCTTACTCCATTGTCCCCGTCCTCCACTATCCCAGGCCTCCGTTATCTCTGTCCTCCATTATCCCCCTCACAATTGCCCCCTCCACATGTCATACTGCTCCCCTATCGCTGTTACACAACCAACCACCCCCCACCACACCCGGATAACTCGGACCGACCCCTAAAATAAACAAAAAAATGGGTTAAAGACACAGCGGGACAGTGATGGTGGGTTGATGGCTCTGGGGGACACTGTGCCCCTAGTATACCACTGCCTCCTTTAATATCTCTTTGGTATTACTGTGTACCCCCTCTCAACAACCACACCTCTGTACACCTTTACATTACCATGAACTCATGGGGCACTATTTCTCCCAATGATACCAATGATGGGACACTGATCATTCCAATGATACCAATGATGGGACACTAGTCCTCCCATTGATACCAATGACGGGGCACTATTTATCATACTAACACAAATTATTTGACACTCTTTCTCCCAATGATACCAATGATGGAGCACTATTCCTCCCTATGATATCAATAATGGGGCACTATTCCTCCCAATGATACGAATGATGGTGCACTATTTCTAAATATAATACCAATCATGGGAACACTAGCAATGATGAGACACAATTCCTCCCAATGACACTGATGATGGGCCACTATTTCTCCTACTGATACAAATGATGGGACACTAGTCCTCCCATAGATACCAATGATGGGGCACTATGTTTCTTAATGACACAAATAATGGGACACTATACCTCTCACTGATACCAATGACAGAAGACTATTCCTCCCATAGATACCAATGATGGGGCACTATTTTTCTTACTGACACAAATGATGGGACACTATACCTCTCACTGATACCAATGACGGAAGACTATTCCTCCCATAGATACCAATGATGGGGCACTATTTTTCTTAATGACACAAACGATGGGACACTATACCTCTCACTGATACCAATGATGGAAGACTATTCCTTCCAATGATACCAATGATGGGGCACTATTTATCCCAATGATACCAATGATGGGAGACTATTCCTCCCAGTGAAAACAATGACGGGGCACTATTTTTCTTAATGACACAAACGATGGGACACTATACCTCTCATTGATACCAATGACGGAAGACTATTCCTTCCAATGATACCAATGATGGGGCACTATTTATCCCAATGATACCAATGATGGGAGACTATTCCTCCCAGTGAAAACAATGATGGGGCACTATTTTTCTTAATGACACAAATGATGGGACACTATACCTCTCACTGATACCAATGACAGAAGACTATTCCTCCCATAGATACCAATGATGGGGCACTATTTTTCTTAATGACACAAATGATGGGACACTATTCCTCTCACTGATACCAATGACAGAAGACGATTCCTCCCATAGATACCAATGATGGGGCACTATTTTTCTTAATGACACAAATGATGGGACACTATACCTCTCACTGATACCAATGAGGGAAGACTATTCCTTCCAATGGTAACAATGATGGGGCACTATTTATCTCAATGATACCAATGATGGGAGACTATTCCTCCCAGTGAAAACAATGATGGGGCACTATTTTTCTTAATGACACAAATGATGGGACACTATACCTCTCACTGATACCAATGACGGAAGACTATTCCTCCCATAGATACCAATGATGGGGCACTATTTTTCTTAATGACACAAATGATGGGACACTATACCTCTCACTGATACCAATGACGGAAGACTATTCCTCCCATAGATACCAATGATGGGGCACTATTTATCCCAATTATACCAATGATGGGAGACTATTCCTCCCAGTGAAAACAATGATGGGGCACTATTTATCATAATGACACAAATGATAGGACACTATTCCTCCCACTGATACCAATGATGGGGCACTATTTATCCCAATGATACCAATGATGTGAGAGTATTTCCATTAATGGTAACAATGATGGTGCAATTTTATTCTAATGACACAAATGATGGGACACTATTCCTCCTACTGATACCATGTATTACATGTATTATTTTAATTATTAATTACGCAATACTAATACGCAATACTCTGCAATACCAGCGGAGCCCCGTCTTACATCAGGTGTCCCCAGCGGAGCCCCGTCTTACATCAGGCAATCCCAGCGACATACAGACTGCCCCCCCACACTGACCCCTGTGACATAGAGACTGTATGGGAGACCATTGGGATACCAATTACACTGTTACACCCGGTATTTGACTTTTAAACAACGAATATTTTTTTTTTTTAAGACACAGGATTGGGTGGTGCAGTTAGTGTAGCGGTAGCGTTACAGTTTTCCAGCCATAAGGTCTGTAAGGTCGCAAGTTCGAATCCTGACATTGGCTGGAAGGAGTTTGCATGTTCTCCCTGCGCTGCGTGGGTTTTCCCCGAGTACTCCGGTTTCCCCCACACATATTACAAAACATGTTGTTAGGGCTGTAAATGGCTAGTTGTATGGCATAGTGAATAATGTTGTATGAGTAACGGATAGTGGCAATGTGTAATGCTTAGTTGTACCGAGTAACCATAGCTGTAATGATAAGTTGTAGTGTTAGGCTAGAAAAGGAGCATTGCAACAAACTCAGCACTTTGTTGCAATGCTTTTTGTCACACCGAATGTGCGCAGGGCCCCCGGATGGCAACCCCCTTTATTTTATTTATTTTTTATTTTAAAAAATGTAAATATTTTTAATATACTTTTATTTTTTATTAACCGCTTAAGGCCCGCCGCACGCAGATGTACTTCCACAGAATGGCACGTACAAGCACATGAGCGTACAGGTACGTCCCTGCCTTGTTGCAGGTCGGGCCCTCCGCTGCGTGCGGCGGTCCTCTTACCTCCTCCGGGATCCATCTTGAGGGGGCGGCTGCTCGATTCTGTCCGCCCGCTCCGGATCGATCCCAGCGAATCGGCTCCCTCGCCGCCACGTCACTTCCTCTTCCTGTGTAATGTAAACACAGGCAGAGGAAATTATGTCTTCTCTCCTCTTGGTGGTATTTTCAAACCGCCGATAGGAGAGAAGACTGACACAGTAAGTCGCACCAACACTACACTGACACCACACACATAGGCACATTTAACCCCTTCCGATCGCCCCCCCCTACCCCACCCCCCTGTCACAGTGTCACTGATTGCAGTGATCATGTATGTATGATCACTGTATTTAGTGTCAGTGTGACAGGCAGTGTGACAGTCAGTTAGTGTTAGGTCCAGGGTAGCCCCCGTACCCCCAATAAAGTTTTAACCCCTTGATCACCGCCCTAATTAACCCTTTCACTCCTTATTGCCAGTGTCACTAAGCGATCATTTTTCTGATCGCTGTATTAGTGTCGCTGTTCCCGCTAGATAGCTATTTTTTTTTAATGGCGATTTTTTTTTTTACTAAAGACATGTGGCTGAATACATTTTGGCCTAAATGTTTGACTAAAATTTATTTTGATTTTTCTTATAACAAAAATTAAAAAATATTGTTTTTTTTTTTTTTCAAAAATGTCGCTCTATTTTTGTATATAGCGCAAAAAAAAAAAATCGCAGAGGCGATCAAATACCACCAAAAGAAAGCTCTATTTGTGGGAAGAAAAGGACACAAATTTTGTTTGGGAGCCACGTCGCACGACCGCGCAATTGTCTTTTAAAGCGACGCAGTGCCGAATTGTAAAAACCCCTTGGGTCATTTACCAGAATATTGGCCCGTCCTTAAAGGATCACTAAACAAAAACATTTTTTTGGGGCTAAATAGCTGGCTTTACCTTATAGGAGTCTTGATTACATGTCCTCATTGTCCGTTTTTGCTTTGAAGCAGCTGCAATTAGGGTTGCCACCTCATCCCTTTAAAACAGAACACATATGAATTACACAGGTTCTGAGGCTCAGGCTAATGCAGATTAGGCACCGAGGGAGTTTAATTACCACCATAATGAGCCACACAACCTGTGTAATTCATATGTGTTCTGTTTTAAAGGGATGAGGTGGCAACCCTACATACATGACGTCAGGGGATTCAAGAATGGAGAGTCCTCAGTCCGTACACACAGCAAGGACACTATTCACATAGAAGCTTTAACAAGTTAATAGACATCAAACGAAATTTTCAATATTTTTAGCTTTAATTAAAACAATCCCCAGTGATCCTGCCACTTTGAGGGTCACTTCCTGTTAAAGGGTGACAACTCTCTGTCCCCTGTTTTTCAATTATACTACTGTGTTGTCACCAGTGGCGTCACTAGGGTTGGCGTCACCCGGTATGGTGAAACATGGTGTCAGCCCCCCCCCCCCAGCAGAACAGGCAGTAGGGCATTACGCGCCTCTCGCCCCCCCCCCCCCTCCCAGCCTGCCACAGTGCTAATTGGTAGTGTCCCCCAGGGCATTCTTCTTAGAGAAAACGTGCAGGAACTCAACCTTGCACCACATTTTCCCCCAAAGTAGAGGGGTGTGGGAGGGTCCTAAAGGGTCATTAACCACTTCAGGCCCGCGCTGTTGCCGTCATCCGACGGCATGTCCTTCAGGCGTTCCCATCGCGCGCTGTAGAGCGCGCTGCGGGGAAGCCCTGTGTTGTCCGTGTCCCTTGGACACGGCCAATCACAGATCGCGGCGAACGGCCAATTAGAATGGCCGTTTGCGATGCGATCTGTGGGCGAATGAGAGATGATCTCTCATAGATCATCTCTCATTGCCGTTTTACACAGAGACAGCGTCCTGTCTCTGGAGAGGAGGAGCCCGATCTGTGACCCTTCCTACATAGGGACACAGACCGGTCACCCCCCCAGTCACCCCCCTCCCCCCACAGTTAGAACACACCTAGGATACAATTAACCCCTTCCTCTCCCCCTGGTGTTAACCCCTTCAATGCCAGTCACATTTATACTGTAATTAGTGCATATTTATAGCACTGATCGCAGTATAAATGTGAATGGCCCCAAAAATTTGTCAAAAGTGTCCGATGTGTCCGCCATAACGTCGCAGTACCAATAAAAATCGCAGATCGCCGGCATTTCTAGTAAAAAAAAAATAATAAAAAATAATAATTCTCTCCCTATTTTGTAAGCGCTATAACTTTTGCGCAAACCAGTCGCTTATTGTGATTTTTTTTTTTTTTTTACCAAAAATATGTAGAAGAATACGTATCGCCCTAAACTGAGGAAAAATAATTGTTTTTTTTTTAATTGGGATATTTATTATAGCAACAAGTAAAAAATATTGTATTTTTCTTTAAAATTAACGCTCTTTTTTGTTTATAGCGCAAAAAATAAAAACCGCACAGGCGATCAAATACCACCAAAAGAAAGCTCTACTTGTGGGGAAAAAAGGACGTCAATTTTGTTTGGGAGACGCGTCGCACGACCGCGCAATTGTCAGTTAAAGCAACGCAGTGCCGGAAGCTGAAATTTCGCCTGGGCAGGAAGGGGGTATATGTGCCCAGGAAGCAAGTGGTTAAATACCATGAGGGTGCTACATACAGAATGCAGAGTTCAGGTGGGTGCAGAGTTCAGGTGGGTGCAGAGTTCAGGTGGGTGCAGAGTTCAGGTGGGTGCAGAGTACAAGGTGCAGGTGGGTACAGAGTGCTGGGTGCAGGGTGCAGGTGGGTGGTGGGTGCAGGGTACAAAGTGCAGGTGGCTGCAGGGTGAAGCATGCAGGTGGGCACAGAGTGGGTGCAGAGTGCAGGTGGATTGCAAACAAACTATTTGTGGTTTTGTAAACTGCATTTCATCAACAGTTGTTCCATAAATGTACTATTGCTGGGATTTGTAGTTCTCTATGGCTGGTGGTATTCTCCATTGCGCTGTATAATGATTATACTGCACAATGCAGATTACCACTGACCAGTTATAGAGGAACTATAAATCCCAGCAATAATACATTATACAGTGCAATGGAGAATACCAGCAGCTATAGAGGAACAACAAATCCCAGCAATAATATATTAACCAGCCTGTATAATGTATTATTGCTGGGATTTGTTGTTCCACTATAGCTGCTGGTGTTCAGCATTGTGCTGCTGTAATATACAATGCACACTACAATATAACATAATACAATACAATGCAGCATATCACGTGCCCTTTGTCTTTTGTTATATTACATACCGCTCCCGATTCCCGATACGAGTCCGATGTGTCTGGTGTGGGCCTCCTCACTCGGTTCCAACTTCCAAATCTGTGCAACAGGTCGCCGTCGATTTCAGGATAACGCCGCACTGCCTGCTGGTCCGGTCCGTCTGTTGCTCCGGGGTATAGAATCCCCCTTAGTGCAGACCTCCGCAGTATAGACACCCCTCCATAAGTATTGAGCCCCCTTAGTGCAGACCCCACATCAGTACAGAATCCCCCTTAGTACAGACCCACACATTATACACACCCCCTTAGTGAAGACCCCAACAGTATACACCCCCCCATAGTGCAGACCTCAATCGGTACAGAATCCCCCCTAAATACAGAGACCCCCAAAGTATACACCCCCCCTTAGTGCAGACCCCCATCAGTACAGAATCCCCCTTAGTACAGAGACCCCCGCAGAATACACCCCCCCCCCCCTTAGTGAAGACCCCCATCAGTACAGAATCCCCCCTTAGTACAGAGACCCTGCAGTATACACCCCCCCTTAGTGCAGACCCCTATGAGTACAAAAACCCCCCTTAGTACAGAGACCCTGCAGTATGCACACCCCCCTTAGTGCACACCCTCATCAATACAGAATCCCCCCTAAGTACAGAGACCCCCGGAGTATGCAGCCCCCCATCAGTACAGGATCCCCCCTAAGTACAGAGACCCCCGGAGTATACACCCCCCCTTAGTGCAGACCCCCATCAGTACAGAAACCCCCCTTAGTACAGAGACCCTGCAGTATACACACCCCCCTTAGTGCAGACCCCATCAGTACAGAAACCCCCCTTAGTACAGAGACCCTGCAGTATACACACCCCCCTTAGTGCAGACCCCATCAGTACAGAAACCCCCCTTAGTACAGAGACCCTGCAGTACACACACCCTCCTTAGTGCACACCTCCATCAGTACAGAATCCCCCCTAAGTACAGAGACACCCGGAGTATACACACCCCCTCTTAGTGGAGACCCCCATCAGTACAGAATCCCGCTTAGTTAGTACACACATCCCCCATCAGCATAGGCAGCCCTCTAACCGAGTCCCCCCCACACATGTCACGTTCAGACCTCAGAACAGCGCGGCCGCAGATACACATACAGCAGTGTGTGTCCCTTTGGCACCTTCTCCTCACTGAATGTAAACACAGAGGATGAGGCGCCGGCGGCTTCAGCGCTGATCAGCGGGCGGTGTTAGCGGTGCCGACACGGACCACACGTCTGCACCCCCCCCCCCACACCCTCCGCACATCTGCACCCCCCCCCCCCAAACACCCATAAAAAATAAAAAATAAATTCCTCATAGTCGGGCGGGTGTCACCCGGGTGCGGAACGCACCCCCCTAGCAACGTCTCTGGTTGTCACCCTGTCACACAGTTTCCAATGGAGACTGCAAGCCGCTGTTTCACAATAAAGGGCCTTGAAAAAGTATTCATACCCCTTGAAATTTTCCACATTTTATCATGTTACAACCAAAAACATAAATGTATTTTATTGGGATTTTATGTGATAGACCAACACAAAGTGGCACATAATTGTGAATTTGAAGGAAAATGATAAATGGCTTTAATTTTTTTATTTTTTTTACAAATAAATATCTGAAAAGTGTGGTGTGAATTTGTATTCAGTCCCCTTTACTCTGATACCCCTAACTAAAATCTAGTGGAACCAATTGCCTTCAGAAGTCACCTTATTACTAAATAGAGTCTACCTGTGTGTAATTTACTCTCAGTATAAATACAGCTGTTCTGTGAAGCCCTCTGGGAATTGTTAGAAAACCTAATGTAACAAACAGCATCATGAAGGCCAAGGAACCCACCAGACAGGTCAGGGATAACGTTGTGGAGAAGTATAAAGCAGGGTTAGGTTATAAAAAAATATCCCAAGCTTTGAATATCTCATAGATATAGAAGTATTAGCACATATAAATTGCCTATTTGGTATGTCAGAATTTTATATAAATTGTTCCACTTATAGCAACTGGACTACCTTCAATACAGTTTTTCGCTAACACCACTAGTTTACTGCACAGGTTATTTTCTATCACTTTTTTTTGGTGGCCTCCGCTTCGTGCCGCCATGATTTTCCCCCACTCAGGTAGAGCTTCCCCTCTCTCCAGGAGGGACGCTCACAGCCTCCACAGTTGCGGGTCCGTATTTTTTCCCCTACTATTTGATTTTTCACTTTTTTTTTTTATTATTATCAATACCTGGACTCGCACCTGTTGGCTACCAATTCTGTGTTTTGGACCTCCCGGTCCAACATTATTTCTCTGTCGGTTGGGAATTTTTCCATCCCCCAACCCCAAATGTTTTTTTTACTTTACTATTGGTTCCTGTTGGAACAATGTTCTATTTAGTTTGTGTTTTATGTTACATTACTGTTGGTGGACATTTTTTATATGTATCCTCAATTCGCACATCACAAACACTAAGTCACGATGGTACATTACGTTTTCTATCACACAGACCATTTTTAGACACTTACGCTATATACATTTGACCCCCATACACTCTAGAACCCATTCCTTGCATCTCCTCCTGTTGATCCCCCCATTACATGAGAAAACATGGCTATCAAAATAATTTCTCACAATGTCCAGGGTTTCAACTCCCCAAACAAAAGGAAAAAGGCCTTTCAACATTATAAAAGATTGGACGCCAAAATAGTGATGCTTCAGGAGACTCACTTCATGAAGGATTCCCACCCTACATTTTTCCACAAATCATTCAATCAATCATTCTACACATCTTCTTCTACCAAAACCAAAGGAGTAGCGATTTTCTTTCATCATTCATTCCCCATAGATGTACAACAAGTCTATAAGGATCAGGAGAGCAGATTCATTATCATCAAAGGTACGCTCTCTGGCAGAGATATCACGATCGCTAATGTTTATGCTCCCAATGAAGCTCAGTCCACTTTCTTCACACAATTCTTCATTAAACTACAACAATTCCACTCCACACACCTTATTTTAGGTGGAGACTTTAACTCAGTTCCACAACCAAATCTAGATAGAAGTAAACAAACCCAAAACTCTAAAACTTTCTCAAAGACAACTACTTCTCTCCTCCATGAACTACAATTGATAGACACATGGAGAGCACTGAACATTGGCGCGAGAGACTACACATTTTATTCACACCCACATGACTCATACTCTAGAATCGACCACATCTTCTGTACCCCAATCATTTTGGCAAATTCCCTGGACTCCAATATACACCCCTGCACCTGGTCCGACCATCATATAGTGGCTCTGAGCACTAAATTTATTGGCCTTTCCACCACCCCTTATTCATGGAGATTAAACGATTCTCTATTATCCGACCCATCCCATCAACAAGAAATAGCGATTGAAATCTCAGAGTATTTCACACTCAATGCAACCCCAGATGTCTCCTCCACTACACTCTGGTCGGCCCACAAAGCGGTTATGAGAGGTCATCTTATTAGAAGGGCTACACAATGCAATAGGAACAAACTGGAGAAAATTAATTCTCTCACTAGGGACCTACATATCCTATACAGAGACCATACGAATACACATGACCCAGACATTTTCAAATTGATTTCACATAAACGCAACGAATTGGACTTATTACTGTCCTCTAAAGCTGAAAAAGCTCTCCGCTGGTCCAAAGCTAGATTTCTCTTATCTAGCAATTCTTACTCCACAATGTTCGCACGAAAACTTAACCAATCAATAAAACCTACCCATATTTACAAACTGAAAAATAATGCAAACCATATGGTCACTCACCCTCAAGAAGTACTTTCAATCTTCACTAAATTTTACTCCAATCTCCTCTCCACGCCAAACACCTCCCCCCCCTCCTCTTCAACCCCTTGGCTAGATAGCCTCCCTCTTCCAAAACTTAAACAAACACAGATAGACAGTCTTAATGCACCATGCTCGGAGGAGGAGATAGCACAAACAATTAAAACACTAAAGAGAAACTCTGCCCCAGGCCCCGATGGCTTTTCGTCGTTATATTACAAACAATACTCTCAACTATTAGTCCCACATCTAACAAAATTATTTAACCGCATCCTGAAAGGAGAACACTTCCCGGACGAGATGTTACTCGCTAATATGTCCCTCATCCCAAAACCCAATAAAGACCACACATTACCCCAAAATTACAGACCAATTTCAGTTATTAACAACGATCTCAAAATCTTTAGCAGACTCCTGGCAAACAGACTCTCTACAATTATCCCCACCCTAATCTCCCCTTACCAATCAGGCTTCATCCCAGGCAGGCAAATCACTGACAACATTAGACTGGTCACGAACATCATTCAAGACGCAAATGTAAACTCTAAATCACTCTTAATGCTCAGCCTGGACATCAATAAGGCTTTCGACAGTGTCACCTGGTCATATCTAGATACAGTACTTCACAAATTCGGCTTCAACAATGAATTTTTACATGCATTTCATGCACTCTACCATAACCCCTCCACTAGAATACGTTTACCAGGTTGCAATTCAGAGTTCTTCAGTGTAGGCAGGGGTACCAGACAGGGCTGCCCCCTCTCCCCCTTACTATTCGCATTAGCTATTGAACCTTTATCCACAGCGATCCTACTTAATACCAACATCATAGGATATTCTACAAGTTCCAACACATACAAATTGAGTATGTATGCTGACGATATGTTATTGTTCCTGTCTCAACCTGAAACCACCTTACCCTGCCTCCTACAGACCCTCAACAGCTTTGCATCTATTTCGGGCCTCACCGTCAATGTCAATAAATCATTAGGCATGCCGATAAACATTCCCCCCTCTACGATGGAATCCTTACGTTCCTCTTTCCACTTCTCCTATTCATTAGAATCCCTCCCTTACCTAGGTATACATCTAACCCCTAATCTCAATGACCTAGAAGCCAAAAACTACATCCCAATTATACAAAAATTAAGAGCTACTCTTAAAATGTGGAAATCCTTTAAGATCTCGTTTTTGGGCAGAATCACTGCAATTAAGATGACACTGCTACCCAAAATATTGTACCTTTTCAGAGCACTTCCCATTAGAATCAATAAAACCCTTATCACCAGATTCCAATCAGACATTAACAAATTTGTATGGTCAGACTCCCACCCACGCTTACCTAGACCAACTTTATACAAATCCCACAAATGTGGAGGCTTCGGCCTCCCAGACTTTTGGTTATATTATTTATCCGCCAGGTGGACCCAAATAGCACAATGGCATATACCAAATTCTAGATTCCCATGGGTTGAATTTGAGAGAGCTTCAATTTTACCATATTCTCTCTCAGGTTTACTATGGGGGAACAAAATTCCGATTCCCTCTTTGACCGCCTGCAATCAATTAGTTGCACATTCATACCAACTATGGAAACTACACAACCATAAGTTTAACCTTACCTCCAAATCCCCCCCACACGCCTCATTCTTGGGCGACCCTAAATTCTCACCTAACGCTCGTGAGCCTATAGATCTTACTTGGTGGATAAACAACAACCTGACCTCACTTTCCAAGCTCATTATAGGCACTAATTTTATCTCCTTCTCCACATTGAAATTAAAATATCATGCCCCAGATTCAGAACTCTCCAATTTCCTCCTTATTAAACAGTTCTTCGATACACATTTCCAGACCCTGAACACCCAACCCCCAACTCTTTACGAAAATCTATGTCTAAACTCACCCAGAAAAAGAGGTTTCATCTCCGAACTTTACTCTCACTTAATCCACAACTCAGACGCAAACAAACTCCCATACATGATCAAATGGGAACAAGAAGAGAATTTCACATACTCCACAGTTAATTGGAACAATTGTATAAATAACCTACATCTGTGCACTAAATCCATTGCTATCAAAGAAACGGCCTTGAAACTATTTACAAGATGGTACTATACACCCACCAAACTTCATTCAATATTCCCCTTGTCCTCCCCGTCTTGCTTCAGAAACTGTGATTCCTTGGGCTCATTTTCCCACACATTTTGGTATTGCGACAAAATTAAAAGTATATGGCTAGAGCTAGAGAAATTTGCTTCCACAATCTCCGACAAAAACATTTCCCTAACATTACATAACTGCCTTCTTTTTTCCCCAATCACAGGTCTCCCCACGTGTTATATGAGACTGATACACACAATATGCGTTGCCATACACTGGTTGATAGCGTTCCATTGGAAATTTCCTACGATACCTATAGATCCACTCAAATCTAGAATTAACAATATATGCTTAATGGAAAAAATATTCCATACCCTACAAAACACCACCCACATATTCGAAAATAAATGGTCTCCCTGGTTCGAACACTCTTCACAGTTTTTTAATCCCACCTAATCTCCTTAAATGTCTCATATCCCAGATATTACTGTTTTATTTCTCCATGGTGTTTTCTCCTATCATGTATAACCAGATATGGTCCTTACGATTTGCCTTAGGCCTTGTACACAGACTGACTTTGTATATGTCTCACATTTTTCTATATATATACTGTAATTTTTCGGATCTGTACCACCACTTACCTTTCACAATAAAAGTTTGTAAACAAAAAAAGAATATCTCATAGAGCTCTGTTCAATCCATTATCCAAAAGTGGAAAGAGTATGGCACAACTGCAAACCTACCAAGACATGGCTGTCCACCTAAACTGACCGGCCGGGCAAGGAGAGCATTCTTCAGGGAAGCAGCCAAGAGGCCCATGGTAACTCTGGAGTAGCTGCAGGGATCCACAGCTCAGGGGGGGAGAATCTGTCCCCAGGACAACTATTAGTCGTGCTCTCCACAAATCTGACCTTTATGGAAGAGTGGCAAGAAGAAAGCCATTGGTGAAAGAAAGCCATGAGAAGTCCCATTTGCAGTTTGTGAGAAGCCATGTGGGGGACACGGCAAACATGTAGAAGAAGGTGCTCTGGTCAGATGAGACCAAAATTTTACTTTTTGGCCTAAAAGCAAAACGCTATGTGTGGCAGAAAACTAACACTGCACATCACCCTGAACACACCATGCCCACTGTGAAACATGGTGGTGGCTGCATCATGTTGTGGGGATGATTTTCTTCAGCAGGAACGGGTAAGCTGGTCAGAGTTGACGGGAAGATGGATGAAGCCAAATACAGGACAATCTTAGAAGAAAAATAGAAAGGGCCAGATTCAGGTAGAGTTAGGCTGGCGGATCAATGGATCCACCAGCCTAACTGTCACTTTGAGCCGGCGTTTTTGTTTTCTGTAACCAGAAAACAAGAAACGCCGGGTTGGAGTTCCGATGCGAGCAGCGTAAATGAATTTCGCCATCGCATCGTTACTTCAACTTAAAAATGGCGCCGGGGGCGTTCCCGCCGATTTACGCTAAAAAAATATGTTAATGAGCGGGAATCGGCAATTCACGATCTTTTTCGGGCGCGACGCAGTGACTTTATGATGTTTCCGGAAGCGATCCGCGGCGTATAGATAAAGCAGCCCCCTAGTGGAGTATCCTATGTTAAGTATAGGCGTCGTCATTGCGTCGGAAAAATAACAAATCGCGTCGCTTGCGTAAAACATTCATGAATGGGGATGTGACGTCATTGACGTTCACTGACAGAATTTGGAGTATGCGCACTGGGATGCATTGACACTCGACGCATGCGCAGTACGTTCGCCGCGGGATCGCGCTTAGTTTGAATACTACACGCCCCGTACCCGCCCAATTTGAATTCCGCCGGCTCATTTGCGATGCGCTGCCGCAACTTTAGGAGCAAGTGCTTCATGAATGACAGCACTTGCTCCTAAAATTTCGGCAGAGTAACGTAAATGAGAAGCGTTATTTCAGAGCAAAGATGCTCCCATCTACCTGAATCTGGCCCAAAGTGGGGATATTATTACTGCACTGCCAAAGTGAACAGGACAAAAAGCTGCTGGCACCAACAGATAGACTATTTCTATTTGTATAATGAAGTGTGAAAGAAAAAGTGCAGCACTAGGGAATAGATAATAAAATTGGTGAAAAATGTGTACTTAATACAATAATTGTCAATAATATTGCAAAATCAAACATATAAACAGTTAAAACTAATCCATAAAATGTTGCTGTAACATATGACGTGAACAGAACCAGTATAATGCCTGGTTAAGCCTGGATCACAAACACATATGTAGCGCCCCCTGACTTTCAGTATGGGCACTACGCTAAAGTTAGTGGGGAGTGGGAGAGTTATGTTGCTTCCACTCTTAATTTTGTTAAATTTGGGCTGCTGTCATTTTAGAACTGTCCTGTGGGTCAGTCTGCGCTCCAGGGGTGTCGATCCCAACACCGGACGACAGATGGCGTCAGAGGGGTTCTAACAGAGCCACTTTTCACTCCGCAGCCAATTGGAGGAGTTTTCCCTCGCGGGGCATGCTGGGGAGGGGTATATCTGTGGCAGGCGCCATTTTTCAGGGTTCTTCGCGGGGTTCCTGGTTCCAGGTGCAGCACCCACCTTTAGGGTGTGTGCATACAACAGACACTTGCGTTATGGCCTACCAGGCCGGGGCCGCAAATTACGTGGAGTTTCTGGCGGATGCTGCCGAGGGGCCCCAGTGACTTGCTGGGTCCCCTCACTCCTACGAGAAAGATCCTAAGCTGCTGGCTGTACGGTGGGGAATTGGCTCAAGGAGAACCCGGAGGCAGGTCATCTGAGAGACTTAAACGAACCATCGGGGATCTAGTGACCGACAGATTGACAGGTATATTTCTGTCAACCAGTCACCCAAATGTAATTGACTGGAAGGATTCGCTCTGCTGTTCATATTGTCAGCATAGAGCCTGTGGCAGAGGCCTCATCTGGCATCTCAAACCAAATCAGAGCCAGATCCATGGCAAGGGCCTGTTCCTACCAGCAACCTTAAAGTGGAACTCCGGCTGCCAGGCTTGTGGCAGAGGTCTGTCCGGGAAACACTTCACCCATTCTGGCTAGAGTGGCGACGCAATATACAGTTACTGAAAGCAGGCTTGCTCTCCTGTTCATCCAAGCCTGATACTGCAAGGTTTTCTTCATTTCATCAACCTGTCCTATCTACCTCCTGTTGATGTTGGTCGTGTTGGACCCAAGAAATAAAGCATTTGGAAAACTACTGATTGGACATTCACTTACTGCTTTGCTCGCTGACTTCACCCCTAGACAACGCTTAGAGGTAACTTAATACGCCGGTCCCAAATCAACCAGCGGCCCTTGAGGGGGTATCGCTACCAGTGTTGTAAGTAACGGAGTTACAATAAACGCAGTTACCTAACGCAGCCCCTTTTGAGGGTAACGAGTAATCTACCTGATTACTCTTCCCCTCACGGTAACGCAGTTCCCATTACTTGGGCGTCATTACCGCAATTACATCTACCGCCACTAGATGGCAGCAGAGTAATTGCTTCTGCCGGCGCTGTGAACATAAATATGGGTGGAACTCCGCTTTAGAATCATGTGATGGCCTGTCACAGCAGTCTGAAAACTCCCAATCGCAAGGAGCCCTGGATACAATGAGCCCCACCCGCCTCACACTGACCTATCACCGGGGAACATCGATCACACACACTGTGTGCGCAACCTGATCAATGATCCAGGGAACACATGGCCGGAACAAAATGTTCCACAGAACAAACGTTCCCTGTGCACAGCGGCATCTAGTGGTCAACATGGAAAGTGCAGGACACCTATACAGACCAATGATCAGCAGGTTTTTTTGGTCAGTGATTTCATCTCTTCATCAGACAACAAAGAAAAATCTGACATCCCCATTCCAGATCCCTTGCATCTAATAAAGCTTATATAAGATAAATAAAACAATAAACAATAAACTATAGAAAATTTGAATAAAGCCTAATATAAGATTTTAAATTACAGACTCTGTAAACGTCAAGGGAATGTATATTATAAACATACATTTTAATCCAGCTTATAATTTGGATGTAATATATAGCAGATGGATAAGGGTTTTAAGTCCTATTAGCTGCACATACATGGTGGGACGGATGCACCTAGGCTGGGATATACACGAGATCACCATTTGTTTCCGGTTTTCTTCTCTCAAGGATCTGACATTCTTTTGTCTTGGAGTATTAACTCACTGCTCCCTGGCAAGCGCCCGTCATCTGCTTCTCAACAAAGCATTGTAGAATATAAAAAAAAATTCAGTTACTTTGCTGAGTAACTAATTACTTTTTCAATGTAGTAACTGAGTCACTAACGCAATTACTTTTTCGGAGAAGTAATTTGTAACTGTAACTAATTACTTTTTTAAAGTATATATGGGGATCCATGACGAGTCCAGGTGATAACGTGAAATCTAATAAAAAAAAAGTCCAAAGTGCAAATGTGCTTTGGTGCAAAACTCATAAACTAGGAGTTATCAGCTCAGACAACAAATTAAATTGCCTGTACGCATGACCAGTTTTCCTGTCATAAAAACTGCGATGAGAGCTTTTCGTCGGAAATCCCGACCGTGTGTATGCTCCATCTGTCTTTTTCCCACAGGAAAACTGCCGGGAAAAAAAAAAGAGAGCAGGATGTCTTTTTTCCCCGCCAGGGAAAAATACTAGCGGGAAAATCGTTTGTCTGTATGCAATTTCAACGCACAAAAAAAGTGCATGCTCAGAATCAAGTTGACGCATGCTCAGAAGCATTGAACTTTTTTTTTTTCTTGGTTCGTCATAGTGTTATACATCACCGCGTTCTTGACTGTCGGAATTTGATGTAACCGTGTGTACACAAGACAAGCTTGAGCAGAATCCCGTTGGGAAAACCATAATTATTTTTTTCCGACGGGAAAACCGCTCGTGTGTGAATGTGGCAAAAGTGCAAAATTTGTTTTTTACAGGTTACACATTTAGAGTTACAGAGGAGGTCTTGTGCTAGAATTGTTACTCCCACTCTAACGTAGCAATACCTCACATGTGTGGTTTGAACGCCGTTTACATATGTGAGTGCAATGTATGTATACAATTTTTTTGTTAATTTTTTTATTGTTTATTTTTTAATTTTTTTACACTTTGCCTTTAAAAAAAAATTGTTGATAACTTTTATTCCTATTTCAAGGAATGTAAACTTCCCCTGTAATAGGAATAGTGTGTGACATGTCCTCTTTATGGAAAGATGTGGGGTCTACAAGACCCCACATCTTTCCTCCAGGCAGGAAAGATGGAGATCAAAAGAAAAAATAAACGATCTTGGCCTTTTCAGCAGAGTCTCCGGCAATGTTTTTCTCCCGCCAGGCTGGATGGGATGTCATAACATTGCGCCCAGGCCTCCAAAGATCATAGAGACATATGACGCTCGTAATTCTTTATGATGAACTTCCAGCGCTGATGGATTTCTTCTCCAGGTTGCCAATCACACGGGCAAGCCGGTAAAAGCACCGGAGCCTGGCAGGGAGGGGGAGGGGGTCCACTCCTGTGACCTGTAAGAACGATCAAGCAGCTGAGCTGCAGCTATCATTGTTCTTTTGGTGCAGGGAATCGCCAGCTGAAAAATGCCTGTAGCTGCAGGCATCATTGAGATATCGCCACTCAAAGTCCAGGACGTCATATGACGTATCTTGGGAGGGAAGTGGTTAAGCTGCCTTGGGGGCAACAGCCCCTGAAGCTGGGAACTCTCCTTCCGGGGAAAGACCATCTCTTCAAGGTTCCGCCCCCCCAGCAGTCACAAAAAATGTAAACATAAATAAAAATTTTTTTTTTTTAAAACTAGGTCCTTTAAAAAAATGCACTGTGTTCAGGCGCCAGACACAAGGCACAATGGGAATAGGGTGAGCACGTGTCCCGGATTGCCCGGGACAGTCCCGCATTTTGCAGGACTGTCCTGGGCACAATACAGTGTCCCGGAATGAAACTGACACAGCCCCCCCCCGGGCCAATCTGATGCCCCCAAAAAAGGCTGCCACATCACCGCTTTACTCACTGACATTACCTGTCCTGACCGGGAATGCCTGGATGAGCACAATCCCCCACCCCCTGCTTGTGATTGGGGAAATCATAAATCCCCCCTCTTGTGTCCAATCACTGTGCTGTGATTCGTTACAGCACAAGCTGATTTTTGGGAAGGGGGGGGGGGGTGTCCCTGAATGGTAGTTTGGAAATGTGGTCACCCTAAATGGGAAGCGACACATTTATAGAGTCACAGAATTCATTTGCAGGCTTGACGTTAAGACGTCACTTCCGGTTTCCCTGTGCCAGTGGTAAACCGGAAGTGACATCAGATGCTCCGTGGAACGCAAGGCCTGAGCGAAGTTGGTAAGCAATCATAACTCTCCCTCCTGCCCAGCTGTCTGCTCTCCAAGGCCCCACAGACACAGGGTAAGTGCCGGGCAGACAGCAAGTGGGCGGGGGGCACACTGACAGCATTTAATAGGCACACTGGCAGCATATGATTGGCACACTGACAGCATTTAATGGGCACACTGGCAGCATATGATGGGCACACTGGGATTTGATGGGCACACTGGCAGCATATGGGCACACTGACAGCATTTAATGGGCACAGTGGCAATGTTTTATGGGCAAAGTGGCAGCGTTTGATGGCACAGTGGCTGAATTTGATGACACAGTGGCTGCGTTTGATGGGCACAGTGGAAGCGTTTGGCATAGTGCTGCGCTTGATGGGCACAGTGGCTGCATTTGATGGCACAGTGGCAGCCTTTGGCATAGTGGCTGCGTTTGATGGGCATAGTGGCTGCGTTTGATGGCACAGTGGCTGCATTTGATGGCACAGTGGCAGCGTTTGGCATTGTGGCTGCGTTTCATGGGCACAATGGCTGCATTTGATGGGAGTTTTTTCTAAATGTTTTCAGTTTGTTTGCGCCCCCCCCTCAAAAAAAAAAATGTAAGCACCAGTCGCCACTGGTGGCAAGTGTTGCTCCCCAGGCTGAAGAGAACAAGACAGAAGTTGCCTTTAACGGGGAAACGTTTCAGAATGAGTTAGGAGCTGTGATGTCTTTGCCTTCCGTACTTGGTGGTGGGAGCCGCAGTCGGACCTCTCTCTATTGCTTGTTTTTAATTTATCTTTCGTACGTGCAACTTTTACACTTTACAGATCACAATATCCAGCAGCCCCTACAAGGGTACCACAACAGACAGGCTGGGCAGGGTGACAGGTGGACCACAACAGACAGGCTGGGCAGGGTGACAGGTGGACCACAACATCCAGCAGTCCCAACGAGGGTACCGTCACAGACAGGCTGGGCAGGTCGACAGGTGGACCACAATATCCAGCAGTCCCAACGAGGGTATCGCCACAGACAGGCTGGACAGGGTGACAGGTGGACCACAATACTCAGCAGTCCCAACGAGGGTATCGCCACAGACAGGCTGGGCAGGGTAACAGGTGGACCACAATATCTAGCAGTCCCAACGAGGGTATCGCCACAGACAGGCTGGGTAGGGTGACAGGTGGACCACAATATCCAGAAGCCCCTACGGGGTACCACCACAGACAGGCTGGGCAGGGTGACAGGTAGATCACAATATCTAGCAGCCCCTACAAGGGTACCACCACAGACAGACAGGCTGGGCAGGGTGACAGGTAGATCACAATATCAAACAGCCCCTACGGGGTACCACCACAGACAGGCTGGGCAGGGTGACTGGTGGCCCACAATATCCAGCAGCCCCTACGGGGTACCACCACAGACAGGCTGGGCAGGGTGACAGGTGGACCACAATATCCAGCAGTATCAACGAGGGTACCGCCACAGACAGTCTGGGCAGGGTGACAGGTGGACCACAATATCCAGCAGTCCTAACGAGGGTACCACCACAGACAGGCTGGGCAGGGTGACAGGTGGACCACAATATCCAGCAGTCCTAACGAGGGTACCACCACAGACAGGCTGGGCAGGGTGACAGGTGGACCACAATATCCAGCAGTCCTAACGAGGGTACCACCACAGACATGCTGGGCAGGGTGACAGGTGGACCACAATATCCAGCAGTCCTAACGAGGGTACCACCACAGACAGGCTGGGCAGGGTGACAGGTGGACCACAATATCCAGTAACTCCTATGGGCGGTAGCTCTACAGAACATAAATTGAAAAATATGATGGAGCAATTTGGAGGAAACCAAACTAACAAAAATAACACTGAAATCAAGATTTGGCTTGGGACATCTGAATTCATTAAATCTGATCCAAATCTAAGACTGTCTGCCTTTTGGGATTAAAGTCACAGAGCAGTAATGTATTACCAACAGTGACATTTCGTAACACATCCTGCTGCCGGACAAAAAGAACTGCCTTGAGGCCAGTATGAATTTACCGCAAGGGACTGATCCAAGGCTCCAAATTACAATAAGAATGAGTCCCTAGTTTGTAATTCAACCAATATCCCATTATAAATTCATTTAGTTAACATACATATTACAAAGGGCTAGATCTGGGAGCGGTGCATTGCTCGAAAAGCTCAATTCCCCTGTAACAAAACACACTTTTCGTTGGTTTAATTGGGGCACATCTGCCATTCTAGCCAGCTCCTCTGGTGAGTTATGAGTCCTTTTCCTTGCCAGCCTCACAAATCATATCTGTGTGCCGAAGCTTTGTTAAAACTCCCAAGATTAATACAGGAGGAGATTGACAAATTGTAAGACACATGCATTTTAAATGCCGAGTAAATCCATGCATCAACGTCCTCATTTAACTTGATGCCTGTCAACCTCGGTAAACTCTCTCCGCAAAGTGAAGGTACGCGCGTGCTTCTAAAATTCCAAGCTTATCTTTTTTGTTCACAGTTAAAGCTACATGCCAGTAAAAAATGAAAATGAAAGACTATGTAAATGCTGCCCATGAACTTCTCTTTTGTGTTTCCTTCCAGTCTGTTAACCACTTAAGCCCCGGCCCATTATGCAGGTTAAGGACCTTGCCCCTTTTAGCTATTCGGCATTGCAATTTCACGGTCGTGCCACGTGGCTCCCAAACAAAATTGGCGTCCTTTTTTTCCTACAAATAGAGCTTTCTTTTAGTGGTATTTGATCACCTCTGCGTTTTTTATTTTTTGCGCTATAAACAAAAATAGAGCGACAATTTTGAAAAAAATGCTATATTTTTTAACTTTTTGCTATAATAAATATCCCCCCCCCCCAAAAAAAAATATATATATATAAAAACTATTTTTTTTTCGCAGTATAGGCCGATACGTATTCTTCTACCTATTTTTGGTTAAAAAAAATCGCAATAAAATTTATAGCGTTTACAAAATAGGGGATAGTTTTATTGCATTTTTATTAATACATTTTTTTGTTACTACTAATGGCGGCGATCAGTGAATTTTTTTCATGACTGCGACATTATGGCGGACACATCGGACAATTTTGACACATTTTTGGGACCATTATCATTTTCACAGCAAAAAGTGCTATAAAAATGCATTGATTACTGTGAAAATTACAATTGCAGTTTAGGAGTTAATCACTAGGGGGCGGTGTATGGGTTAAGTGTGACCTCATATGTGTTTCTAACTGTAGAGGGGCGGGATTGGACTTGTGATGTCAGTGATAGTTTTTCCCTACATCAGGGAACAGACGATCAATGACAGTGCCACAACGAAGAACAAGGAAGGTGTGTTTACACTCACCTCTCCCCGTTCTTCAGCTCCGGTGACCGATCGTGAGACACCGGCTGCGATCGGGTCCGTGGGTCGCGCGCACCACCGCCCATGGCTGGGTTTAAAGAGATACGTACAGGTATGTGATTGTGCCCAGGCGTGCCATTCATGGTTGTCATTTCACATTCTATTTTAGAATTATCTTCAGCTGGTGGGTCATTAGGTGACCAGTTCATCTACACTTATAAATTACCCCTTTTCTTAAACACTCCATTCCTCTCGGGCCCACGTAGGAGTTGGATCCAGTATCTCTGTGCTTCAATATAGGAACTCATAGGGAATGGACCTGGTATACCTATGTTTTGAGGTAGGAACGACAATCATTTTCAGGACAGGTCAATAGTCTAAAGGTGGGGTCGACAATATCCGGGCGCCAGGTCGCAATTGTGATAAGAAATTGTGACCTAAGGCCCACGCCCGCCAGCAATTGAGGCCGCGGCCTACAAGGCCGCGAAGCCGCGGGCTTAATTACCGGCCGCCGGGGGCCCGCCCCGATCATGCGGCGGGGGAGGTGGGGGCGCACGGAGGCACAGAATCCTATGTCTTCGTGTTTCCCCACCCCCTGCCACGTGATCACGGCGGGCCCACGACGGCCGGTAATTGAGGCCGCGGCTTTGCGGCCTTGTGAAGTCCCAAGCTCTTCCTTCTGTGAGCTGGCGCTATCTGGTGGTGGCCTTTACAAGTTAAACAGCAATTGTAATGTGTCATTTTTCACTATTTTCACTGCCATCTCCTTCCCTCTAATTAGAACCCCCAAACATTATATATATTTTTTATTATAACACCCTAGAGAATAAAATGGTGATCGTTGCAATACTTTCTTTCACGCCGTATTTGCTCAGCGGTCTTACAAGCGCACTTTTTTGGGAAAAAAAAATAAAAATTTGTGAAAGATAATGTTACGCCGAGTAAATTGATACCCAACATGTCACGCTTCAAAATTGCGTCCGCTTGTGGGATGCCGACAAACTTTTACCCTTTAAAATCTCCATCTAAAGGTTGCATGTTTTGAGTTACAGAGGAGATCTAGGGCTAGAATTATTGCTCTCGCTCTAATGATTGCGGCGATACCTTGCGTGTGGTTTGAATACTGTTTACATATGCAGGCACTACTCACGTATGTGTTCGCTTCTGCGTGCAAGCTCATCGGGACGGGCCGTGTTTTCTTGCTCCTAA
Organism: Rana kukunoris; assembly: GCA_029574335.1. NCBI lineage: Eukaryota > Metazoa > Chordata > Amphibia > Anura > Ranidae > Rana > Rana kukunoris. The sequence goes on along the minus strand of CM056049.1, from coordinate 29,039,857 downwards.
CTTTTTTAGCTGGTTCTTAGATTCCAAGCAAATTTGTCAAACCCTGGTCCAAAGCTTGTGACTATTTCAGTAGAGGATTAAGTTGTATTTGCTCATTCTAATCTAGCACCCTCTTCAACTAACTTACTACACCTTGAAATGATCCTATCTTAAGAGCTGCCCCTAGGACCCACATAACAATTGAACCCAGTTCATGCTGCAAGACTGGCACACCAATCAACATTTTTAGGTGAGACCAACAGCCCAAGTCTTCATATTATTGGCATGTCTCATTCTATTGTAACGCCATTTTCAGCTGGTGGGTCAATAGTCTTAGGCTCCCTGTTATCTGTGATTTAGTCAAGACGGTCATTCCATTTTAGCACCCTCTTCAGCTGGTGGGTCATTAGATGACCATCTAGCTTACCTACACCTAGAAACCACCCTTTCTTTTAAAGCTCCATGACCTAGGGCCCACGCAGGAGTTGAATCAGCATTTTTAGAAGTTGAGGTCAATAGTCTTAGTCTCCCTATTATCTCAAAACAGGATTTGTTCAAGGTGGTCATTCCATTCCAGCGCCCTCTTCGACTGGTGGGTCATTGGATGACCATCAAGCTCACTTACACATAGAAACCACCCTTTATTTTAAAGCTCCATGCCCTAGGGCCCATGTAGAAGTTGAATCAGCATATTTAGAAGGATAAGCCAATAGTCTTAAGCTCCCTTTTATCTCAATACAGGATTCGTTCAAGGTGGTCATTCCATTCTAGCACCCTCCTCAGCTGGTGGGTCATTGGATGATGATCTAGTTTACCTACACCTAGAAATCACCCTTACTTTTAAAGCGCCATGCCCTAGGGCCTATGTAGAAATTGAATCAGCATATTTAGAAGGAGAAGCCAATAGCGAGGCTCCCTATTATCTTAATACAGCATTCGTTCAAGGTGGTCATTCCATTCTAGCAACCTCTTCAGCTGGTGGGTCATTATTGGATGACCATCTAGCTTACCTACAATAGTCTTAGTCTCCCTATTATCTCAAAACAGGATTTGTTCAAGGTGGTCATTCCATTCCAGCGTCCTCTTCAACTGGTGGGTCATTGGATGACCATCTAGTTCACCTTCACTTAGATATTACTTTTAAAGCTCCAAGCCCCTAGGACCTACATAGAAGTTGAATCAGCATATTTAGAAGGAGAGGCCAATAGCTTAGGCTCCCTATTATCTTAATACGGCATTCGTTCAAGGTGGTCATTCTATTCTAACAACCTCTTCAGCTGGTGGGTCATCATTTGATGACCATCTAGCTCACCTACACCTAAAAGCCACCCTTTATTTTAAAGCTCCATGCCCTAGGGCCTAGGTAGAAGTTGAATCAGCATATTTAGAAGGAGAGGTCAATCGTCTTAGGCTCTGTATTATTTCAATATTAGATTCATTTAAGGTGGTCATTCCATTCCACTGCCCTCTTTAGCTGGTGGGTCACTGGACGACCATCTAGCTCACCTACACCTATAAACCACCCTTTATTTTAAAGCTCCGTGACCTAGGGCCTATGTAGAAGTTGAATCGGCATATTTAGAAGGAGAGGTCAATAGTCTTAAGCCGCGTACACACGGCAGAGAACCTCGATGGGCAGAACACATCGTTCCGCCCTTCGAGGTTCTCTGCCGGCCGTCGAAATCGGCGACCCGCCCGTCGGGAATGGCAACCAGCCATTCATCCAGGCGGGCCGTCGAGCAAAAAGAGAGCGTGCTCTCTTTTCGCTCGACGGGATTCCCGACGGGCGGGGCGAGCGCTCTGTGTACACACGGCCGAGGTCCTCGCTGGAATGCAGCTTCCAGCGAGGTTCTCGCTGGTTTCCAGCGAGAACCTCGGTCGTGTGTACGCCGCCTCAAGCTCCCTATTATCTCAATACAGGATTCGTTCAACGTGGTCATTCCATTCTAGCAACCTCTTCAGCTTGTGGGTCATCATTGGATGACCATCTAGCTTACCTACAATAGTCTTAGTCTCCCTATTATCTCAAAACAGGATTTGTTCAAGGTGGTCATTCCATTCCAGCATCCTCTTCAACTGGTGGGTCATTGGATGACCATCTAGTTCACCTTCACTTAGATATTACTTTTACTTTTAAAGCTCCAAGCCCCTAGGACCTACATAGAAGTTGAATCAGCATATTTAGAAGGAGAGGCCAATAGCTTAGGCTCCCTATTATCTTAATACGGCTTTCGTTCAAGGTGGTCATTCTATTCTAACAACCTCTTCAGCTGGTGGGTCATTATTTGATGACCATCTAGCTCACCTACACCTAAAAGCCACCCTTTATTTTAAAGCTCCATGCCCTAGGGCCTAGGTAGAAGTTGAATCAGCATATTTAGAAGGAGAGGTGTCATGAATCAGACATACACAAACGGATGAATGAAAGAAAAGGTTCTTTATTAAAAACCAAACAACAAGGTTAAAGTCCAGACAGATGTAAACAGGCAGGAGAGTCTTCCACCGGAGCCAGGATCGATAGCCAGAGATGGGAGTCAGTTCAGCCGGAGTCTGTAACCAGGAAGGTGGTGAAACTAAGCCAGGGATCAGGAGCCAGAAGGAACGTCCGTAGAAGCCGTGTCGGTAACCAGCAGCACGATGAAGGTAGGATGAGAGACAGGTCTTAACACAGAAGGCCCAAGCAAGGGAGTGCTGCAGCAAGCGTTTTTATATATATGCTGAGCATCCAGCTCCTCCCAGTGGGAAGGAGGAGCCGCAGGGATTGGGAAGTTACAAGAACCTCAGAAGCAAGATGGCCGCCAGCACATGTCAGTGATGAGAAGCTAGGAAGGAGGTAAGTCCATGACAAGAGGTCAATCGTCTTAGGCTCTGTATTATTTCAATATTAGATTCATTCAAGGTGGTCATTCCATTTCACTGCCCTCTTTAGCTGGTGGGTCACTGGACGACCATCTAGCTCACCTACACCTATAAACCACCCTTTATTTTAAAGCTCCGTGACCTAGGGCCTATGTAGAAGTTGAATCAGCATATTTAGAAGGAGAGGTCAATAGTCTTAAGCTCCCTATTATCTCAATACAGGATTCGTTCAAGGTGGTCATTCCATTCTAGCAACCTCTTCAGCTGGTGGGTCATCACTGGATGATCATCTATCTCACCTTACACCTAGAAAACACCATTTCTTTTAAAACTCCATGCCCTAGGACAGGGGTGTCAAACTGGCGGCCCTCCAGCTGTTCCGAAACTACAAGTCCCATCATGCCTCTGCCTGTGGGAGTCATGCTTGTAACTGTTAGCCTTGCAATGCCTCATGGGACTTGTAGTTTTGCAACAGCTGGAGGGCCGCCTGTTTGACACCCCTGCCCTAGGACCTAAGTAGAAGTTGAATCGGCATATTTAGAAGGAGAGGCCAATAGCTTAGGCTCCCTATTATCTTAATATGGAATTCATTCAAGGTGGTCATTCCATTCTAGCACCCTCTTTAACTGGTGGGTAATTGGATGACCATCTAGCTCACCTACACCTATAAACCACCCTTTCTTTTAAATCTCCATGCCCTAGGGCCTAGGTAGAAGTTGAATCAGCATATTTAGAAGGAGAGGCCAATAGCTTAGGCTCCCTATTATCTTAATATGGAATTCGTTCAAGGTGGTCATTCCATTCTAGCAACCTCTTCAGCTGGTGGGTCATCATTGGATGATCATCTATCTCACCTTACACCTATAAAACACCATTTCTTTTAAATCTGCATGCCCTAGGGCCTAGGTAGAAGTTGAATCAGCATAATTAGAAGGAGAGGCCAAAAGCTTAGGCTCCCTTTTATCTTAAAACGGCAATCGTTCAAGGTGGTCATTCCATTCCACTGCCCTCTTTAGCTGGTGGGTCACTGGATGACTATCTAGCTCACCTATACCTACAAATGGCCCTTGACTCAAAAGCTTCACACACTTTGGGGCGCATGTAATGTTGTAGAAAATGAATACAATATTTCAGTGCTGCAGGGTAGGAATGCTAACAGTTTAGCCACTCTATTGAAAGAATAGCATGGTCAGTGAATCAAAATTAATGAATACAACCGGTAAAAATAATATTTTGTTTATCCTGAATGTGTTCCTAAAAACTGACTCAAAAGGTGAACTACACAGTATCTTATTTTTCAGCTCCTTCCAAACTTTTTTTTTCCAGAAAAAAAAAAAAGAAAAGACGTTAAAAATTAAATTAGCAAGACGGTGCAGATTTTGAGGGCATACGTATATTGTGCCTAAGGAGATCAGTGGATCCCTACAGCTTTTCTGCATCTCATGTTATATTCATAAAAAAAACACTTTCTACTTCTCCCCAAGGTCCAATAAATCTTCGGCATGCAAAGATGTGCCCAGCGTAGAGTGCTATTGCCGCCTAGTTAATATTAATCCGGGCTATTCCTGTAAAAAGTGCTGCAGAGCAGGGATTTTACTGACCTCAGGCTATCTTACTCCGCTCTCAAGGAAAAAAAAAGACTGAACAAAAGTTTGCTCGCAGACCAAGTTGAAAGCGTTGCATGTAGCCCTGCCATGTCTTTATAATGTAAAGCACCCTATGTATGTTTTGCCAAGTTTTGCATCGGATGGATTTTTTTTCTTACCTCCGGGACTTTACGGGAAAGAAAGAAACACTCTGAACTGGAAACTCTCAAATTAGAAGGCCGCTAAACATAAATTATTTCCCTAAAGCGGTTGGTGTAGAAGAGTTTCCTAACAAGATTTCTGTGTTTCTTTATTTTAAAAGATGCTTTTGATTCATTTTTAAATTGTATACAATACAACACTTAAATCAGTACAATGGAAAACCAGCCCGTTGTCTCGTAGGCCCCCAATTTCCCCATTTAGCTCAATAGCACAACTAGCATGACCTTGCCTTCTGGTGTTAGGTGTAATCCTGGACTTTGACCTCTCGTTTCAGCCATACATCCAGTAACTGGCCAAATCTTGTTGCTTTAACCTCCATAACATTTTCAAAATATTCCAACCAATGACACCACCAAGCTACTAATCCACTCACTTGTTATCTCTTGTATTTACTACTGCAACTCCCTCCTCTTTGGCCTAACCCACACTGGGGCAACCTGGGATCCGACTTGAACTTGCCCCAAGTCGTCCCAAGTTGTGTGGTTAAGAAAATCAATGGAAGTGTTAATACACACTACTGAAGTCGCTCTGACTTCAGAAAAGGTTCCTGTACTACTTCAATCAGACTTGTAGGCAACTTGTACCCATTGATTTCAATGGAAGTTGCCTCAGAAGTCTGATCACTGTCTTAACTGAAGCAACTTTACAGAAAGATAACATACATTTCTCAGGCAAACCCCTCCCTCCCCCACATCTGATTGTTGTTTGATTGGCCACTGGAAAGCCTCCTGTCCTGGAGGCGACTTGAAGTTGCCTTGTACTGTCCTGGAGGCGACTTGAAGTTGCCTTGTAAGTTGCCTGATGATTCATACTCAAGTCGTGTCCAAGTTGCCTCCCAAAGTCGTGCTGGAAGTCGTGTTGCCCCAGTGTGAACCGACTCTTAGGGGTGTCCAAACTTTTTTCAAAGAGGGCCAGATTTGATGAAGTGAACATGCTCGAGGGCCGGCCATTTTGCCTAACATTCTTTAAACCATTAAAATTCGGTCTAAAGGCCCGTACACACGGTCGGACATCCAACAAAACTTCCCTTGGATTTTTGTCCTAATTGATTTGTCCGGTCACACCCATAGCATACACACGCTCAGACTTTTCTGCAAACTTTTCTAAAACGTTCCCATCATCACGTGGTTGTTCTGCTCTTTTCTGCTCTTTACTGCCACCCTTTGGTTAACTTCTGCTATTGTTGGTTGATTTTAACATTGGTTCTGAGCATGCGCATTTGTAATTTGTCCAAAAGTCCGATGGTTTGCTGTACACACGATCGGACTTTGCACCATCGGACTTTTGTTGCCTGAAAGTTGGTCCGTTCGCAGACCCAACTTTTTGTCCGATGAAAGCCAAAAAAGTTGGTCCGATGGAACGTACACACGGTTGGACAAATGCGAAAAGTGTCGGATTTTGATGTTGGTTGGGCAAAAGTCCGACCGTGTGTACGGGGCTTTAGTGTGTTCGTCCGAACAACAAATACACGGCCCAACAAGAATTCTCTTGCCTTTGTGGTTGTGTGTGGTGAAGAGATGATCTAGGGCGTGTTATTTGGATATACCGTATTTATAGGATTATAACACACACCTTTACTTTAAAAAGGAAGTTTCAGGAAAAAATAAATCTTACATTTTAAATAATGAACTGTGAAGCAAAATAAGGGTCAGTGCCCATCTGCTGCCTCACCATTGCCATGAATGCAGCACCCACCGTATTGCCATGAATGCAGCACCCACCGTATTGCCGTCAGTGTAGCCAACAGCAAACAGGAGAAACTCTTGTTTTCTCAACGGACCTCTTTAATTAAAAGTCCCGCCTTCTGTGATGGACAGAACAGTTGTCCAATGGCAGCGCAGGAGACGGGACTTCCTTTTACACCGGACTCTGTGTAAACAGGAAATACTCTCCTGTCTGCACGGCATTCATGGCAGCCAGCATTCCCATATTTTGTGGCCCCCGGGGATTCGTTGGGGCCAGAAAAGATATATATGTCAAGATCACCAGACAGGCCACCCAAAACTGGAATGTCTGGACATGTCTGTTCTAACTCTACCCAGGCTATTCCCCTTCCACCTATCATGAATGCTGCTGCCAAACTCATATGTATGTGTGGGCGAAGGACTGTGCATACAAAAAAATTGGACACTAAAGGGTTTAATAGGAGTACTCCCTGTACCTGACAAAGACCAGCCTAGGTATATTACCACAATTATCACACTCAAGAGAAACCCTTTCGGTACCGATGTGACAACTGTATAATAAACAGAGGAAGCAGAGTGCGTTCAAAAAAATTGTCTGACCTTTATTGGGCGAGTATACAGTTTATATAAGGTTCAACCTTACCAAATCACAGGTTCAACCTTACTGTAGCTAGTAATCACTGGACAGTCTTCTTGCGGTAGTGGTAATGTTTAATAGTGAACAGTTCAAGGCCAAACAGCTATGGATCAAAGGGCAAAAATGTGGTCATCTGGTTACCCTGCATCCCTGGGCATTGCTTGGTACCCAGTGCAGCATCCAACACTCAGCCTCAGGGATCAACCTAAAGTCACTATTCACTAGACATGTGCATTCGTTTTCGTTATAATGCATTTTTGTCCGAAAATCTGTTTTTTTTCGTTTTAACAAACGATAACGAAAGTGCAAGAAACGAAAACCGAAAGATCCGACATAAAAAATGCTTTATTTTCATTTTCGTTGCGGTAAAAATTCGATATAGAGAGATTCGACATCATAAACAATTTGACATTATAGGGAAAAGATTCGACACTATAGAGAAAAGATTCGACACTATAGAAATAATAGATTCGACATTACAGAGAATAGATTTCGATTTATGAGAAAATAGATTCGACATTATTACTAGTCATACAACATTAGAATTCTCGTAGGCGGAATATTCGAACGGAAATGTACGATTCGACGTAAAGATTCGACGTTCCGTCGAATATTCTTTTGACCATTCGACAGAGACCAAGTATTGGATTTTCTGACGAAAGCTATTCCCCAACGAAAAACGAAATAAATCAAAACGATTTTCGGGAGTAACTAAATACATTTATTTTCCAAACGAAAACGAAAAAACTAAACAAAATATTCCAGTCTGGACATGTCTACTATTCACAAGTCACCAGGACAGCTGCCTCCCTCCAGCTTCCTCCAAACACAATGCAGGGAGTGCCTCTTAGGACCAGATCCCTTTGAGTGGTATGGTTCTGCAGTCAGTTCTGAGCAAAGTCCATTTGAGCCTTTGATCCTAGCACCGCGGAAGCCGCTTTGAGCAGTTGTTGAGTCAGCAGCCCCTGCACCTCTGGAACCCTCCTGGGGGAGAAGGAACCTCACTCCCCAGTGTCTCAGACTATTTATCCACACTCCAGCCTCCTTCTGGAAACTTAAACTTAAGGGAATGGCCGGAACCTGATAAATATTCATCCTGGGTGATGTGAATCTCCTGCCCCAAACGCTGAAAACTTCTTCCAGAGTAAGGGGGAAGCAATCAAACTCCCAGCCTGTAAGACACTGAACAGGCCAGACTAAACAATTACTTCTCCCAGAGATGTGCCTGACGGTAAAAATTTGTTTTGTTTTGCTACAAATATGTTCGTAATAATTGTGTTTATTATTTATTTATTCTGTTTACTGTATATTGGTTATTTATGTATTCGTTAAGTGAGAATGATTTGTTTTTGAAATTATTTTTATATATTCAAATTCGTTTTGTATATTCTTTATTTTTAAATCGATTCGAAATTATAATTTTAAAATTTGAATTTCGGAAAACGGCTATAGTCGTTCTATTTTATTTTATTCTATTCTAATCTATTCTATTTTTTTCTATTTTACACATTTTACTTAATATATTGAATTCTATTCTTTTATTTTCTATTCTATTATATGCCTTTATTTCCTATTCTGTTCTATTCTATTCAGTTTTATTCTATTTTATTACTCTATATTCTATTCCAATCTATTCTATTTGTTTATATTCTATTATGTTCATTGCTATTCTTATATTTTCTATTCTTATACTGTTTTTTATATTCTATTCCTTTATTTTATATTCCCTTCTGTTCTATGCAGTTTTTTTCTATTCTATGCAGTTTTTTCTATTCTATTCTGTTCTATTCTGTTTTGTTCTATCCTATTCATTTATATTCGATTCCAGTCTATTGTATTTGTTTATATTCTATTATTTTCTATTTTACTCTATTATATTCAATGCTATTCTTATATTTTATATTCTTATACTGTATTTTAAATTCTTGAAAATCTTTTTTTTATTTTAGTAGCATCAACACATAGACATACAAACAGTGCTGGGACAAGGCCATTTGGTGCCCAGGGCGAAGATGGCAAACTGCGCCCCCCCCCCCCCCCTGTTTTGGGGAAATTCACTCTAATTTAATTTCCCATGGCCAGACGTGAAGAGAGATTTCTGCAGAAAGACAGCAAAAAAAACTAAACCTGATGGGGGTTTTAATTCCTCCCTATTCTATGTAAGATCTAAGAAAAAATATTGACATTATATACTGTACATTTTATTTGAAGTACGGTATCTTGTATATATCTGAGAGCCTGCTTCTTATTTTTGATTATCTTTCCTTCATTTGGCTGAAATAAAATCTTTTTAAAAACTGTGTGGTCACATTGTTGGATCATAGCCAACATTCTGTTAATGTATCAGTAACGCAAAAACATATTTTTTTATCTGTCTTTTCTTAATAGAGTGGTCAATAACCTTGCCTCAGAAGCCTCCTCCCCTCCCCTCCCCTCCCCTCCCCAATCCAGCCATTTATTAATCTGCTCTAAGTTCTTCTTACTTTACACAAGTTAAGTGACTTCAGTTCGAACTCAGCACACTCACTGTCTGCAAGCTTCCAGCTAGAGCCAGGCTTCTCGAGTCCTCGGCTCCTCTCGCTCACAGACAGCGCCGACACAGCTCCCTGCGCTCCTCTGATCCTCCCACCTCGCCTCCGGTCGTGAGTGACGTCACGGCGCTGGCAGGGACTACGAGACTCCTCCGTAGGGGGAGCGGGACTAAACAGTGAAGCTGACAGGGCAGAGAGGGAGGTGACGAATGCAGGAGCGCACTCGTGACTAGGCACACACAATTTGTTCAGTGCCGCTGCCCGCTGGCTATGACACACAGGTGTACACACTGGCAGCTGTGGCAGAACTTCACCTGCGCCCCCCCTCCTATAGCAAATGGTCGCGCCCAGGGCACTCGACCCTCCCGCCCACCCCTAGTACTGGCCCTGCATACAAAACATACAATAGCACAGCCAACATCTGGCATAAAACCCATATGCATATGTATCTCTGTATAAAAGAATCACATTATTAACCAGTGTTTTCCATAGATCCAATGAGGGAGGGGCCCTGCGCTTCCAACATAGGACGATGGACTTCCTGGCATAGAACAGCAAGAGACCCAACAGGGTTCTCTCAGCCACCCTGGTCAGCACCAGGTCCTCCACCAGCCCCAGCAGGCATACTCTTGGGGATGGAACAATAGAGATACTTAACAATTCATTCACCTCCAGAACGACCTGTGACCAAAAGACTGCTATGACCGGACAGGACCAGAAAATGTGAATGTAGTCCCCTTGAGCATGGTCACACCGCCAGCACTCCGGGGAGAGGGAAGACCTCATCCGGTGCACCCGGGCGGGAGTGAGGTATGCTCTATGGACGATCTTGTATTGAATGAGGTAATCTCTCAGGGATACCAGTATTTTAAACGGGAAGTACCATATATCTACCTAGTCCTCAGAGTCTAACTCCGGGACATCCCGGCTCCATTGCTGACAGAGCCTGGACAACTCAGAAGAAGAGACTCGGAGGAGATGAGCATACAACACAGAGGCGGGTTTTCTAGCACAGTCGAAGCGCAAAATCCGGTCCAAGTCAGACTGCACCAACTGCTTCTCACCTGGTGGAAACTGGGCCTTGAAAGCATGGGACAACTGGAGATGTCTGAATCCATGTGAGGGTGGAGCATTGTTTTTAGCCATTAAGTGATCAAAGGAGAAAATCGAGAGGTCAAAAGGTGATATCTGAGAGAATTGTAATATGGTACTTAGTCCACACCACCGGGTCTGGGATGTTAAGAAAATGACTCAAGGTGGGGTTGTTCCAGAGTGGGGCATTCGGGGATACTGCCGTCCAGGGATATGTCTCACAGGCCAGGCCCTCCCTCCAAGCCCTAATGGTGGTGCACATAGAGGGGGTCAGGTTGTACGGAGCCTTCGGACCCCACAATAGGAGGTTTGATAAAGCCTCCGCAGACCCCAACACTGCCGCCTCAGTGGCCCAGGCCGGGTTGGATTTATCTGGGACAAGCCACCAGAATACAGTGACTGAGTTGCAAGAAAATATTTGTGGCAGTCCGGGAACGCTAGTGACCCCTGCGAACAGGGTTGCATGAGAGTGGCTAACTTGAAGCGGGGAGGGCGGGGGCCCCATACAAAGGAGGAGAAAAGTTGATTTAGGTGGGAAAAAAACTACTTGGGGATCCATTGAGGGGAGTTACGGAACAGATACGTAAACTGCGGAAGGATTTTCATATTGATCAGATTAACACGCCCCAACAGGGATAGAGGAAGGTTCTCCCATGCTTTCAGCTTGGTCCTGACTGAGTTAACTACGAGGGTCAAGTTCAGTGGAAGGAAATCAGCCACATTCCTCGAGACCCGTACCCCTAGGTATGTAAATTTGTCCACCCACTGTAGCTGAAGAGAAGCCGAAGCCCCATCCCCTAGCATTTTCATCAATAGCCAGCAATTGTGACTTCGACCAATTGACTTTAAGTCCTGTCACCTCTGAAAAGCGTTCCAGGACCTGCAATGCCCCTTGTAGAGGAGGAGGTTGTCTGCGTACAGGGCCACCCGCTCCTCCAGCCAGGCCAGACGAAGCCCCTTAATGTATGGTGAAACACGCAGTGCCTCAGCCACTGGTTCCATGGCAATGACAAAAAGGTCCGGAGAGAGAAAGCACTGTATTTTAAATTGTATTCTGTTTTATTCTGTTCTATTTGATTATATTATTTTCCTTTATATTCTATTTTATTCTATTCTATAAACCATCCTAAGTATTCCTTGGTAGTCTAGTATTCCTAAGTATTCCTAAGCATCCAAGTAGGAGTCATCAAAGAGGAACTTCAGTCATTCTTTAAACTTCCCATCTATAAAATCGTCTGCCCTTGTTGTTCTAACTTTGGATAGTAAAACTTTTTTAGTGTCAATAATTTTTATTGAAACAATTTTTCAAACAAACATGCATCCAAACTGACCGATACAATTGAGCATAGTTAGCGCAATTCAATTCGTGTAAATATACAGTCCTCAATACTGAGTTGGAAAACAGGACTCCTTCTCCATGCCCCTGGTGGCAATGGCGGGTGTGAGGGGGGCCTCCCACTCATCCCACCCTACCTTCTCCACTTGGGAGCCCAACTGGGGCCCAACAGGACCCCAACGGGGCAGAGGGACTCCCCCCCTATGAGGGAGTGAGGGGGTCTAGCCCACCCAGCCAGCCCCGTAGATCCTTCGCCTCTCTTTATTTTAGGAGACCGCATGGCCAAAGTGCGTGCGTGTTAAACCAATTTCGTGTGCGTGCAAGTGTGGTGTTTTTTTGTGGGGGGGGGGGGGGGGTGGGCGTACTAAGCACAGGCCTACCTTGCATAGCACACCCACCGGGAGCCGGGCTGAGACCACCAAACTCAATTCACATGTAGCCGAGACCGGGATCCGAACCCTTGGCTGGTGAACGGCTTGTCAGCGCAGTGCCAATCACGTTAAGCCACCACAGCTCCGCACCATATCCAGATAATGTGAATATAATTCTGTTCCTATTGGTAGCAGTCTACATGGCATTATGCTCCACCAATAAGCAATATGTAAGAGCATCAGATGCATAAAGAATCAAATGCATAAAAAAAGAATAAACAAACAAAGTTCTCCCATCATCAGATCCAGATGCCTCGAACACTTATGCCGCGTACACACGGTCGTTTTTTGCGATGAAAAAAAACGACGTTTTCTGTGAAGTAAAAAACGACGTTTTTGAAACGTCACTTTTCAAAGACAATTTTGCATACACACCATCGTTTTTTCACAAAAAGCGAGGTTACGTTCACCACTCTTCCATTGAAGCTCGCTTCATAACTAGCTTCTGGGCATGCGCGGGTTGAAAAACGTCGTTTTGAACGACGTTTTTGCTACACACGGTGACTTTTTGTGAAACAAAAAACAACGTTTTGAAAAACGACACAAAAAATTCAAACATGTTGGAATTTTTTTTTGGTCGTTTTTTTGAAGACAAAAAACAACGTTTTGCCCACACACGATCAATTTAAATGACGTTTTAAAAAACGTCGTTTTTTTTCATCGCAAAAAACGACCATGTGTACGCGGCATTAGTGTTATTAACAATACAGACTGATAGCAGAGTTAAATTCCATTTGCACCTTGTCGTGCCCCTTTACACCATCAACCCATTCCCATCTTTATACCATTCCTTCCATGTGGCCCAGTCTCGAGAAGTCACGTCATACCTATCCATAGCCGAGGAGTGGAGCAGTTCATAAGTACCATGAGTGTGTACGGTGTGTATGACCTCCGTAATCGTGGGCATCTCTGCGGATTTCCAGTGTCTCAAGATAGTGAGACGAGCAGCTAAGACAATATGTGAGACCATGGTCCTACATGGTGGTGATATTCCATGGAGGTCTAGTGAAAGCAGTGCCATGCCAGGGGACAGCTTTTGGTAAACACCAGTCATCCTCGTTATCAACCTTTCTACTTGAGCCCACAGTGGGTGCAATTTAGGGCAAGACCATAGGACATGACCTAGCGTACCCGTCCCACCACAGAGTCTCCAGCAAAGCGGAGAGGCCCCAGGAAAAATCTTCGAGATCCTATAAGGGGTCAGATATCACCTATTTTTTGCTGCATCTCCCAAAGATTTGTGCTTCTTGTTGATATATAAGTGAGTTTGAATGCTCTCTCCCAGTCCTGGACAGTGTAATCCTTTCCTAGTTCTCTCTCCCATGCTAGCATATTTTGGGACTTCTCACATACGAGTTTATTTTGTAAGACTGTATATACTATGGAAATTCCCTTTCCCGAGTTCGAGGGATCTTGAAAGAACCCCAAGACCGGTCTTGGTATACTTGAAAGCATATTCGGAGTATTTCTCCAAAGGTGGTCTATCTGCATATAGGTAAACTGATCAGAGGGTAACAGGTCGTGTTCAGTTTGTAGTTGTGCAAAAGTTTTAAGGTGGGGCCCCTCCACTATATCTTCCAGAAAAATAATCCCTTTTCCAATCCAAGCAGTGGTATTAACATTCGGTATCAAGAGGCCTAGAGCCCTCAGTGGGAGCTTAACGGGTGCTAAATCAACCGCCTCTCCTTAGGTTCTTGTCAGGTACATCCAAGCTCTGATAGAGGCCTGGATGGGGCGGGGGGGGGGGGGGGGGCAGTTTAGTAGAAAGAGATCCGCCCAGGGGTGTTGTCAACAAAAAGTTCAAAAGATTACCTGTCGGGACTTGGGCGCTTTCTAGCTCCTGCCATAATGCCCTAGATTGGGGTAAGAACCACTGCTTAAGTTGGGCCAGTATAGATGCAAAGTAATAATCCTGGATATGGACATGACCTATTCCTCCTGCCTTCCTATGTTTAATAAGTTTGCTAAACGCGCATCTCGCCCTCCCTCCCTGCCTTAAGTATCTGTTTATCATTAATTGCAAGGTTTTAAAATATGATCTTGGCATAACTATGGGAATGGATCTAAATAAGTATAATACCTGAGGAAGAATTAGCATCTTAACCACTTAAGCCCCCGAGCCTGTTTTTCAGATTCAGTGTTTACGAGACTAAAACATTTTTTTTTGCTAGAAAATTACTTAAAACACCCAAACATTATATATATATTTTTTTCTAACACCCTAGAGAATAAAATGTCAGTCATTGCAATACTTTTTGTCACACCGTATTTGCGTAGTGGTCTTACAAGCGCACTTTTTTTGGAAAAAAAACCCTTCTTTGAATTAAAAAATAAGACAACAATACATTTTGTCAATTTTTTTTATATATTGTGAAAGATAATATTACGCCGAGTAAAATGATACCCAACATGTCGCGCTCGTGGCATGGCGTCAAACTTTTACCCTTAAAAATCTCGATAGGCGACGTTTAAAAAATTCTACAGGTTGCATTTCTTGAGTGACAGAGGAGGTCTAGGGCTAGAATTATTGCTCTCGCTCTAACGATCGCGGCGATACCTCACTTGTGTGGTTTGAATATGCTAGCGCTACTCGCGTATGCGTTCGCTTCTGTGCGCAAGCTCGTCGGGACGGGGCGTTTTAAAAAAATGGTTTTGTTTTCTTATTTATTTTTATTTTGTTTATAATTTTTTACACTGAAATAAAATACAAAAATAATTATCACTTTTATTCCTATTACAAGGAATGTAAACATCCCCTGTAATAGAAAAAAGCATGACAGGTCCTCTTAAATATAAGATCTGGGGTCAAAAAGAGGGCCAGTTTCTTTAAGATGCTGGGCGGGACTGACGTTTTGACGTTACTTCCGCCCAGCGCTGCTATGGGGGACAGGTGGGGGTGATTTTTCCCTCACTCGTATCCCAGCAGAGGAGCCGCACGGACCCGATCGCCTCCGCCGCTACCGACGCCTCCGGTAAGCGGCGGAGGGCGCAGGAGAGCGGCGGGAGGGGGGGCTCTCTCCCGCCACCGATAACGGCGATCTCGCGGTGGATCCGCCGCGGAGACCGCCGTTATCGTTTAGAGGACCCTTGGCACTAAAGATGGATATCTCGTTTGGGGCAGCAGCTGCTGCCGTTACCAAGATATCCATCTTTAAAAACAGGACGTCTTTGGACGTTATGCAGTAACCAAGTGGTTAAAGGCTGCCAGCCTACCTAGCCATGATAGTTCTGTTTTTGCTAAAACCGATAGCTTAGACCGGAGTTTATCTAGGAAGGGTGTAAAATTAGACCTCAGGAGGTCCTCCGATCTGATATGCAATACCATCCTGCTTCCACGTGTAGGGAACCTTACGTCTAAGAGTGCTTATCACATCCGCAGAGATACCCAGATTCAAAATGTATGATTTCGTTTCATTGACCTTGTAGTACCACACAGTGTTGAAAGTATGCAAGGCCTGATGGACCGCCGGTAGGGAAGTAACTACATCCGACAACATAAAGATAACGTCATCAGCAAAAAGACTGATGGCGTGCTCTTTCACCCCCACCTGGATGCCCTTGATATCAGAATAATTTCGCAAATAGGAAGCCAATGTCTCCATCTCGCACATAAGGGCGAGAGAGGGCATCCCTGCCGCGTTCCATTGGTTATGGTGTAGACCAGGGGTGTCAAACTCAATTTTTATAGTGGGCCGCATCCGCATTATGATTGCCCTCAAAAGAGCCGGTTGTATCTGTACGATTAGATGTCCAGTGCATCCCCTTCCCTTACATTAGATGTCAAGAGCCACCCCACCATCAGAAGTTGAGTCCCCCCACTCTCCCTTACACCACAGTGTACCCCACTTTCCTTATGCTGCACTGGGAAGAAGCTGGATGCATTGCTTGAAAGCAAAAAGTAAAGGTTTGTAGGAGGACCAGAGGAGGGCTGCAGTAGAGGTACAAGGGCCACATGAAATGGCCTGGAGGGCCGGATTCGGCCCGCGGGCCTTGTGTTTGACACCTGTGGTGTAGACAATGCCCCGGAGACATATACCTGCGCCGATGGAAGGGTGATAGTAAAACTTTTTTTTCGGCCAGTAAATACATTATACAGCCCACTTCATGTTTCTAGTCTGGTCATTAGTCTAGGCTTTTGACATCATGCCTCTCGTGAGAGTTTGCCAGGAAGGGTGGGGGGTGAGTCGTAAGAGGGCCATTGAGAGCTGCAGAGCTGGAGGTGTCCCAGGAAGGGAACAGGCAGCAGCTTCAACTGCCCACAGTTAAAATGGTTGCAGCAAGACTCAGTGGAGGGAGATTTCTGCAGCATATTTGGCAAGTACAGAATTACAGTATATATAAAATAATATGCAAAGTGGTTGGAGGGAAGCTTCAGAATGGCAAAGATGGACTTGTGTCTTTTTTTCAACCTGACTAACTATGTAACTATTACAAATTATGTGAGCAGACTGGAGTTCCTCTTTAAAGCATTTCACTTTTGTGACTTACTGTATTTATGGGGATATGTTCCCACTTCAAATTAAAATAATTAATTTTGTTATCATTTATTTTGGATTACTTGAATTTTGTGATTTGGACATTCGGATACATTCGATCCTCCAAATAACAAAAAAATTTGTTTGAATTTTTATTTGTAATGAAACGAATCACACATGCAGGGCCGGTGCTTCCACTAGGCAAACTAGGTAGCCGCCTAGGGTGCACTGCTGCCTAGCGCCACTGGTGTTCCTACTCTCTTCTCTCTGCAGCAAGCAACTAATGCCGCGTACACACGATCGGAAATTCCAATGGAAAACGTCAGACGGACTTTTTCCATCGGATATTCCGATCGTGTGTAGCCCCATCTGAATTTTTTCATCAGATATTCCGTTGAATTCCATCGGAGTTTAGGTATAGAACATGTTCTATTTTACTCCGATGGAATTCCAATGTGATTTGGCCGGGCAAAAGCTTGATCGTGTGTACAGGGCATAAGTCTCAGCATTAGCAGGCAGCCGCGGCTCCATTCGCACATAGTGTCAGGGGCGCTGTGGCAGCGGAGAACTGTGTCTGTGTCCCGACTCCCGAATGAAAGCAAGCAAACATTCATTGATGGGCACTGGTAGGCTGCAATGATTGACGCTGGTAGGCTGTATTTGATGGGCCCTAGTGAGGCTGCATTTTTTTTTTTGTGTAATCAAATTTTATTGTTTTACAACCAAAATATGCCATGTCAGACAAAACTTAAGGCTCAAAGTCGTCGGCCATGCAGGGCCAAAAAGCATTACATGAACAATGATCGTATCAAACATAGATGCTCTTATCTAAAATCATCATAGCAGCAAAAAGAAGCCTGACATAATATCAGCATGGTTAAGACATCAGCAAAACTTAAAAGGTAATACTTAAGATAAAGAGAAAGAAAAAAGAACTTAAAGATAAGAGTAGAGAAAAAGGAAGAAAAAAGAGAAAAAAGAAAGAGGAAAGGGAAGGGAGTGGATGATGGGGGCGTAGTGCCTATAGGATAGCCACCTCCGACTAGAGGAGGAAAACCTTTAAGGGGTAGCCCCTGCGGTCCACGACGGGGAGGGAGGGGGGGGGCAAACAGCCTCCAGCTAGCCACCCCAGTCCCCGGAGCGAACCAGAGCCAACCAAACCCACTGATATAAACCCAGGCGGGCACGCCAGTACCCCACGAGGCCAGGGCCGTCCCGCGGGTTGCGGAGTTATACGAGCCAGTAGCTCCAGGCAGGCAAACATCCACCATCAGATAACATCTCAAATAAAAATTAAAAAAATAAAGGGGGGAGGGGGAGATGGAAGGGGGGTGTAATAGAGAAAGGCGGGGGACTCACCGGAAAGGGTGAGAGGTGGGGAGGAGAGGAAGAAAGGCCAGGAAGGGAAATAGGTCACAGAAGCCAGGTCACCTGTAAGTTGGCCAGGAGCCTCTTCTGGGTCCACACCGAGCGCACCATGACGGAAGTCTGAGATCCCCCAGGCACACTCCAATCGCCGGTTGGCTACGTCCTCGTCTCTCGCCCACCGGCCAGCCTGAGGGTTTTAAGCGTGGGATCTGCCAGCTCCAATAGAGCAAAGTCTAAACTCGAGGGTACAAAGGCGGGGTCCAAAACATAGCCAGACCAGGGTGGCCAAACGGCCCGTGAACGCTCCTCAGTCCCCTTGCAAGTTGCCACCCAAACCTCGGCCTCACGGACCGCATTTACTCTGCTTATCCACTCTTCCCTAGTGGGAATTCTAGGCGTTTTCCAATAAATCGGTATCAAGCGTCGTGCCACATTCAAAAGATGCGGTAACACACTTTTTTTATATTGACTAAGCGGGATCACAGGGACGTGGAGAAGAAAATGCTCCGGAGAAAGAGGAACGTTCATGCCTGTCACTACCTCTATTTGGTCCCGTAGATCTTCCCAGAAGGGCCTAACTAGGGGGCAATCCCACCAGATGTGGACTAGCGTTCCCCGTCCTCCACAACCCCTCCAACACGAGTCTGACGCTGAGGGATAGATACGAGTTAGTTCTGCGGGCACCCGATACCACCTGGACAGAACCTTAAAATTTGTCTCCTGAGTTCTAGAGTCCACAGAGGACGAGTGGGTGAGATAGTATAAGTGGGACAGCTGCTGGGCCGTGAAGGTCAGCCCCAAATCTGACTCCCATCTTCTGACATATGGTGGTGTGGCCAGGGGGGCAGCTGCCCCCAGGAGGCTGTATAGTTCTAATATCATGTGGGGGGTCGGTTCATCTGCAGTAAAAAGACGCTCAAATGGAGTGAGAGAGGAGGGGTCCCGAATTGAACGGCCGTGTGTCTGGAAGAAGTTAT
The DNA here is from genome assembly GCA_029574335.1 of Rana kukunoris. NCBI lineage: Eukaryota > Metazoa > Chordata > Amphibia > Anura > Ranidae > Rana > Rana kukunoris. The sequence continues at coordinate 29,020,679 of CM056049.1, read as the reverse complement.
GTAATTGTCTGTATTTCCAAAAGTTCAAGTGTGTGTTATGTAGTCCCGTGGGTAAAGCGTCGCAGCTCATTAGTCTGCCATCTTTCATAAGTTTACCGCAACTGGCGCCTCCATCGTCGTCCCAAGGCCCAAAAAAGCCTGTTTGTTCACCCGGGGGGAACCAGGGGAACCCACCTAAAGGTGCCAAAGGGGACACAGGGGGGGCTAGCTTTAACAGTGCATTGACCCGATCTCAGACCGACAGCGCCTGGGCCGTCAAGGGGGAAGTCGTCTCGTATAGCCCCCTATGTTCCCGGGACAGCCAGGGTGCATAAGATAAATTTCGCCCAGCCAAGCACTTCTCTAACGAGACCCACAGCTTCGAACGTGCATGGAAACGCCAATCAAGTATCCTCTGAAGGGCTATGGCTCTGTAATACTGTCTAACGTCAGGTATTCCCAAGCCGTGAGGCTGCATTTGATGGGCGCTGGTAAGGCTGCAATGATGGGCACTGGTGAGGCTGCATTTGATGGGCGTTGGTGAGGGTGCATTTGATGGGCACTGGGGAGGCTGCATTTGATGGGCACTGGTCAGGCTGCATTTGATGGGCACTGGGGAGGATGCATTTGATGGGCATTGGTCAGGCTGCATTTGATGGGCACTGGTGAGGCTATATTTGATGGGCACTGGTGAGGCTGCATTGATGGGCGCTAGTGAGGCTGCATTTGATGGGCGCTGGTGAGACTGCATTGATGGGCGCTGGTGAGACTGCATTTATGGGCACTGGTGAGGCTGCATTTGATGGGTGCTGGCGAGGCTGCATTTGATGGGCGCTGGTGTGTCTGCATTGATGGGCGCTGGTGTGTCTGCATTGATGGGCGCTGGTGTGTCTGCATTGATGGGCGCTGGTGAGTCTGCATTGATGGGTGCTGGTAGACTGCATTTAATGGGCGTTTCATTAAAAATGTGGGGTTTACATGGACTGGGGAAAGGGGGTGGAGTCAGGGGTGGAGCCAAGGGGGCTGCAAAATTAGGTTTCGCCTAGGGCATGGGTCTTCAAACTATGGCCCTCCAGGTGTTCAGGAACTACGATTCCCATCATGCCTAGTCATGTCTGTGAATGTCAGAGTTTTACAATGCCTCATGGGAAGTGTATTTCCGCAACAGCTGGAGGGCCGTAGTTTGAGGATCCCTGGCCTAGGGTGTCAAAAATCTTTGCACCAGCCCTGCACACATGTCTACTGTTCCCTTGATTACAAAGAAGCCAAAAGCCTAATTAGTTTAGCATAAGTCTCAGCTTAAGGCATAAGTCTCCCCATCAGCAGGCAGCTGCCGATCCATTCGCACATAGTGTCAGAGGCGCGCGGCGGCCGAGGATTGTGTCTGTGTCCCGACTCCCAATAGAATGAAAGAAAGCAAACATTCATTGATGGGCACTGGTAGGCTGTATTTGATGGGCCCTAGTGAGGCTATATTTGATGGGCGCTGGTAAGGCTGAATCTGATGGGCACTGGTAAGGCTGCATTGATGGGTGCTGGTGAGGCTGCATTTGATCGGCACTGGTGAGGCTGCATTTTATGGGCGCTGGTGAGGCTGCATTTGATGGGCGCTGGTAAGGCTGAGTCTGATGGGCACTGGTAAGGCTGCATTGATGGGTGCTGGTGAGGCTGCATTTGATCGGCACTGGTGAGGCTGCATTTGATGGGCGCTGGTGAGGCTGCATTTGATGGGCGCTGGTGAGGCTGCATTTGATGGGCGCTGGTGAGGCTGCATTTGATGGGCGCTGGTGAGGGTGCATTTGATGGACGCTGGTTAGGCTGAATTTGATGGGCACTGATCAGGCTGCATTTGATGGGCGTTGGTGAGGGTGCATATGATGGGCACTGGTGAGGCTGCATTTGATGGACACTGGTGAGGCTTAATTTGATGGGCACTGGTCAGGCTGCATTTGATGGGCACTGGTGAGGCTGCATTTGATGGGCGCTGGTGAGGCTGCATTTGATGGGCGCTGGTGAGACTGCATTTGATGGGCGCTGGTGAGGCTGCATTTGATGGGCACTGGTGAATAAATACAGTAAGTACGTTTTCTTTTTTAACGACAGGCACTGATAATGCAGCACCGATGGGCACCAATGAGGTGGCACTCATGATGTGGCACTGATGATGTGGCACTGATGGGCACCCATAGGCGACACTGATGGGTACTTATGGTCACTAATGGGTGGCACTGAAGACAATGGGTGGGATTGGTGGGCATCACTGATCTGATCCATAATTGTGCCAGTCAGTGCCCATTTGTGGGCACTGATTGGCATATATTGGGCATACATTTGCATATGTGGATGGCCATGGGGGATGTACCTGGGCAACCCCCTCTGTCAGGAAAGCCGCCGTTTGTCAGATGCGAGTGAGGAAAAGCTGATCAACGGCTCTTCCTGTTTACATTGTGATCAGCCGTGATTGGACATGGCTGATCACGTCTGTCGGAGGCTCTTTACTGAGATCGGAGTATCGGTGCTTCAGACTGACACACCGCACCACCAATCGTTGCAATGCGAGTATTGTTGCTGACCATGTCCATCCCTTTATGACTACAGTGTCCCCATCTTCTGATGGCTCCTTCCAGCAGGGTAATGTCACCATGTCACAAAGATCCAATCATCTCACCACTGGACAATGAGGTCACTGTACTCCAATCATCTCACCACTGGACAATGAGGTCACTGCATTCCAATCATCTCACCACTGGACAATGAGGTCGCTGCATTCCAATCATCTCACCACTGGACAATGAGGTCACTGTACTCCGATCATCTCACCACTGGACAATGAGGTCCCTGGACTCCAATCATCTCACCACTGGACAATAAGGTCACTGCATTCCAATCATCTCACCACTGGACAATAAGGTCACTGCATTCCAATCATCTCACCACTGGACAATAAGGTCACTGCATTCCAATCATCTCACCACTGGACAATGAGGTCCCTGTCCTCCAATCATCTCACCACTGGACAATGAGGTCCCTGGACTCCAATCATCTCACCACTGGACAATGAGGTCCCTGTCCTCCAATCATCTCACCACTGGACAATGAGGTCCCTGGACTCCAATCATCTCACCACTGGACAATGAGGTCACTGCACTCCAATCATCTCACCACTGGACAATGAGGTCACTGTACTCCGATCATCTCACCACTGGACAATGAGGTCACTGTCCTCCAATCATCTCACCACTGGACAATGAGGTCCCTGGACTCCAATCATCTCACCACTGGACAATGAGGTCACTGTACTCCGATCATCTCACCACTGGACAATGAGGTCACTGTACTCCGATCATCTCACCACTGGACAATGAGGTCCCTGGACTCCAATCATCTCACCACTGGACAATAAGGTCACTGCATTCCAATCATCTCACCACTGGACAATAAGGTCACTGCATTCCAATCATCTCACCACTGGACAATGAGGTCCCTGGACTCCAATCATCTCACCACTGGACAATGAGGTCCCTGGACTCCAATCATCTCACCACTGGACAATGAGGTCCCTGGACTCCAATCATCTCACCACTGGACAATGAGGTCCCTGGACTCCAATCATCTCACCACTGGACAATGAGGTCCCTGGACTCCAATCATCTCACCACTGGACAATAAGGTCACTGCATTCCAATCATCTCACCACTGGACAATGAGGTCACTGTTCTCCAATGGCCTCCACACTCACCACATCTCATCCAATAGAGCACCTTTGGGATGTGGTGGCAACTGAGTGATGCTATCATGTCACTATGGAACAAAATCTCTGAGGAATGTTTCCAACACCTTGTTGTATCTATTCCACCAAGAATGAAGGCAAAAGAAGGGTCCAACCCAAGACTAGCCAGGTGTACCAAATAAAGTGGCCAGTGAGTGTAAATCTCAGGACCGGATGGACAGATACAACTCGTTTGGCAAGTGAAATGGACGTAAAGAGCCGGCTCAGGAACGAGCAGGTACATGTGTCCCCTCAGCAAGCAGCTTGCTCTGGAGACACTCGGAAAGGCTCTGGGGGCATGCAGCTGAAGGCATCACCTTGGTACCGTTTTGGAGCCGATGGTCGACTTTCTTGGGATAACAACCGATGCGGCTAAGAAGTATTTAGTTGACTAAGAGCTTTCAGTTGTCCCCAGAGTGGCCATAGGACTCAAATAAGGCGGTGACTGGATGTCCATAAAGCACTTATTTTAACATTTACTATTATGTAGTTGACTAAGAGCTGAAATGTCACTTGGCCCCAAAGTGGTCATAGAAGTCTACTAAGGTGGCACCTGTATGTCCATCAAGCACTCATGTTGATGTTTTCCGGTATGTAGTTGACTAAGAGCTGAAATTAATTGGGCCCGACATTGGTGATAGGGGTGTAGTAAGACGAAATGCGCGGCGCGGTCTTTACATCTGTACGGATGGTATTTAAGGCCACTGTGCGCAGCAATTTGTTTCTGCGGAAACTGAAGGACACAAGCACTCCGGCGCCGCTATCTAAGAATCAGGTAACTTTTTAACCACTTAAGGACCCCTTCACGCCGATATATGTCGGCAGAATGGCACGGCTGGGCACAATCACGTACCTGTACCTGTCTCTTTAAGCCCAGCTGTGGGGTCGCAAGCGCACCGCCGCCGGCGCGCTCGCGACCCGGTCCAAAGCTCTGTGACCGCGCTCACGGGACCCAATCACCGCCGGTGTCCCGCGATCGGTCACCGGAGCTGAATAACGGGGAGAGGTGAGTGTAAACACACTTTCCCCGTTCTTCATTGTGGCAGTGTCAGTGATCATCTGTTCCCTCATATAGGGAAAGACGATCACTGATGTCACACGTCCAGCCCCGCCCCCCTACAGTTAGAAACACATATGAGGTCACACTTAATGTGTCAAAATTGGCCGATGTGTCCGCCATAATGTGGCAGTCAAGAAAAAAATTGCCGATCACCGCCATTAGTAGTAAAAAAAAAAATTATTAATAAAAATGCCATAAAACTATCCCCTATTTTGTAAACGCTATAAATTTTGTGCAAACCAATCAACAAACACTTATTGCGATTTTTTTATTTACAAAACATAGGTAGAATAATACGTATCGGCCTGAACTGAGAAAAAAATTATATATTTTGGGGGATATTTATTATAGCAAAAAGTAAAAAATATAGATTTTTTTCAAAATTGTCGCTCTATTTTTGTTTATAGCACAAAAAATAAAAACCGCAGAGATGATCAAATACCACCAAAAGAAAGCTCTATTTGTGGGGTAAAAAAGGACGCCAATTTTGTTTGGGAGTCATTCAAAGTGCGACAGCGCTGAAAACTAAAAATTGGTCTGGGCAGGAAGGTGGTGAAAATGCCCGGTATTGAAGTGGTTAACCTTTAAAATGAGCACTTTTGATTTCTCCCGTAGACTTTTAAAGGGTGTTCCGTGGCGTTTCGAATTTGCCACGAACACCCAAAATTTTTCGCTGTTTGGCGAACGGGCAAACGGGCAATGTTCTAGTTGAACTCATGTTTGACTGGAACAGATAGCCCATCCCTATTAGGTAATAAGTTCTTAAAGTGGAAGTAAACCCTTCTATCATTTTCAGCCAAGGAAGCTGCCATCTTGGCCTATGTTTAATCTTCAACTGCCGTGGTGCTGCACATGTGATCAGTTATGACACCAGCCATTGGATTGTTTGACAGTTTGGTTGAGAGCACAACCAATGGGAGAGTTGGCAATCCCGGCATGCCGGAAATTTAACTGCTTTTTGAAACTGTAAGATCGATGGGTTTACTTCCGCTTTAACCACTTAAGACCCGGACCTTTCGGCTCTGCGTCGCTTTACCAGACATGGTCGTGCGACATGGCTCCCAAACAAAATTGCCGTCCTTTTTTTCCCACAAATAGAGCTTTCTTTTGGTGGTATTTGATCACCTCTGCCGTTTTTATTTTTTGCGCTATAAACAAAAATAAAGCGACAATTTTGAAAAAAATGCAATATTTTTTGCTATAATAAATATCCCCCAAAAATATATAAAAAAATCGATTTTTTTTCCTCAGTTTAGGCCGATACGTATTCTTCTTCTACCTATTTTTGGTAAAAAAAATCGCAATATGCGTTTATCGGTTGGTTTATAAAAATTTATAGCGTTTACAGAATAGGGGATAGTTTTATTGTATTTTTATATATATATATATTTTTTTTTTACTACTAATGGCGGCGATCAGTGATTTTTTCGTGACTGCGACATTATGGCGGACACTTCGGACAATTTTGACACCTTTTTCGGACAATTGTCATTTTCACAGCAAAAAATGTATTTAAAATGCATTATTTATTGTGAAAATGACAATTGCAGTTTGGGAGTTAACCACAAGGGGGCGCTGAAGGGGTTATGTGTGACCTGAAGTGTGTTTACAACTGTAGGGGGGTGTGGCTGTAGGTGTGACGTCATCGATTGTGTATCCCTAAAAAAGGGATCACGTTATCGATGACGCCACCACAGTGAAGAACGGGGAAGCCTTGTTTACATACAGCTCTCCCCATTCTTCAGCTCCGGGGACCGACGGCTGGGTACTAGCACAGGACGTACCTGTATGTACATGTGCCCAGCCGTGCCATTCTGCCGACATTAATGTGCAGGAGGCGGTCCTTAAGTGGTTAAAGCCTTGTACACACGATCAGTCCATCCGATGAGAACGGTCTAAAGGACAGTTGTCTTAGGTTAACCGATGAAGCTGACTGATGGTCTGATGTGCCTACACACCATCGGTTAAAAAAACGATCGTATCAGAACGCGGTAATGTAAAACACAAAAGTTCAGTGCTTCTGAGCATGCGTCGATTTTTAACCAATGGTCGTGCCCATCCATGCAGACCCAACAATCCCTAAAGTTCCTATTCGGCTGTCTGTGGGACTCCTCTCCATTAGGAGATCACCCACAGACTCCAGCTAACCTTCATATCCAATGTTTGAAACACTACCAATAATGTACAAAATACTGTATGTTTTAAAATATCTAAAACATTAATTTCCCTTGTTAATTTTCCCCCTTTTGTTAGTAGTTTGATGCACTCATTATATTTCTGTTCTTCTATCTGTAACTCCACACAGTAATGCAAGGCTTTCTCCCTGGTGTGGAGTGTCATGCTCACCCCCTCCCTTGGACTACAGGAGAGTCAGGACGCTCTCTACATTGCAGATAGAGAAAGGAGCTGTGTGTTAGTGGGTGTCCTGACTCTCCTGTAGTCCAAGGGAGGGGGCAAGCACGACACTCCACACCAGGGAGAAAGCCTTGCATTACTGTGTGGAGTTACAGACAGAAGAACAGGAAGTGAGGATTTCTCAGAAGAAATAAGGACATTTAAAAGCAAAATGGAAGGATGAGGTAAGTGAAGGAGGACTGCACTGAGGTAAAGGAAGATATTTAGGGGGAAAACAATTGTACCTTTACTACCCCTTTAAGGCTTTCAATCACATCTCCGCATATGGGGGGCAAGAATCGCAATATAACGTGCAGATAGAATGGCGGGATGCTCGTCGCCCAAAAAAAGCTTCTGTATTTTATTGGGGGGGTGATGGGCGTCCCGCGGTTCTGTTTACGTGTTTTTGTGGTCCCACAGTGGCCGTAAAAGTCTACTAAGGTGGTGCCTGATTGGTAATAACGGAATAAACTTTAGCACTAGTTAATAATAAGGACCTTGCGCCGATAGTGAAGGACGCGCATTGACGTGCGCTCCCCACTAGATAAACTGTACGCTTTGCATGTCATTAACCTACAGGTTTCCAGGAGCGATTCCTGAGCGCGGGCACCTCCGCCAATCCCCATTATTGCAAATGTCATGCCATTTCATCTGTAATCAGTGCTACTGGTTTGAATTCTGTTTATTAGCTATGCTTGTATATTGTAGCTTTGAAAAAAAAAAATGGCTCGCCTTATCTTCCTTCTCTTCAAAATGGCAGGCGGACGGATGTGGAGACCCTCAGGACTTGATTTATCAAGATCCCCCAGCCGCACCACTGGGACGGTGACATTTTCCCTTCCCTTTAATCTGACATTGTTTTGCTTGATTAGTTTTGCAGGGGCGAGGGTTTTACTTAAACACTTTCTGGCGCAGGTAGATATATATATTTTTGCGAAGGTTTGCGAGTCAGTCTGTGAAAGTGCGATTTGGCCGCTCAAGTGTATATCGTGTAACACAGTTCAATGTAAGGATTCAGGAAAACTAAAGTCATTCTGAGTGTGTGTTTTTAACCACTTAAGCGCCGGACCACTTTGTTGCTAGGCCCTTTTTTGCGATTCAACACTGCGTCGCTTTAACTGACAATTGCGCGGTGGTGCGACGTGGCTCCCAAACAAAATTCACGTCCTTTTTCCCCCCATAAATAGAGCTTTCTTTTGGTGGTATTTGATCACCTCTGCAGTTTTTATTTTGTTCACTATAAACAAAAATAGAGCGTCAATTTTGAAAAAAAAAAAACAATGGGGTAGATTCACATACACTTAATATTGCGCTGCGTAATCGAAATACTCTACGCTGCCGTATTTTACCTGGCTCTACATCGAATTCTGGTAGATTTTTGCCCGTACGCTACGTCGGCGTAGTCTATTTCTCGCCGCGTAATCGAAATACGCGATTAGGGGGCGTGAAGCATTTAAATTAGGCGCGTCCCCGGGGCGATCGAACTGCGCATGCTCCGTTCAGAAATTTCCCGCCGTGCATTGCGCGAAATCACGTCGTTAAGTCATTCGTTGTTTGAGTAGAGTCGTTTACGAACATTCCTATTCCCGGACGACTTACGTTAAAAATAATTAAAGACGTCGGAAAGCGTAGAAATTCGACGCGGGAACGACGGTCATACTTAACATGGGCTGTCTAATATTAGAGCAGCAAAAAGCTGGTATAGTGAAACGCAAAAAAAAGATGACTAAAGATGCCGTAAGAGATTGCGATTGAAGATCGTAATTTCTGGGATCGCCGGCAAAAGCTCATTAGCATACCCCGACGCGGAAAACGACGGGAAGTCCACCCAGTGGCCGCAATTTTATTGCAGCGTAGATTCGAAGGCGTACGAACACGTAATCCAGTCGAATTGAAGCCCGCAGCCGTCTATTCATGGTTTGAGGTTTCCGACTAGCTAAAAAATGCGCATAATTTGAAATTACTCCAGTCTAACACCAGTTACACAGGAGTTACGGCTCTCTGAATCTGGCCCAATATTTTTTTACTTTTTGCTATAATAAATATCCCCCAAAAATATAAAAAAAACTTTTTTTTCCCCTCAGTTTAGGCTGATACGTATTCTTCTACCTATTTTCGCAATAAGCGTTTATTGATCGCTTGCGCAAAAGTTATAGGGCCAGATCCACGAGGCATTTCTAGATACGCCGTCATAATTTCAAATTAGCGCCGGCGTATCTTTGTTTTGTATCCACAAAACAAGATACGCCGGAATTACGCTAAAATACGACTGACGTAAGTTTATTACGCCGTCGTATCTTGTTGTTGTAAGTTGCATGTTTACGCTGGCCGCTAGGGGCGCTTCCATTGAATTTCCGCGAAATACGCAAATGAGATAGATACGCCGATCCACGAATGTACGTACGTCCGGCGCATTCTTTTACGTCGTTTGCGTTAGTTGTTTTCCGGCGTAAAGTTACCCCTGCTGTATAGAGGCGTACTCAATGTTAAGTATGGACGTCGGGCCAGCGTCAAATTTTCCGTCGTTTGCCTAAACCGTTCGCGAATAGGGATTTGCGTAAGTTACGTTCACGTCGTTTTCATTGACTATTTGCGACGTGATTTCGCGCATGCGCACTGGGATATCTCCACGGAAGGCGCATACGCTGTTAAAAAAAACGTCCTTTACGTGGGGTCATGATGATTTACATTAAATCACGCCCACATCTTACTGATTTGAATTGCGCGGCCTTACGCCACAACAATTACACTACGCCGCCGTAACTTACAGCGGAAATTCTTTGTGGATATGGATACGCCGCTGTGACTTACAGCGGCGTAGTGTAACTTAGATAAGCTACGCCAGCGGCACTTCTTTGTGGATCTGGCTCATAGTGTCTACAAAACAGGGGATCGTTTTATAGCATTTTTTTTATAATTTTTTTTTACTAGTAATGGCGACAATCAGCGATTTTTTTTTTTTTTTTTTTTTTTTATCGTGACTGTGACATTATGGCGGATACATCGGACACTTTTGACACTATTTTGGGACTATTGTCATTTTCACAGCGATCAGTGCTATAAAAATGCACAGATTACTGTGTAAATGACACTGGCAGGGAAGGGGTTAACCTGTAGGGGGCGCTGAAGGGGTTAAGTGTGACCTAATGTGTGATTCTTACTGTGTGGGGGCGTGGTTTGGCGTTTGACATCACTGATCGTCGTTCCCTATGACAGGGAACAGACGATCAGTGACAGCCGCTGCCTCACTAGGAAGCACGGGGAGAGGTTTGTTTACACTCACCTTTCCCAGTTCTCAGCTCTGTGACCCGATCGCAGGACACTGGCGGCGATCGGGTCCGCGGGGCCCCCGGGCGCGGTCATAGAGCTCAGGACTGGGTTGCAAGCGCCGCCGCCAGCGTGTGCGCGACCCGCGTCTGGGATCTTAAAGGGGACGTACATGTACGCCCTTGTGCCCAGCCGCGGCATTCTGTCGACGCATATCGTCGTGCGGCGGTCCTTAAGCGGCTAAGTAGTCCTAAGTTTTACTCTGGAATCTATTAAAATTAAATTTTATTCACGGTGTAGTACAGTGGTAAGGAAATAATCAGATCCACATAATTACTGCCTTTGTGTGGTTAGAAAGGAAATTTTTACCTGCGGTGAGATAAAATTGATGAGCGAAATGATTCATTCAAAAACACAGTTAAGTTAACCACTTCAGCCCCGGAGGAATTTACCCCCTTCCAGACCAGAGCACTTTTTGTGATTCGGCACTGCGTCGCTTTAACCGATATTTGCGCGGTTGTGCGACGTGGCTCCAAAACAAAACCAACGTCCTTTTTTCCCCATAAAAAGAACTTTCTTTTGGTGGTATTTGATCACCTCTGCGTTTTTTATTTTTTGCGCTATAAACAAAATATTTTTGAAAATTTTTTGATATTTTTGACTTTTTGCTATAATAAATATCCTCCAAAAAATTGAATTAATTTTTCCCTCAGTTTAGGCCGATACGTATTCTTCGACATATTTTTGGTTAAAAAAAAATCGCAATAAGCGTTTATTGATTGGTTTGTGCAAAAGTTATAGGGCCAGATTCAGGAGTATCAGTGATACTCCAGCATAACTCTCACTTTAAGCCGGCGTTTCTGTTTTCAGTAAGCAGAAAACAAGAAACGCCGGGTTGGAGTTCCTATACGAGCGGCGTAATTGTATTTCGCCGTCGTATCGGAACTGCAATTTTAAAAATGGCGCTCGGGGCGTTCCCGCTGATTAACGCCGAGAATATGTTAATCAGCGAGAATCGGCAATTCACGATCGTATTCGGGCCCGACGCAGTGACTTTCCGACGTTTCCGTAAGCGATACGCGGCGTAAAGATAAAGCAGCCCCCTAGTGGAGTATCCTATGTTAAGTATGGCCGTCGTCATAGCGTCGATTATAAATAAATTTTTTTCGCGTCGTTTGCGTAAAAAAGTCAGTGAATGGGGATTGATGTCATTGACGTTCACTGACAGAATTTGGAGCATGCGCACTGACAGTCGACGCATGCGCGGTACGTTCGCCGCGGGATCGCGCCTAGTTTAAATAATACACGCCCCCTACCCGCCCAATTTGAATTCCGGCGGCTCATTTTCGCTACGCCGCCGCCGCAACTTTAGGAGCAAGTGCTTTGTGAATACAGTACTTGCTCCTAAAGTTTCGGCAGAGTAACGCAAATGAGAAACGTTACTCCAAAATAAAGATTCGCCCATCTACCTGAATCTGGCCCATAGCGTCTACAAAATAGGGGGTAGTTTTATGGCATTGTTTTAAAAAAAAAAATGGCGATGATCTGCGATTTTTATTATGACTGCGACATTATGGCGGACACATCGGACCCTATTTTGGGACCATTCACATTTATACAGCGATCAGTGCTATAAAAATGCACTGATTACTCTGTAAATTACACTGGCAGGGAAGGGGTTAACCACTAGGGGTCGAGGAAGGGGTTAAGTGTGTCCTACAGAGTGATTCTAACTGTGGGGGGGGGGGGGGCTGGGCTACCACTGACATGACAGCAGTATATACTATAACCATTTTATTCTTCTTCTTACTAATATTAATAACAATATTAATAATAATATAGTATAGCACACATTTGGGGGAGGGAGGTCTACAAATACTGCAGCTGCTGGCTTTTAATATTAGGACACTTACCTGTCTGACGATCGGTTCTCGGTAAGGGAACTGCGAATGCGCAAGTCGTGCTGTGTGATCCCACAGGTCCCTGCTGTCTTCTGGGACCTGTGTGTCTCCCAGAAGACAGGGTAGGGGGGGGGGGATGGAATAGGCGCCAGACGCAGCGTAGGTCACCTTGATCACTGCGCTGATCTATGCCCGGAAGTGGGTGCAAATACCTGGATTAGATAGATATCTGCGTCCCCCTCCCCCTGAAAGGTGGCAAATGTGACACCGGAGGGGGGGGGGGGATTTTTTGGGTGGAACTCATTAACTCAGGTTCTTGCTAGTAGAGCTAGCAGAAGATCCTGCATTTCAATGTGTACAGAGTTCAGACACTTTCTATTCTTCCAATGGCTTCGGCTGCATTCAGACAGGCGCTGACACCCGTCCTGCAGCTCACAGACATGCGTGCAGGAGTGGGATCCCAATACACACTGTCCGTATCTAGATCCGTGCACCCGCTCCTGCATTCATCTTCATTTTTTGCTTCATTCACACGGGCATGTGCTTACTTTCTGCATGGGACACAGGTTCCTGCACATCAGTGCAGCCTCTTCAGTGTCTATCAGTGCAGCCTCTTCAGTGTCTATCAGTGCAGCCTCATCAGTAAACATCAGTGCAGCCTCATCATTGATATATGGAAAGACTCCTGCGCTACCAAGGGGGATGGGTGGGAGTGGAATTGGGCTGGAAGGTGGACTGGGGATTCTGCAGCAGACTCCTGACACTCTGTCCTGGGCAGAGAGAAAAATGTATATGTAAAAGAAGGGGGTGTTGTCTGCGCTGAAAGTGAACAGGGGGGGAGGAGGGGGGGTGTGGGTGATAGGGGTGAATGGATGGGACGGGTGGCTGGATGGGTGGATGCAGGTGGGTTTAGGACAACATGATAACCAACATAATCGAAACAATGATGTGAATGAATATACACATAAGGGTGATAACCAATAAATACAAAAATTATTATTACAATAAGGAAAAACCCAACACACTAGCCAGTGTAATGTGAAACCAGTGAAAAACAATCCTAAATCCAAACTATTAGTGTGGCCTCATCAGTGCAGCCTCATCAGTGCCTATCAGTACAGCCTCATCAGTGCAGCCACATCAGTGTAGCCTCATCCGTGTCTATCATTGCAGCCTCATCATTGCTTATTAGTGCAGCCTCATCATTGCTTATTAGTGCAGCCTCATCCGTGTCTATCATTGCAGCCTCATCATTGCTTATTAGTGCAGCCTCATCAGTGTCTATCATTGCAGCCTCACCAGTGCACATCAGTGTAGCCTCATCAGTGCACATCAGTGTAGCCTCATCAGTGCACATCAGTGCAGCCGCATCAGCGTCTATCAGTGCAGCCTCATCAGAACACATCAGTGCAGCCTCGTCATTGCCTATAAGTGCAGCCTCGTCATTGCCTATAAGTGCAGCCTCGTCATTGCCTATAAGTGCAGCCTCATCAGTACACGTTAGTGAAGCCTCATCAGTGACTATAAGTGCAACCTCCTCAGTGAAGCCTCATTAGTGCCTATCAGTGCAGCCTCATCAGTGCACATCAGCACAGCCTCATCAGTGCAGCCTTATCAATGCACACCAGTGCAGCCTTATCAGTGCACATCAGTGTCTGTCATTGCAGCCTCATCAGAACAGATCAGTGCAGCCTCATCCGTGTCTATCATTGCAGCCTCATCATTGCCTATTAGTGCAGCCTCATCAGTGTCTATCATTTCAGCTTTAGCAGTGCACATCAGTGTAGACTCATCAGTGCAGCCGCATCAGTGTCTATCATTGCAGCCTTATCAGAACACATCAGTGCAGCCTCATCAGTGTCTATCAGTGCAGCCTCGTCATTGCCTATTAGTGCAGCCTCATCAGTACACATTAGTGAAGCTTCATCAGTGACTATTAGAGCAACCTCCTCAGTGAAGCCTCATTAGTGCACATCAGTGCAGCCGCATCAGTGTTTATCCTTGCAGCCTCATCAGAACACATCAGTGCAGCCTCATCAGTGTCTATCAGTGCAGCCTCGTCATTGCCTAGAAGTGCAGCCTCATCAGTACACGTTAGTGAAGCCTCATCAGTGACTATTAGTGCAACCTCCTCAGTGAAGCCTCATTAGTGCCTATCAGTAAGGCCTCATCAGTGCACATCAGTGCAGCCTCATCAGTGTCTGTCATTGTAGCCTCATCAGAACAGATCAGTGCAGCCTCATCAGTGACTATCAGTGTAGCCTCATCTGTGTCTATCATTGCAGCCTCATCAGTACACATCAGTGCAGCCTCATCAGTGCCCATCAGTGAAGCCTCCTCAGTGCCTATCAGTGCAGCTTCATCAGTTGCATGCATACAATTGGCCTTGGGACGTAGCTGTGCCCTCCTTTTTTTGTATGCCGTCCAGGTTTTCATTTGCAGATGTGTATATGGCTCCACTGATTCCTACACTGCTACATTTAGATACTCATGTGATTTGAGCTCTAAAGCTTCTATAATATTTGACTGATTGGTTTTTTTCTACTTTAAGTGAATGTGTTTCTTTTCCCTGCGAGTTCCCAGCAAAGGTTTCGCTTTAAGTTGCACATTTGTGACTATTAAAAAAATAAATAAAATAGATCATTCATAAAATTCCCTTTTCCCTCTCTGTTCTGCTTTCTGTTCCTTTACAGCGATATTGTTTTTGCCGTAATGCTTGTATGCGTTTAATTTTTCCTGAAGCAACACGAAGATTTGACTTACTCTCTTCTGCGAGACGTTTTTTTTTTTTTTTTTATTGTGTGAATTTCATTGCAGCCTTGCCAAGCCTAATGCTGCCTTGTAATCCATAGATATAAATCTAGTTATCTATAAAACGGAGAGAGAGAGAAAAAAAAAGGAAAGAAAGAAAGCAGCCTCGCCTGCACTGCCTGCGTCAGACCACTGGGTGGTGCTGAGAACCCAGCGTTCGCGTCGGGTCCTTATTTAAACATTAACAATGGCTTCAATGAGAATTCAGATACTATTTTGGTGCAGAAAGAGAGAGGAGCTCATTCAATACCATGTGATGCCGGTGTTTACTCAATAAGGTTAGAAAAGGAGGAAGAGATCAATAAGTAGCAGGGCCTGCGTTGGCACAATTCTGCTCGTTTTTCGCAATAAGCCGGCAATAGTGTAATGATTGTGACAACAGTACTGTCTATGTATTGGGTTTCACATATAGAAATACGTTCTAAAGCAGGTAACACATCATCACCTATACCCAGGGGCAAATCTACCATGAAGACAAACAAGGCGTTTGCTTTGGGCGGCATTTTTTAAGGGGGCGGCGCCACCAATTATCATCCGTAACCACTTCCTGTTGTTTCAGTGGTTGTACAAGGATGATGACTGCAGCTGCTGGCATCACCCCAGTATCGTTTTTTAGAGCCGGCGGTCGGCTGTTTTGTAATAGCAATCAGAGCGGCTTACTAGCAGCTCAATTGCTATTACAAGCAGTGGAAGGGGACTCTTTCGTGGCTCTCTATGGCTCTCCCGTCCCACTGGGAGACCTGAGCGACCAGTCAGCACGCCCGCCGGCTGGCCAAACAGCCAAGCAAATCAGCTGTTCACATACCTCCCAACTTTTTGAGATGGGAATGAGGGACTCCTATCAGCAAAGGTATGCAGGCAAAGGACACACCCCTTGTCACGCCCCCTTAACCACTTGTCATCTGCCCGCCGTCAATTGACGGCGGGCAGACGACTCCATTGTTCTGACATCACGTCATATGACGTGATGTCCCTTTAAAGCCGCGGGCGGGCGCGCGCGCGCGTCGCCGGCGGCGCGCGCGCGCACCCGCCGCTCCGCGGGGATCCCGTGCGAGTGCCCGGCGGCAACGATCGCCGCCGGGCACACGCGATTGCTCTGTAAGTGAGCTGGGACGTGCAGCGCTGTATGTAAACACAGAGCTGCACGTCCCTGTCAGGGAGAGAGGAGATCGATTGTGTTCCTTGTACATAGGGACACAATCGGTCACCTCCCCAGTCACCCCCCCCTCCCCCTACAGTTAGAACACTCATAGGACACACATTTAACCCCTTCCCCGCCCCCTAGTGGTTAACCCCTTCACTGCCAGTCACATTTATACAGTAATCAATGCATATTTATAGCATTTTTCACTGTATAAATGTAAATGGTCCCAAAAATGTCAGAAAAGTGTCCAAAATGTCCGCCATAACGTCGCAGTCCCAATAAAAAAATCGCAGATCGCCGCCATTAATAGTAAAAAAAAAAATAAAAAAAAATGCCATAAACTATCCCCTATTTTGTAAACGCTATAAATTTTGCGCAAACCAATCGATAAACGCTTATTGCATTTTTTTTTTACCAAAAATATGTAGAAGAATACGTATCGGCCTAAACTGAGGGAAAAAAAAAAATTTTTATATATTTTTTGGGGTTATTTATTATAGCAAAAAGGAAAAAATATTGCATTTTTTTAAAAATTGACGCTCTATTTTTGTTTATAGCGCAAAAAATAAAAACCGCAGAGGTGATCAAATACCACCAAAAGAAAGCTTTATTTGTGGGAAAAAAAGGACGCCAATTTTGTTTGGGAGCCACGTCGCACGACCGCGCAATTGTCAGTTAAAGCGACGCAGTGCGGGAAGCTTATATTTTGTCTGGGCAGGAAGGGGGTCTAGGTTCACAGTAGGTAAGTGGTTAAAGGAGAACTGTACAAAAAAAAAATCAGATGAAAAGTTTAGTGCTGGAAAACATTTTTTAATAGATAAAAAGTGAATTTTATATACAGCTCTATAGATCAGACCAAAATGAGGGTCAAATGAGGAGGAATGAGGGACAGAGGGACATTACTCCAAATCAGAGACAGCAGGGAGCTATGTGTTCTATGCATTAAGGTGAAAAAACACCAGACGGTTATCAGTCCCCTGAGCCCTGGAAGGTCCTGCGTGGCGAACGCGCTCGATTGTTGCCCGAGCCTCTCTGCTCTTCTTGGCTCTTCATTGGATAGACTGATAGCAGCGCAGACATTGCTTGTGCTGCTGTCAATCAAATCCAATGACACGGGCCGAGTCCTGCAATTGGCAGCTTTGGACACTAAATGAAGGACTCGAGAGTGCGCCTGCAAGGTAACCCCCTTGGGAAAGAGCTTCCCAGGGGGGTTATCTAAAGCGGGGAGGAGCCAAGAGAGCCGCCAAGGGACCCCAGAACAGGAGGATCAGGGCCACTCTGTGCAAAACGAACGGCACAGTGGAGGTAAGTATGATATGTTTTTTATTTGAAAAAAATAATAATAATGATCAAACCTTTAAGGTAAAGTAATCATAATACATGACAAGCAGGTCATTCCAAAACACTGTTGCCTGTAGGTGGCGATACCATCACAGGCCAATGTTGGAACACGGGCAGGCTATGGTGACTGGGTGCCTTTTTCCCGGGAACAGCCGAGTAAGAGTGGTCTCCCCGCTGGGCATGCCGGGAAAGGGTACTTAAGGGGCAGATGCCAATTTTTGAGGTCCTTCGCCTCATGACCCTCCTGGCGCGAGGTACGTGTCGCAGGGGTGTATTTAGGTTTTGTGCTGCCCTAGGCCTGCCTAAACTTGTGCACCCCCTAATTTAAATATGACACACCCCTTCCTGTCAAGGCCACACCCCTTGCGGTTTAGGGCCCACCCTGAAATTTTCAAGTGGGGACACTAGTTCTGATGGCCTGGGGGGGGAGGCAATGGATTCCTCCAATTTGCATAGATTTCCTCTCACTTCCTGTTTGACTGTGGGACAGGAAGTGAAGGGAAATCTCTGCAATGGGACAGGGATGGTAAAAAAGATAGAAGCGACGCCCCCACAGTTGCAGAATGCCAACCGCCCACATACTGGAAGCAGTGAGGCCGATTTATGGGGGCGCTAAATAAATTTGCCTAACAGTGTAGCACAAGCCGGCGGGGACACTGTCCATGCTGCCCCCCTGCAAAGTGCTGCCCTAGGCCTGGGCCTTGTTGGCCTTGGCCAGGATACAGCATTGATGTGTCGTTGTGATTTTCAGTCTCTGGGGTCATGTTGGCCCAAGGCTCCGTTTCTACCAAGTAGGCCCAGCTATCCTGGCTGGAGCCTACAACTGCAAAGAGATCCCAAGCTGTCCGGCTACTAGAGGAAGCTACTTATTGGAGGAAACCAGGGGAGGACCTGCCCAGGAGGAGACCAAGCAGAAGGCTAATGTCTCGGGATAGGCCTGGTGACCCTATTAAGGTGGATCTACAGCTCAAGTTACCCAAGTTACAGTTTCGCCGGGTCGGCTTAAAGGCTCTTTAACTGTATGGCTGGAAGTTCGGGTGTTAAAAATCCTGTGGCAGAGGATTCTGGACTGATTAGTTTTGCTCATAACCAGTCTGTGACAGAGGCTGATTATTATTTGTGCATCATTCCGGCTGCTAGGCCAGGTAAGAGGGGCCTATCCGGGTGAGCAATGCCCACTTGAGAGCAAGCGGTGAATGACTATTGGGACTTAGAAGTTTTTCTTTAGTGATCTGTACTGCACACCCGAACATTCCCTTTCCCCCATTCATCCTTCTACTTTCCTTCAATTTAAAATAAAACCTAACAGCTTAAAGGGGAGTTCCACCCACAATTTCACTTTTTAAATATAAATACCCCTGTAATACACAAGCTTAATGTATTCTAGTAAAGTTAGTCTGTAAACTAAGGTCAGTTTTGTTAGGTTGTTACAGCATTTAGATCGTTTATAATCTAGAAATAGACCACGGCCATCTTAAGTGTGGGCATCATGAAGCCAGACTGTATGACTTCACCACTGTGCCATCAATTGTCACCACTGTGCCATGCCATCAAACGCAGCCACTGTGCCATCAATTGTCACCACTGTGCCATGCAACACAGCAACTGTGCCATCAATTGTCACCACTGTGCCATGCCATCAAACACGGCAACTGTGCCATCAATTGTCACCACTGTGCCATGCCATCAAACAAAGTCACTGTGCCATCAATTGTCACCACTGTGCCATCAATTGTCATCACTGTGCCATGCCATCAAACACAGCCACTGTGCCCCTCAATTGTTGCCACTGTGCCCTTTAATTGTCACCACTGTGCCCATTGATGCCACTGTGCATGTCACTGTGCCCTTTAATTGTCACCAATGTGCCCCATAATGCCACTGTGCCCCATGATGCCACTGACTGTGCCAATTGTCACCTCTGTGCCCTTTGTCACCACTGTGCCCCATGATGCCACTGACTGTGCCAATTGTCACCTCTGTGCCCTTTGTCACCACTGTGCCCCATGATGCCACTGACTGTGCCAATTGTCACCTCTGTGCCCTTTGTCACCACTGTGCCCCATGATGCCACTGTGCCCATTGTCGCCCCTTTCCCTGTAAAAAGCACTTACCTGAAGCTTCCATGTCCTCCCTCGATGTCTTCTGCCGCCGTGGTGAAGCTTCAGCCAATCAGGTCCCTGATAACCAGAATCCGGGAACCTGATTGGCTGAAACGGCCGTCAGTCTCATGCAAGGAACGCAGATTGCCTGCGCTCTGAGCATAGACTTCCGAGAGCCGGAGGGCGGTCCGGGAAAAGCCTATCAGAGCCACTGGCTTTGATAGGCAGTTCCCCTCAGCCAACCAGCTGCCGCTATTCGGGTAACCGGCAACCCATGTCCGGTTATAGGAATAGACCAGGCAGCTGGCAACCAACAATAACATACATTCGTGCAATTATGCACGAATGTATGTTATTTGCGAGAGGGGGTGGCGCTGCAGCGCCCTCTATAGACGGCCGCCAGAACTGCGGTTAAAATGTCAAAATTACATTTTAGCCAAATAAAAGTTCTTAAAGACCTTGTTTTTTTTGTTTTTTTTTGTGACTGCGGGAGGGAGGGGGGGCGGTGCCCGTGCGTCCCTATGGATGGGCCGCCACTGATTTACAAGCAACAAAATAAATAAAAATTGTCCATTCTGAACACTATGAGAATATGGCATGCAGCACAGACAAACATAAAAAAATGGGTGGAACTCCACTTTAGGCCTCGTACACACGATCAAATCTGTCTGCTGGAAACGGTCTGCTAGACCGTTTCAGCAGACAGATTCGATCGTGTGTACGGGCAAACAGACAGATTTGGCCACCCGACAGATTTCAAAGCATGCTTTGAAATCTGTCGGCTGGGAACCCGTCCGCCCGACATGTCTGCTGGTTAGTACGCTAACCAGCAGACATGTCTTCTCGCACACGCGCCAAATGATTTTGACGCATGCGCAGAAGTGTTTTACTTCTGGTGCGGTGACGTGGTGGCGTCAACGTCACCGCCACGTCACCGACACGTCAGCGCGCTGTACACGCGAGCAAACCAAAATGCCAGCAGACAGATTTGTTCAAATCGGTCGGACAGACCGTTTTGAACAAATCGATTGCCTCGTGTGTACGAGGCCTTAAGGTTTTACGTCTTGTGTGGACATTGAAATTCTTTACAGACTGTCCTCCCCTAGATGACGAATATTGAGGTAACGTGCAAGGCCCAAATCTAAACCAGCAGCTCTTACGGGGGTAGTGCTACAGGTGGTAACAGCAGACAGAACCCGAGGTGGCCACTAAAATAGCTAATGATGGGCAGTGTTGTTCACATTGAAGTATCATAATCTATGGATTCCTCAAGGTACAATAATGCTCTATGGCCCATATGTCAAATGCAAGGCCCTCCAGGCCTGGTCATGTGGCCCTTGCGCCCAGTTTTGCAAATGCAATGTGGTGGCACTCCATGCCGCCACCTCTGGCACTCGCCCTCCACTCCCTTCTATGTTTACAAAGGCCAGTTTTACTCTCATTGGCTCCTGGATTTAATAGATTCCACTCATGGTGGGGACAGATCTCCATAACAATATCCCTGCAAGATAAGACAAAGCCACCTATAGCTGAATACAAGGGCAGTAGAACTGCCTACACAGAGGTCCTAGAGTCGCCTACACAGGGAGGTACTAGAGTCGGGCTAGGTAGTAAATGTTGGGGTTGTCAATGTAAAGGACGTAAACGTAACTAACGTTGAGCCCCATTCCCGAACGATTTACGCTAACGACGTAACCGACGTACAATTTGACGCTGTCCCGACGTCCATACTTAACATTGGCTATGCCTTCTATAGCAGGGGTAACCTTACGCCACTATAACGCAAACGACGTAAACTACAACGGCCGGCCAAGTACATTCGGAAATCGCCGTAAATCCCTCATTTACATATTCAACGCGTAAAACGACGGAAGCGCCACCTAGCGGCCAGCGTAAAACTGCAACTAATATACGACGGTGTAACAGAATTACGCCGCTCGTATAATAGCAGAATTCCGACGTATCTTGTTTTCTGAATAGCAAAAAAAGATACGCCGGCTATTCTTAGTATTTACGCAGCGTATCTGTTGATACGCCGACGTAAATACTTTCTGAATCCGGCCCTGTGTGTCACTTACTTCTGACCCCTGCACTCTGTGCGTCACTTACTCCTGACCCCTGCACTCTGTGCGTCACTTACTCCTGACCTCTGCACTTTGTGCATCACAGGTTCCCAGTCTTCCAGGTAATCTGCGGTAGAGCATGCAAGACATGGGACTGTCCTGGCAAATCTGGAACAGTTGGCATTTACGTATATTATATACTATCAAATGACTATGTGAAAAAGCAAGCCAGCATTTGAAGGTGGCATCAAAAAATGTTTTCCGGTAAACTTATAAAAAAGAAACTTAAAACGTGTACTCGCTAAAAATTCACTACAGCTTGGAATGCATTACTACAATGAAAATAGTTTTGTTTATGAGAAAGTGCCCTTGGAAGCTCCAGAGAGCGCGACTACAGCAACACTTTGCACCCCGATGGCTCCTTCCCAGCAGCCGCGCATTTATAACCACGGCGGCCTGATATCAATTTACAATCCTGAGTATAATTATAAAAAATGCAATGTTACTGCTTATCGGAGTTAGCCATACGAACGTTTCCTGCTCTTCAGGAATGATGGTATTTCCTTGAAATGGCTATTTGAGAAGCAGCGATCATCTCTTTTACTTATCTCGTTCAAACCCTCTGCCCGGAGGCATCTGCTTGGGGCTGTCTGCGCCGCTACATAAGCGGGAACGCGAAGACGGCACAGAACAATTTCACAGTCAGGTGTCCTGGTGACTGCTCAAGGGAACGTTTGCTGCATTAAACCCATCAGTGTTTTTCATTAAGAATAAAGTTGCCAGGGCCTGCTGCGTTAAAGGATAGCTAAAACTTTTCCTCCCGCTTTTTTTTTTTTTTTTTTTTTTTTTTAGACTAGCAGATGAAAAATTAAAATGGAAGCTAGATTTTCTGAGCCACATATTTAAAGCAAAATTAAAATTAGGAAGAAAAAAAAACACCATCCTTGTGCATTATTTACATTACATTAACCACTTGCGGCCCGCCGCACGACTATATACGTCGACACTTTGAAGTGGGATATCTCTCCTTATGGCAGCAGCTAGCTAACATAACCCAGGTATCCTCGTCCGTCTGGTTTCCAATAATGGTGGTCTGTGGGGCACATTCGCTGCAAGATCACTGTTATCTGCGGCGGGAGAGAGGCCCCCCTTACGCTGCCCCCCATGCCCCTTGCTGCTGACCGGAGCCGTCAGCAGCGGCGGAGGCGATCGGTTCCTCTTGCCTGCTGAGTATGGAGAGGAGTCGGGGCCGATCCTAGGCAGGGTGCAGAGGGTGCTTTGCACCCAGGTGCCTGCAGAGGTGGGGGCGCCAAAGTGCCAGAGTGTCCATCCAGAACTAGTGTTCTGAGCATAGGTGTGTGTCCGTCCATAATTGATGTGTGAGCATAGGGCAGCCCGTCCAGCCTGGCAGTGCTCGGGGGGGGGCCGCTCCTCTTTCTGACACAAGGGTTCTAGTTTTCAGTGGCTGCTGAGTGCTGATGTGCAGGAATGAATACCTAACACTGGGAGTCCAGTTGGAATGCCTTCCCTCCCATCTCTATCTCGAGCTGCACAGAGATAGAACTGAGGTGAGTCACAGTGTGCTGTGTGCAGGAGGATGGCATCCCCAGCATCCCTTTACATGTGCTCTGGGCTGCCCCTGCTCTAGATGTTTTATGGCATGATAGATTGCATAGGATACACAGCCCCTGCCCCTTCCTGTGCCTCAGTAGTCCAGCTACAGATGTGATGTATAATGAGATGTACCAAGAGCCCTTTCACACTGAGGCCCTGTACACACGATCAGACAGGTCCGATGAAACTTGTCTGATGGACCAATTTCATCGGACCACGCTGAAGTGGTCTGTTGGTCTGATGTGCGTACACACCATCGGACCAAAATCCCATCGGACTAGAACGCAGTGACGTAGAACACAACGACCTGATGAAAAAACGAAGTTCAATGCTTCCAAGCATGCGTCGACTTGATTCTGAGCATGCGCGGGATTTTGGTCCGATGATTTCGTGTACTAACCATCAAACCTGTCCGACGGACAGGTTTCCATCGGACAGGTATTGAAGCATGTTTTAAAACTTTGGTCCACTGGAAAACGGTCCAATAGGCCGTACACACGATGAACATGTCCGCTAAAACTGGTCTGCAGACCAGTTTCAGTGGACATGTTCGATTGTGTGTACGCGGACTTACAGTGCTCAGGCGTTGGCAGTAAATGGGGAGGAGTTAGTAAAATGACCACGCCCAGGGGCATGTGACCCTAGGATTGGCCCTGAGAGGAGTGAGGGGAAGATGGCTCCCACCTATCTCCATACCATAGCAGGGCGGAAACAATGTCAAAACGTCACTTCCACCCATAGCTCTCAAAGGGACATTTTTTTAATTATTTTTTTTTAAATGACAATTTTTTTTTTTTATTGCATGTAAGTCTAAATATGAGATCTGAGGTCTTTTTTGACCCCAGATCTCATATTTAGGAGGACCTGTCATGTTTTTTTTCTATTAGGCCCCGTACACACGACCGAGCTTCTCGGCAGAATCCAGCGAGAAGCTCGCTGGGAGACATATTCTTGCGAGAAGCTCGATCAAGCCGTCGGGAAGCTCGTCGAGCCAAAAAAGAGAGCACGCTCTCTTTTTCCTCGTTGTTCAATGAGGACTTTGGCTCAACGAGCTTTTCCGACCGCTCATCGGGAACCTCGTCGGGCGGAACGATGAGTTTAGCCCGACGAGGTTCTCGTACGTGTGTACGCGGCCTTACAAGGGATATTTACATTCCTTGTAATAGGAATAAAAATTACCCAATTAAAAAAAAAAAAAAAACAGTATAAAAATAAATAAAATAACTAAGAAATATTTACTTTTTTTTTTTAAAGCGCCCCGTCCTACCGAGCTCTCATGCAGAAGCGAACACATACATAAGCAGCGCCCGAAAAGTGATGAGCGGAATACGCCATATTCGATTTCGCGAATATTTCGAAGAATATTCGCGAATATTCGTTAATATCGAATATTCGTGATATTTTATAAAAAATAAATAAAAAATTGCGAATTTTCGCCAATGCGAAATTTCGCGTTTTTTTTTTTTTTATAAAATATCACGAATATTCGATATTTACGAATATTCGCTATATTTTATAAAAAAAAACATTGCGAAATTTCGCATATGCGAAAGCGAAAATGATTGCGAAATTTCGCTATTTTTTTTGGATAAAATATCACCAATATTCGATATTTACGAATATTCGCTATATTTTATAAAAAAAAAAAAAAAAATTGGGAAATTTCGCTATTGCGAAAGCGAAAATGATTGCGAAATTTCGCTATTTTTTTTTTTTGACAAAATATCACGAATATTCGATATTTACGAATATTCGCTATATTTTATACAAAAAAAAAAAAAAAAGAATTGCGAAATGTCGCTATTGCGAATGCGAAATTGATTGCGAAATTGATTGCGAAATTTGAAAAATACGAATATTCGAAATAGCGAATATTCGCCACGATATTCGAGATATTCGCGAATACTCGAATATGCAATATTCGTGAGCAACACTACACGTGAGGTATCACCGCAATCGTTAGAGCAGGAGCAATAATTATAGCCCTAGACCTCCCCTGTAACTCAAAACATGCAACCTGAATAATTTTTTAAACGTCGTCTATAGAGATTTTTAAGGGTAAGAGTTCGTCGCCATTCCATGGTCAGGCGCAATTTTGAAGCGTGACATGTTGGGTATCAATTTACTCAGTGTTACACTATCTTTCACAATACTAAAAAAATAGGGCTAACTTTACTGTTATCTTATTTTTTAATGAAAAAAAAGTGTAGACCAATGTGCAAATACGGTGTGACAAAAAGTATTGCAATGGCCGCCATTTTTTTCTCTAGGGTGTTAGAAAAAAATGTATAATGTTAGGGGGTTCTAAGTAATTTTCTAACAAAAAAAGTGTTTTTATCTTGTAAAACACCACATCTAAAAAAGATGCTAGGTTCTTAAGTGGTTAAGCATTTAGGGCAGAAGCTTAATTCTTTTTACTGCGGAACTTTACATGCTGTGGTGCCTTCATAGGTGTGCGCAGCCTATTGCACCCCAGAGCACAAACACACATGCGTGTGTATCAGCAGAGCTGTGGACGTTGTCAGTAGAGCAAAGATTGGTGTCAGTAGGGCAAAGGACGAGGTCAGTAGTATTTTTTTATTATTATTTTTTTCAAATTATTTTTTCAATATTATTTTTATAATATTTTTTTTTTTAGGAGCACCATTATGGGGCTTTGGTGAAATATCAAGGGTCTAAACAGACCCCTGATGTCTCACTTTTGAGAAAGAGAGAAAGACAGTGAGGACAAAGATTCCCCGGTCTCTCTGTAGACTGTAGTAAATATAAAAATACATTTTAACTAAGGATAAGAGGTCTTATTCACATGCACCGCCTTCCCATAATCGAGACATTTCAAAGGAAGAAGTAGAAATGGGAATTTTAGGGCGCATATTAATCGAATTGAAACCAAAATCAAATTTATAAAAATCTTTTATTATTATTATTATATGGGGGGGGGGGGGAAGAGCCATGGGGAATAAATAGGGGCGAGGGGGATAATTTCCTTTGTCCCTTTTTTTTCTTTCTTTCTTCTCTCGTTTTCTTCTCTCTTTTCTTTTTGGGAGGGGGGTGTATAGGATATAGATAATGATGTTTACCTTATTATAATTGTTTTTGATGTGTGATATATTGTTAAATGGAATTGTTGTTGAAAAATTATTACAAATTGTGATATATTTTTTTCTCTAACCCCTTCCATTACAGGGCATTTTCACCCCCTTCCTGCCCAGACCAATTTTTAGTTTTCAGCGCTGTTGCACTTTGAATGACAATTTCGCGGTCATGCAACCCTCTACCCAAATTAAATCATTATGTTTTTTCCCCACACAAATAGAGCTTTCTTTTAGTGGTATTTGATCATCTCTGCGATTTTTATTTTTTGCGCTATAAAGAAAAGAAGAGTAACAATTAAAAAAAAAAAAAAACACAATATATTTTCGTTTTTATTTAATACATATCACAATTTTTTTATTTTTTTAACTTTTTTTTTCCTCAGTTTAGACCGATACGTATAAAAAAACGCAATAATCGTATATTGATTGGTTTGTGCAAAAGTTATAGGGGCAGATTCACGTAGATCGGCGCATTATCATTCCGGCGTAGCGCACCACTTTTCCGTTAGACTTGCGCAATCTAGCCGCGTAATCCGGCGATTCACGTAGCTTTTACGCAAGAGCTTGCGCAAACGTAAGGTTTTTTCCGTAGGCGTAAGGAGGAGTAATACAAATTGGGAGGGACGTGGGCGTGTTACATTGAAATGAGCCGTGACCCCATGCAAATGAAGGGCCGGCCGACTCGCGCATGCGCGCATGAAGGAAACCATGTCAGCTCCGTTGTGCGCATGCTCACAACTCGGGAGCGGCGCAATCATTGAAATTGGAAATGGACTAGGGCAATGTTGTGAACTACGCAGACAGCATAAATAGACACACACAAACGCCCTTCCATTGCAAAAGTACATCCCTTTGTGTCCCTTCCCATTGAATCAAGTGCTTTTGCTCTGTTGTTCGTTAGAGTGTGTTTTGTAGTTGTGAGATTAGTGTTCTGTGTGATCTTGTGCTTGTTGGTAGTTTTGTGAAAGTGTATTTTGATAAGTGTTTGAGACTGTTTGTTTGATTGATAGATTTCTGAGCGTTTGTTTTCTTGCTTTATTTTTTCATCTGATTTTTTTGTGTGTGTTTCTTGCTGAGTGCTAGTGTGATTTTTGGCTGTTCTTTTTCTCTTTGTGTGTGTTGTTGTCTGATTGGTTGTGCTTGTATTTGTGACAGATTTTTGGTGACTGCTAGTGAGTTTGTTTGGAAGTATGACTGAGAGAAAAAGAAAGCTCAATTTTACTGTGGGGGAAAAAAGAATTCTTGCCCGGGCCATTACCGACTATGGGCGTTTTCTCCACGGCCCGCAGAGTGCCACCACCACCCCGGCCAGGAGGAGGGAGATCTTGGATATGATCACAGAGCAGGTCAATTCATCGGGGGAGGGGGAGACACGGACCCGCTCTGGGATAGAAAAGAAAATAAATGACCTCCGGCGTGAGGTGAAAAAAAAACTGGCCGCAATAAATGCCCATGCCAGGGGCACAGGAGGGGGCCCACCATGCCGGGTTAGATTTTCAGCGACGGAGCGTGTGGTGGCCCTGACCTTTCACCGGCATGAAGTGGAGGGCCTGCCAGGCTTTGACACAAGTCCGGTCCCCGCGGTGCCAGGTAAGGTTTTTATTTCTCTCAGGTGTGTAGCATGTGTGGGGGAGGGGGTGAAAGGGAATATGTGGCAAGTGTGTGGATCCTCCAACCTGTGAATGTTTTGTGTCATCCACAGCTGTGCAGGAGGGTGCAGGGCCATCTGGACTGACCGCTCCAACCCCAGGACAGCAGCCTAATGAGGCCCCCCCAACAAGGCCAGAGTCCGCAGAGGAGGAACAAGAGGAGGGGGAGGATCATGCGGAGGACGATCATGAGGAGGAGCAGAATCATGAGGAGGAGGAGTCCATGGAAGGCACTGGCCCTTTGGTTTCTGCGGACTCTTCCCCTCTGGCTGCAAGAAGCCTGCCCTCCCTAAGGGTCAGCCCCCCCCCCTCCTCCCCCAACATGGCTCCCCTCACAAGGGCCTCCCCTTCTCCCCGGCCACAACCATCAGCTGGAGCCAGGAGGTCATCCCCAAGCACCAGGGGGGCGCCCAATCTCATGCCCGCCTGTCTGAGAAGGAACCTGGCCACCCAGACCCGCCTTCTGAGACAGCTCTGCCAGACTATGGGGCGGGTGGATCAGAGCCTGTCCTCCATTAATGATAGCCTGGGTAACCTGGACTCCCACTCCCGGGCCTCCACAACCTGCCTAAATGACCTGCAAACTACAGCAGCAGGCGTTGGGCAGGATGTGAGGGCCCTTACCCAGGCTATCCAGGGCAACACGGCAACACTTGGTGCTGCCCTGGACAGAATAGCCGTGGCCTTGGAGGGCAGGCCGCCAGGTGGGCAGATCTCAGGGGCTGCTCCTCCTTCCCCGGCTTTTCCCCTCCCCCATGCGTCTCCCCTGAGGGTCCGGGGCCGTGGCCGGGGGCGCCCCAGGCGTGGCTCAGGCAGAGGACAATAATTTTTTTTTCCCCCTTTTGTTTGTTTTGAAAGCTTTTTTATTTTTGTTCTCTGCTTTTTTTTGTTTTTTCTAAGCATTTTTTTTTTCCTATGCATTTTTTGTTTTTATGCATTTTTGTTTGTTTGACTTTTTTGGCATATTTTGGGTTGTGAATGATGTTTGAATGTGGGGGTGACATTCCTGCTGGAAAAGGGGTGTCACCCTCAATTTTGGTGGAGAAGGGTTCCCCAGGACCAGGGAGAAGTGATTCCCAGGTCCGTGTGAATGGTGTATGAATGTACAGTGACATAATTGGAGCCTTGACGTGGCGTTACTGCTCACCAGTCTTGCATGGTGGACTGGTGCCAATCCAATTTGATGAGGATGTGGGGTGTGTGTGCTAGGGACCACAGTGGTGTGCATGCATGCATTCTCATTGTGCCATGATTAATGTGTGTGTTTAACGTGCAAAGATGCCCAATATGAGCTGCCTCCTGACTGCTCTTCCCTCAGAAGACGGGGTATCCTCGGTTAGGGGTTGATTTTCTGGTTGGGGGGTCAGATCATCACGTAGCTCAACCTGCAGGCCCTTCCTCACTGCGAGATTGTGTAGCATGCAACATGCAGCGATGATATGGCACACGAAGTTTGGGGAATACAACAGTGTACCCCCTGACTTATCCAGGCATCGGAAACGTGACTTCAGGAGGCCAAAGGTGCGCTCCACCACTGCACGGGTTTTGATGTGTGCTTCATTGTATCGTTCCTCTCCTGGGGTTTGGGGGTTCCGGATAGGAGTCATGAGATGGGGTCCCAGTGCATATGCAGAGTCACCTGTAAAGGAAAAGACAGGAGAATGTTAGTCATGCATGTGCCACTTCTGTTGTGCATCACGGGAGGGGATAGTCATGCCTGACTCCCATGTCACTCACCAACCAGCCAGGTGTTCCCATACACGTTCTGTTCGAATTCTGTTCGGATGTGGCTTTGATTGTAGATGTAGCTGTCATGGCTGGACCCTGGGTGTTTGGCACGGACGTGCCATATGAGGCCTTGGGCATCAACTATCACCTGTACGTTGATGGAGTGCCAATTCTTCCGATTGCGGTACATGTGCTCGGTCTCATGGGGGGGCTGGAGTGCCACATGTGTGCAATCTATGGCCCCCACAGTGCGTGGGAATCTGGCAATTCGGTAGAAATCTGCCATTGCCTTGATTCGAATCTCCTCAGTGGTGGGTTTGATGATTTGGTTGGCCAAGCGTGTGAGGATTGCAGGGACAACCTGGTGCACACATCTGCTCATGGAGGATTGTGACATCCCAGCCACCACTCCACTTGTACGCTGAAAAGAGCCACTGGCAAGGACATGGAGTGTTGCCAGGACCTTCACCAGTGGCTGCACTGCATGTGAGCGTTGTGTTGGGCTGGTGATGTCCTCCTGCAGGGTTGTGGTTAATTCCAGGATGGCATGAGGGGGGAATCTGAAGATGCGATACACCTCAGAATCACTCATGCCAAACAGGTCTATGCGTGTGCGGTATACCCTCTCCCGTGCCATCCTCCGTGCCCTCCTCCTTCTTTGGTCATCTATATTCACTAGTGCAGCTATGAGCGACGATGCCCCTAGCATGTTGGCAGTCAAATTGTAGTGCAACACGTGTGTGTGGTCTGCTCCTCAATAACGGTGTTGCTTTATCTGACAATTAGACTTTTTTTCAAAAGTTAGATCAGCTTTTATGGGCTCTAACTTTAGACAGGACATTTTGCAGTTGCGCACATCGCGTAGCCTGCGCAGCAACTGCGTTTTTTTGTGGATCCCCGTAACTCCCTCATTAGCATATTTGACTAGCAAATCAATGGTGTGTCTAGCGCAGTTTTGCGCGAAGGGAAGCGAATGTCTAACTCAATTACGCCGGACCAAAAAACGTAGATTTCTGGCGTATATTGTTTTGTGAATCGCGTCCAACTATACGCACGCGCACATTTAGACTTACGCACGCGCAACAGCAGTTGCGCACGCGTAATCGCTCTGTGAATCTGGCCCATAGCGTCTACAAAATAGGTGATAGATTTATGGCATTTTTTTTTTTTACTAGTAATGGCGGCGATCTGCGTTTTTTTTTTTTGTGACCGTGATATTGTGGCGGACATATCGGACACTTTTGACACGTTTTTGGGACCATTCACATTTACACAGCGATTAGTGCTATAAAACTACACTGATTACTGTGTAAATGTGACTGGCAGGGAAGGGGTTAACACTAGGGGGCGCTGAAGGGGTTAAAATGTTTCCTAAAAAGTGTGTTCTAACTGTAGGGGGAGGAGGACTCACAGGGGGAGGAGACCGATGTGCGTTCCTCTGTACTGGAAACACACATCAGTCTCCTCACCACTGACAGGAGGTGGATCGGTGTGTGTTTACACACACCGATCCACACTCCTGCCGTGATCAGTGGTAATCGCAGGTGCTCGGCGGCAATCGCGGCCGTCGGGCACACGCGCGGGATCGCGGGCTGCACGCCCTAGAACGCCGTGAAGAAGGGACGTTGTGTGACGTTTAGTCTCATCGGCGAGAGGGTTGACACTGACGTCAATCCCCTATGGCCCGGTAGGGAAGTGGTTAATAAACATCATTTAAAATGATTAAAACCAACATGCATAAATTCATACGGTCTGTGACGCTGATCTTGTGATTTTTTCACCTCTTGTGATTTTTCACCCGTGTATAGTTCTATTGTATGCGCTATACAACTCTACATTTTTTTTCTAAATAATATTTTTTTTTTTTAAAACCTGTATAATATTAATAACAACCACCATTTTAAAGGACCTATTAATATTGGAAGGCTGCTAACGAAGAAACTGGGACCACCAACCACTGTCCAATGCCAGACCACCGTCTTCATTAAATTAAATTTGACGTTAAATACCGTTGCTGCCATAACCCCAGTGTTTTTAAAAACGGCTGGCGGTCCTCTTTAAGATAAAAGTGGTCTCAGTGGCAGATTCGCCGCAAGATCACTTTTATTGGGCGCAGAAAAGGGGCCCCCCTTCTGCGGCTCTCCGGTTGTCTCCACTGCTTACTGGAGCCGTCGGTATCGGCGGAGTCGATCGGGTCCTCTCACCTCACTGGCTGGATGTCAAGTGATGGAAAGATGGTCCCTGCTCAGCTCCATAGCATTGGAGGGCAGAAGCGGCGTCAAACGTCAATTCCCCCCAATGCTCTTAAAGGGGATTTTTTTTTTAATTACATTTAATTTTTTTTTTTTATTGCACTTTAGTGTAAATATGAGATGTAAGGTCTTTTTGACCCCATATCTCATATTTAAGAGGTTCTGTCATGCTTTTTTTCTAATACAAGGGATGTTTACATTCCTTGTAATAGGAATACAAGTAACCCAGGGGAGCCCATCAGTGCAGCCAACTCCAGTAGGTTACATGCGGTGTATGTGGGGGAGGGGGTCAGCTAGGGGTGTCAGGGTCTCTCATCTGAGTGACCTAATGCTCCTGGTGTCAAGTTGCAGCCAGCGCCCAGCCCTGCATCCCGACTCCCTGGCATGCCCTGCCCCTGCCTGCTTCCAAGTATCCAGTCCCAGGGAGTTGTAGTTTCCTCTGCGCTGCTGTTTTCCACCCTCCGGCAGCTTTAAGCGTGGACTACAGCTCCTGGAATGCAACAGCTAGTGGTCGGCCCGACTTCTAAAACCAGAATAAAAAATAAAATGGTAGCGGGCATTTTGAACGTAAGTTAGGGCGGCCTGGGAGGCAATTGCCACCATGCCCCCCGGCCCAGCCCTCCTCTGAAGTAACTCAAACATTTTTTCAAAAGGACAGTGTAAAAAAAAATAAAAAAATGTTTTAAAGCGCCCCGTCCCACTGATCTCGCACGCAGAAGCGAACGCAAAGGGGTAGCAGCGCCCGCATATGAAACGGTGTTCAAACCACACATGTGACGTATCATCGCGATTGTTAGAGCAAGAGCAATAATTCTATCCCTAGACCTCTTCTGTAACTCTAAACATGTCACCTGTATACATATTTAAATGTCGCCTATGGAGATTTTTAAGGGTCAAAGTTTGTCGCCATTCCATGAGCGGGCGCAATTTTGAAGCGTGACATGTTGGGTACCAATTTACTCGGCGTAACATTATCTTTCACAATATAAAAAATAAATTGGGCTAACTTTACTGTTTTCTTATTTTTTAAGTAACATTTTTTAATTTTTCCCTAAAAAAGTGCGATTGTAAGATCGTTGTACAGATACGGTGTGACATTCTCTAGGACGGAGTTACAATAAACGCAGTTACCTAACGCAGCCCCTTTTGAGGGTAACGAGTAATCTACCTGATTACTCTTCCCCTCACAGTAACGCAGTTCCCATTACTTGGGCGGCATTACCGCAATTACATCTACCGCCACTAGATGGCAGCAGAGTAATTGCTTCTGCCGACTGTGTGAACATAAATATGGGTGGAACTCCGCTTTAGAATCATGTGACCGCTGTGATGGCCTGTCACAGCGGTCTGAAAACTCCCAATCGCAAGGAGCCCTGGATACAATGAGCCCCACCCACCTCACACTGACCTATCACCAGGGAACAACTCACATCGATCACACACACTGTGTGCGCAACCTGATCAATGATCCGGGGAACACATGGCCGGAACAAAATGTTCCACAGAACAAACGTTCCATATACAACACAGTGTACACAGCGACATCTAGTGGTCAACATGGTAAGTGCAGGACACCTATACAGACCAATGATCAACAGGTTATTTTTGGTCAGTGATTTCATCTATTCATCAGACAACAAAGAAAAATCTGACATCCCCATTCCAGATCCCTTGCATCTAATAAAGATTATATAAGATAAATAAAATAATAAACAATAAACTTTAGAAAATTCTAATAAAGCCTAATAGAATATTTTAAATTACAGACTCTGTAAACGTCAAGGGAATGTATATTATAAACATACATTTTAATCCAGCTTATAATTTGGATGTAATATATAGCAGATGGATAAGGGTTTTAAGTCCTATTAGCTGCACATACATGGTGGGACGGATGCACCTAGGCTGGGATATACACGAGATCACCATTTGTTTCCGGTTTTCTTCTCTCAAGGATCTGGCATTCTTTTGTCTTGGAGTATTAACTCACTGCTCCCTGGCAAGCGCCCGTCACCTACTTCTCAACAAAGCATTGTAGAATATAAAAAAAATGCAGTTACTTTGCTAAGTAACTAATTACTTTTTCAATGTAGTAACTGAGTCACTAACGCAATTACTTTTTCGGAGAAGTAGTTTGTAACTGTAACTAATTGCTTTTTTAAAGTAAGATGAGCAACACTGTAGGACTCTAGGGTGTTAGGAATTTTTTTTTTTATAATTTCAACTTGTAAACACAGGGCCAGATTCTTAAAGGAGATACGACGGCGTATCTCCAGATACGCCGTCGTATCTCTGTTTGCGCGGCTTTGTATCTATGCGACTAACTCTTAGAATCAGTTCCGCATAGATTTTGCTTAGATCCGACTGGCGTAAGTCACTTACATCGTCGGATCTAAGTTGTAATGTTACGCTGGCCGCTAGGTGGCGTTCCCTTCGAATTCTGTGTCGAATATGCAAATGAGCGTGATACGCCGATTCCCGAACGTATTTGCGCGCCGTCGTCGTAGTTTACGTAGTTTGCGTAAGCGTAAGGTTACCCCTGCTATATGAGGGGTAACCTTGCGTAGGTCCGGTGTAAGCCATGTTAAGTATGGACGTCGGGACAGCGTCGTGTTTTTCCGTTGTTTGCGTAACTCGTCGCGAATAGGGCTGTGCGTTAATTACGTTGCCGTCGAAATCAATGTATTTGCGGCGTACTATGGAGCATGCACAGTGGGCTACGTTTACGGCCGGCACATGCGCAGTTCGTTCGGCGCTGGGGCGCGCTTAATTTAAATACAGCACGCCCCCCTCCTTCCTACTTTGAATTATGCGGCCTTACGCCGGCCCATTTACGCTACGCCGCCGCAATTTACAGAGCAAATGCTTTGAGAATACAGCACTTGCCCGTAAAAAGTGCGTTGGAGTAGCGTAAATGGGATACGCTACGACGATAAAATGGAAAACTATGAGAATCTGGCCCACAGAGTCTGAAAAATAGGCCCGGTCCTTAACCGCTTCAATACTAGGCTTTTATACCACCTCCATACCGGGCCTATTCTGACACTTCTCTCCTACATGTAATAATCATCATTATTTTGCTAGAAAATTACACAGTACCCCCAAACATTATATATGTTTTTTTTAGCAGACACCCTAGGGAATAAAATGACGGTCATTCCAAAGTTTTATCTTGCACGGTATTTACGCAATTATTTTTCAAACGCCTTTTTTTTGTAAAAAAAATTGTTTTATGAATTAAAAAAATAACAAAACACTAAAGTTAGCCCAATTTTTTTGTATTATGTGAAAGATTATGTTACACCGAGTAAATAGAGACCCAACATGTCACGCTTTAATTATGCGCACACTCATGGAATGGCGCCAAACTTCGGTACTTAAAAATCTCCATAGGCAACGCTTTATTTATTTTTTACAGGTTACAGTTTAGATTTACAGAGGAGATCTAGTGCTAGATTAGTTGCTGGCACTCTAACGCACGCGGCGATACCTCACATGTGTGGTTTAAACGGCGTTTACATATGTCGGCAGGACTTGCGTGTGCGTTCGCTTCTGCACGCGAGCTATCGGGGACAGGGGCGTTTTAATTTTTTTTTTATCTTTTATTATTTTTTTTTTACTTATACTTTATATATTTTTACACTTTTTTTGATTTTTTTTTTTTTTTTCCACTTTTATTCCTATTACAAGGAATGTA